>CM040244.1:159865916-160265916 GCA_022545495.1 Chrysanthemum lavandulifolium | reverse complement strand
AATGCTTAAAATATAACGCGAACCAAATAAATGAATCATAAATCTAATAGACTATACGATAACTAAAGTTCTGCACAAAATTTTAACATCTATCAAAAAGATATAAAAGATTTAATGAAATGAACATAAACATCAATCGTTATGATATAAAACTAACAACACATCGCTACTTTGTCACAGAAACTAACAAGGATGGGATTAATATTGCCATATGTTAACGAATATACTAAAATTAGCATGAATGTGACATTCCTAAAATAAAAAAATAAAAAAATTTATTAATTTTATTATTTTATAAAGATTTAAGACATTTAAATTTCATTTTCTTTTGAAACGCTTTATTTAGCTTATTGAAAGTTAAATGCATTACGGCACATATTTTTCTTAATTGTAAACATTATAATCTTTTAAAAAACTTATATATATAATATATTTATATATAATGATCGCTTTGTGTAAAAAAGTTTATGGTTCTAAACTAAAATAATAAAAGTTTGAAGATTTGGGATTAAACATAATCTTTAAATCCAGATTTACCCGGTGGTTCAACCGGTTGAACTGCTTCTCACGAAAAATGAGTCGATGAACCGAGTCAACCCGATGTGTTGGGTCAAATGGGTCAAATTAACCGTGGTCAACCCACCCGGTTTTAGCCTGTGGTCAACCCGGCCGATATATATTAGTCAGCTTCAAATTTTCACTTTTACTTTTTTTTTATAGATAGGTAATAGAAAATAATATGACGGCAGGACGATTAACCGAGAAATAGATCACAGACTATTCATTGCATTTAATTCAACGCCCTCCAGTTCGCTGATGGCTACTGGTTAGCCGAATCGCGGCTACACACCCTTCCTGCTGAACCCGCTGGTCCCATCCGATTTTAAAAGTTTATACGTACCATCAACTCATAACAGATGTAGTTTTATGTTGTTTATTAATTTGTATAATGTATATAATAATACGTACTTTTCATTTTAGGTGTTTTAAAATAATATTAATTAGTATATTTAATTATTTTATATTTAGAATTATGTTGTAGCTTTAATAAATTGTACATTGTGAAATTTTATTGTACTTTTTAAAATAGTTTTAGTGATAAAAAAAAAATTTATGGGTTATAAACGAAAAATAGTAAAAGTTTGAGAAATTGATTAACATAATATTTTGAAACCCGTTCAACCCAAGAGGTTCAATTTCATTGAACAGTTCCTAAAATGAGTCAGAGTCAAAGGTCAACCCGGCGGGTTTCAGCGTTAAGGTCAACCCGTTTTCGTTGTGTATTAATAGTTTATTTTGAAACATATTTAGGTATTAATAGTTGAAATTACTCATAATTAATTATTTCAACATTTCATTTTAAATTTTTCACATTTCACTTTCTTGACTTTTCACTTTTCACTTTTCACTTCGACAAATTTTTCTATTATAGATGGTATAGACTAGACAAATGAACGGATGAAAAATTCTTAAACGGGTAAATATCTTGTTCATGTTTGTTTAAATGATCATAGAAAGACTAACATAAAATTCTCCAAAATGCACATAACGTTGTGTTTTATATGTGAATGTGTTTTATTAAGTTTTAAATATAATAAAGAAATACGCTATGCAAACATAAGCAAATAGATAAACATAAACGAATTTTATTTAACACATATTTCGACGTTCACGAACATAATTAAATGAGCGTTCATTACTCTTTGTTTATGTTTGCTAATTTAAGTAAACAAACGTAAAAAATTGTTTATATTCATTCATTTAATCATTAAATGAATATAAAGGAACTTTTTATTGAACATTTCACGATCTGTTTATTGATGGCATGATACAATGTGCTCGATCATTCTTATCATACATATAACTTAGCAATATTTCAATGAAACAATAGTTATTGAGCGATTAGAAAGGAAAAATAAAGAAAAACTGTTATTTAAACTTTTACTTATTTAAAAACTATATCTTTTTTCTTGACAAGTAGAGATAGAAATATGAACATTTAAAATATGACAGAAAGAGTTTAAATTAGTGATTCATGTATCGGTGTAAGAATCTCGAACCGATTATGGTTGAAAATTGAAAGCTTGAATGCAATAAATTTTGTCCTTGTATTGCACCCGTCAGCCGTTAGCTAAATTTGTGTATGCAAAATTCATTGAGATAAGGAATCGTGACTGGCTCTATGAACATGAAACTTTTATTCAAAATAGAAACATGGAGAGAATCATGCATTGTCTATTATCTATTACATAGTTGACTTTGACTAATTCTACGATATCATGTTGTATCTTGTTCTATATGAGATCTTCTTGCATTATTATTCTTCTACAAAAAATTTCCCACGAGGTCCACCTTCTGTTGTGCACATAGGAATCAAAAAATGAACTATTTAGAACAACCTGATCGATAATGTCAACTTTATAAATAGTCAAACATGCTCTTATCAATAATTTTCACTCTACTCCAAATAATTATTCTTTTAAATTAGTTTAATGCGTAGCCTGATTTATTTTATTTTATTTTATTTGTTATTTATTTATTTTTTATTATTATTCTTTTTTTTTTTTTTATCAAGAATCAGATATACATGATATCATTTCATACGAAAAAAAAAACTTTGAGAGGTCGGCTATCAGACCGCAACTCATGATCAAATAGTCCGCAAAAGTCACTTAATTGGTTCATGAAGAAAGAGCTTTGGAAGAAATGTTGTTATTTGTTGCAAAAAGTAGTATCATATAATCATCACGAATAAAGAATTGAAATTTAATTAATAATAAGTGTACATAATGCCCCCCATGACCCCAAATGTAGCATAATAGCTCCAACATTCTTGTCTAACGAGTTTTAAATTTAAACTTATATGGTTAAAATCAAGTGAAAATTACTCTGCTACCCATATCAATTATGGTTCGCACGCACCCGTGATTTAGTGCTCAATATAAAAAATACCCATCCATGTCGTGTATTTATCTTCACTATATACACGATATGGACGCCGTATACCAAGAATGATCTTTTAATTAAATCCTTACCCATGTCGGGTAGAAAATCACATTAGATATACTTACATGATATTTTTATTATTATTCACACCACCCAGTCATCTAGTGATACATATACACGATATGGGGAATATATACACGACAAGAAAAGGTGTGGGGTCTAGAGTATATATTTACGACATGGGGAAAAAGTTAAATACATGTCGGCATAGAGGATACAAATACACGATATAGCACTTAGGGTTTGTAGTGTTACTTTCCGTGTTGTCTCTAGCATCGGAAAGAGCAAATATTAAAAGTTGATTTGATGATTCAATGGATGGTAGATGAATTTGTTATCTTCTTCATTATCATCATATACAAGTAGAGAATATATATACACGATGATACAATGTCGTGTTTCTTTGTTCTTGATATAGTTATCTTCTTCATTCTCAAACATTCTTCATTATCAAGTGAAACATATTCCTCATATATTAATGTCGCGGTTTGCAAGTTCACTATATCTTGAAACAATATACGACATAGCTCAGAAACTATCCAAACATCTTCTTCATCATCGTATGGTGGTGGTAACATTGTGGTGGTGACATCAGGTGCGTGAGTTTGGTGGTTTTGTGGTGGTGACGTTGAAATAGTTTGAGTTTGGTGGTTTTGCGGCGGTTATAAAAAAGTGTTGGTGGTGGTGGTGTCTTTGTGTGAAGTGGTAAGTGGATACTACCGTGAATATGGAAGATTACTTAGTATTTCGCAATTTTTTCCTTTACACTTGTAGTTTTTTTATTTGTTATGTATATGTGTATTAATATATGTTTATTTATTTTAGGATTATCACGCCTGAGTTACATGTAGGAGTAGGTTATCCGTGATTAGTGATATTAAAAGTATGATTGGGAACACCTGTAGGGAAACATTATTTAGAAAAACATGTTTTGGTTGGTTGTTAGATTTGCCAAAAATGCAAGAGAGTGGCGTGTTAGTACATTATTTCATTATGCCACCAAGTGCCATGTATGTAGGAGATACAAATATTGTTCCTCCGAGATATCGTATGACGTGATATTAATCGGGTGGTGAGGTTGAGGTTCGGTTTGGTAGGAGGAATTCGTCTACTTACCGGGTCTAAGATTTGGAACAGATTTTAGAAAGGATTATGAAGATGGACCTAATCCCTTTAGAGACGCAGTGTTCCTTCACAACCCGATTCTTCAAAAATAAAAGTCTGGTGATGTGTTCCGCACGCTAGACATTGAGTTGTTTAGGCGCTTGAGTTACCTAAGATGTCGTTGGTCTTTGTTTGATAGCCGTGTAGTGTTGGTGTTAAAAGGGACCGAGCTTAGGAATGTAGTCACGATTTTGTATTTAGGTTAGTGGAGGATATAGATGCATGGAATGTGCTCCCGTGGGGTCGACGTATGGCCAACCTTGTACAATTATCTTAAGGATGCAACACAAATAAGTAGGCAAAGCACTTTGCCGAGGGGAGGATCCTACTAAACTTCCTAAGTACAATTTGAATGGCTTTATATGGCCTTCAAGGTATGTCATATATAAATTTATAAAGTTCATGTATATGTATATCGTTAACAAATTTAAAACAAATTTGCCTTTCTGACGCGATATTGGAGAGTTTCATGGTACGACCCCAACGCTTTTTTTTTTGTCATAAGAGTTGTATCCCCGATCAATTGCGTGGAGCTATAGAAACGCGGGTATTTAGACGTTAATCGGTCTCGAAACCAATTGAAAATGATTATGATATAGATGTTATGTATGACATCGCAGGTTGCCGAAGCTCCAACTTTTCGCTTTCGAGCAACCAATAGATTTAAGCACAATTTTGATTCCGGATGATGGTTCTCTAGAAGAATCATTTGTCGTGTAATTTCGTAAGAAACAAAACTAAAGCGTAAAGAGCGTGTCCGTATCTACATGAAATGGTTAAAAGAAAAAACAAGCTTGAAGGCGTGTCCGGTATAAAGCTTGGTACAACAAAAAAACAAAACCTACTACACTGTATACACGAAACCATTTTCGCTTTTACTATGCACAATACCCGTCAATTGGTTTGCACATGAAAACCACAATATGTAAATGGTTGGAAGATGAACATCAGATTCCAAGAATGAAGCTAGAAGAAATGAAGCAATATCTCGCTTAACATCGCTGACAGGAAGATTCATGCTCTTTATTATGAAGTACCACACTTTGGCATTACAAGCACCGTCAAACTAAGAAACAACTATGATATGCATGTAATGTTTGACATTTCAGCAGCACAAGGCAACTTGGAAATTTACATTGACCATGTGGGTGTCGATTTTGTTATTGCAAATTATATATGCCCAAATGCTACCTTGGCAAAAATAATGGATCGTGTGATAACAGACTACACAAGTGACAACGAAGACGGAAAAAATCACGTAACATAATCAGATTACACATTTGATCAAATGGTTGAATGGACGGAACAAGAACACTTTCAGAATGAGGAAGCTAAAGCAGCTGAACGTCATAAAGCTATATGGAATAATCGTTCGTATTCATAATCATATCACTGAATAAGTGTCATGTATGCTTTAAGATTGTCTTATTTATATGATTTTCATTATCAATGTTGGAATGAATGTTAGCCTATGTATTCAAATTACATTCATTCAAATAAAAGTACAAACGTTCATTACTGAAAGACAAACCACATAAGATAAAAACATAAACACAATCTTCTTATTTGTTGGGTTGAACAACAAACATTTGTGCCACTCCATCATAAGCAAGACAAGCACATTCAACGAAAAACATTACCTCGTCATCTTCGAGAATCAATACGATATAGTCAAATGAAGGCAACTTACAAGACAAATAAATCGGAAGATTTGGATCTAACTTGAATTTCTTCACCACCAAACCAAGTAACCCTGAGTACGCTATATCATTATACATAATTACACCTCGATGTCGATCATCAAAATGTAATACACACTTGAACTTTAATATTTGAATTAGTGGCTACCCTATGAGAAGTAATAAATCTATGTTTATTTCGGTTCTAAGGTAGGCTATAAGGTAGGTTATAAATGACAATGTCGATATGACAACTCACCGACAATGTCGTATATGCTTAAAAATTTACACGAAATATGACATTTTAAGAACTAACATTGATTTGACAAATCATCGACAATGTAGTGTATGCTTAAAATTTTATACTAAATATGACATTTTAAGTACGAACATTGATATGACAACTCACCTGACAATGTCGTTGTGCGCTAAAATTTAACACGAAATATGACATTGATATGACAACTCACTCGAAAATGTCGTTGTCGCTAAAACAATGTCTAAACCGAGCATCAAAATTCAAAATTCATATGATACAAAGGACTTGCACAAGAACTATGATCTAGAAAAGGCTAGGAAAAGGGCACTACTCCAAAAGGATGGAATCTTAGGTTCACGACCTAGTGTGATACCTTCTAATGTGTTGCATAACACCGCTTGTAGTAGCAAACCAAACTTAAGTTTACTCAACAAATTGTTAGAAATAAACCCGTTGATCTAAACGTAAAATTTCATAAACCTAATAGGTGGATCAATATAGGACACGAGACTCTTCCCAAAAGAAGTTTCAACATCCCCTAGATCTAACCTTAGATGGATTCCAACGGTAGAGTTTTCAACATTGTTGGTCTTAGTGGATTCCACAAGCAAAATACTAAGTAGTTGCATCAATACAAGTGTGAAACCCAAAACATCCATCCCCGAGGTAGGACAAGATCTTATCAAAATAGCATGTTCGGTGTCGAAGATAATTGACACTACATCTTTATGCCTCTAACATCCGGAACCCGCACACTGGGAATCCATGTTTCTTCTTTCTTGTCCTCCTATTTTTTCTATGCAGTATAATAGCAATGGCTCCTATCGCAAAATGCAGTTAGGACCCGCTTTCACCGGCTAAAATTTAATGATCCATCACCGCCCACCATTGTACTTAATCATCAAGAATTGGAAACATTGCTTTCTCCTCGTTAAAGATTCGCCTAAAGTCGTGCTTCGATGTATCGAATGTTTCACCGCACAACCCGATAATACTCTAATTTCGATACATCCAATCTACAACAACAACCGCATCGTAGCCGCACCTCCGATCGAATCTCCGAAAAAGTAAGAAAAAGTGTTTCCCACAACAATGTCACAATGATGATCAACATAATGAACAGAGAAGCTTTATCGTAGCTTGATTCTCTCAAATATTTATGGTACTTCACACTTGTTCGATTAATTGAACATACATGGTTTACATTGTCTCATTATACATGGTTTCATTGTCTTCAATTCATCATCAACATACGTGGTGTATGATTCAATCATTGAAAACATCAAGGGAGAGAGTGTAGGTGGTCATTGCTTCCTTGTTCTTACATGCTTCTTTGCTAAAACCCAATGCCTTCTTGAATTTCTTCAATTAGGGAAGAAATAAGACGATCTGTGGCTCAAACGTCTCACTTTGGTGTTATCGCCTCAATTTCACGGGTGATCTTTTGTGAAGTTACCCAAATATGATGTTATGATGCCTCACACACGGTCTTGGTATCGAGTTATTGCATATTCATTGTGTGATTAGTATTCGAAAGACCACAACATTCAAGGAAAGTCGTATCATTTCGGTCTTCGTGGTTTGTTTGGTGTGATGTGTCTACATACGTGAGAAGATCTTGTTGATTTACGGCATGTTACCCTCGAATGCATCTTCTCGCAATTAGTCGATGTTCTTGTGTGGTTTATCGCTCATCTACAATTCTCACGTGATAATCAAACCTTCAAGAGTTAGAGGAAATGTAGACTTCATCAAAGTTTCAAATACGCTAAAGATGCTCGCCGGAAGGCGATTCTCGAACTTCTTCATAATGGCTTCGAGCATAACAACTTGGAACCCGTCACAACCGCTTAAACTTCCTCGAAACCATCATCATTCGAACCAAGCCCCACCTTACTCGTCAACAAATGGAAAAGCTATTTGTCTACTGCTTATTAATGACATTGATGAACGTGCTCCGTGTATCCGGCTGTTTCCACCGCTCAACCCGATCATACTCTTATACCGATACACTGCTACAACAACTATCGTTGAAGAAGCACCACCGATTGACTCTACAACAACAGGTTGAACAAACTGCTTCCAACGACATCGACCAAATTGATGATGTTCTTAATGAAGTACCCCACCGCAGATTTTGATCCAAATGCGTTCTTTAACCCGCTTGCTAATGAAACTGCCGCACCGATGTCGCAGAATCATCTACAAGCCATTTGAATCCTCAAAGTCCGACAGATGTATACCAACATCAACCTCTACACATCGTTGGACAAAATACCATCCTCTTGAGAATATTATTGGTAACCCGAATCAACCGGTCATAACAAGACAACGTCTTTACGAGATAGTGAACATTGCATTTATGCGCTCACCGTCGCTAATCGAGCCTAAAACATTAAAGACGCAATGACAAAAGACAATTCGGATTGAATCCATGCAAGAAGAACTCAACCAATTCAAACATCTTGAAGTATGGGAGCTGGTTGAAAGACCAACAGGGTCTCGTCATTGGTCTCAAATGGATTTGGAAGAACAAATTGGATCTTTGAAGGAACATGTCGAAACAAGTCGTGTCCGGTGGCTAAGGGTTATAACAGGAAGAGGGTATTGACTTTGAAGAATCATTAGCTCCGGTTGCTCGTCTTGAAGTCGGGTCGAATCTTTCTCGATTCATGGCTCATATGAATATAACGGTCTTTCAAATGGACGTCAAAACTACTTTTCGAATGGGCAACCCTGAGAAGCGGTTTATGTCGACCGGCCGAAGGATTCGTTGATCCCGAGTTCCCGAACCATGTCTACAAACGAAAAAAGCTCGTATGGTCTCAAACAAGATCCTCGGGCGGTAGTACGATAAGTTATCATCCTTCCTCATTGCCAATAAATTCACCAAAGGTTCGGTCGATCCTACACTTTTCATACGATATCACGGGCTCACATTTTAATTTCGTTCAAATGCGTGTGGATGACATCATTTTGGGTCAACACATTTAAAATACTCAAATGCTTTTGCAAAACTAATGACAAAACATTTTGAAATGTCAATGATGGGTGAACTCACATTTTTCTCGGAATGCAAGTCCATCAATCACCACCGTGGTATTTTCGAGTCAATCCAAATATGCCCTTGAACTCGTTAAACAAATTTGGAATGCAAAATTGTGACACCTATATCACACCAATGGCTCATACCAAGAAGCTAGATCTTTGATTTACATGGGAAATTGGTGGACCCTACTAATCACCGTAGTATTATTGGGTTTCTCATGTATCTAACATTACTTGAGCAGCACTGATATTGTGTTTGCTTAGATATCTTTGCTCCGTTATCGATCGAGACCAAGCTGACCCACCTCTCCGAGGGCTAAAGAATCCTCCGATACATCAAGGGAACCATTAATTTGGGGATCGGTATCAGAAGGATTCGGTTTTGAACTAATAGCTTTTCAGACGGCGATCACGGGATGCTTAGATTCACGGAAAAGTACTTGAGAGCATTACAATTTCTTGGTGATAAACCGGTGTCATAGCAATCGAAGAAGCTGGATTGTACATCGCTCTCCTCAATGTAGCGAATATGTAGCCATGTCGTGTTGTGCTCAAGTCATTTGGATGAGAACACAACTCGAAGACTATGTAGCCATGTCGGCGTGTCTTGCGACAATCGGAGTGCTATTGCGATCTCGTGCAACAACTGTTAAACACTCGAAATCAAAGCACATCGATCTTCGATATCATTTAATCAAGGAGCACGTGGAGCAGTGCAGGTTGAATTATACTTTGTGTCTGCGAATACCAATTGGCGATCTCCTCACCAAAGCCTTAGCTCCTGCTAGGTTTAATGAGTTGGTCCACCGGATTGGTATGCGGTGTTTAACTCAAGAGGAACTGGATGAACTCTTAAAACATTCATAAAACCATCAAACACCAAAACCTCTTTTGTAAATACTTTTTCAAAAAAAAAATACAAAATTATAAAATCGAAAATCTCAAAAATATTCTTCTATCTAAATTTACAAACGAACGCAAGTAGAATCTTGATCAACACTTTGTTCTATCAAATCTTTCACTATTTTCCCGAACAAGTGTTGAGGGGGAGTAAGTAAATATTTTTCAGCTTCATAAAACCTTGTACTTCCATGTTTTCAAAAATATGTTGTTTCTTCCAAAATGGTGGATACGTTTCTTGTCAAATACTCTCCTCGGACTCAAATGTCTTCAAAATTCATTATTTCTGTAGGACCTTATATCTATCAACCTTATCACAAACCCAACACGTATATCACTGTTACGAGTAGAAACACGTTAACCACAAACACAAACGTTATGCTTAGAAAGATTAAGAAGAAAGGAAAGATGGTGACTTGATATAAGATATGTTATGCGTATGAATGTGTAGAGAGATGAAAACAAGAGATGTTATATTGCTCCAAAGAAAACACACACACACACACTTTCAAGCACACCCCTCAAAGTCTCATTTGAGGGGTATTTATACTCTAAATACAAGATGCCCTAAAGGGCTTTCTATGGGCTTTCGTGGGCTTGGACATGGGTTGGATTTGATATAAGGCAAGCTTAACTAAACTAATACCCATTTAGCTTAGTCCAATCCACGAGCCCGTTGACTATTCTAGCACGATATCTAACACACGTTACAAAGTTCCTAAACGTGAATGACCATCACTTCTAATAAAACTATTAAGGCTAACAATCTCCCCCTAATGGGTGGTCATTCAAAAGATGCTCCACTTGATTTGGTCTTTACTTTTCTCGATCTTGAATTTTGTGTGTAGATATAGAATAGTCTTGATTCATTGTTCCTTCATGCTTTGTGATCAGTTAATGTGGTTGTTTGCCGTTGTCAACTTCGTTGGTTAGGTGTCTCCACGTCTTTCTCCACCATGCTCTCACTTCTATTTGTCTTTAGGTTACCAATGATGTAGTTCTCGAGTCTTTAAACTTTGTAGATTCTTTGACATTGATGAAGAATCATCTTAAACTTTGTTGCCTTTGATTTTGATGAGAACTTTCATGTGTTGTTGGTATGAGCATGTAGAGAATGCACGATCCATCCGCCTCGGGAGCTTCCATAAGAAGAAAACATAAAACAAGGTTAGTAATAAGCGGATTCCAATACTTACAAGTTTGAATTTCGAGGTGTTGACGACATAGTGTGAAAACACGTCTCTAATTCTTACAAGGGCCGTTCTCGAACTTGGATTCCCACAAGTGAGATAACACGATATCAAGTACATCTACAATTCGGATGAGTCATTGTACACATCGAGCATCACTCCACATTGTAGACCGCTTGAGACACACTAAGCGTAATCCACGGGAGTTACCGGTGACTGTCGTGGTCGCATGATGTTGACCGGCGGCGGGAGTTTCCATTCAATCACCGAGGATCGCAATTGTGAAACCTCTCATAAATGTTACAGCATTGCTAAGATCTGCGTGGGACTCTAGAATATATCACTGTGTCCTTATTGATGAACAACAAGCGATGTCATGTCAAGTGTTCCTATGAGATCTTTTGATGAATCTCGTGGCTCTAGACTCAATAGTGCATTTTGGTTTTCTGGCGGAGACTAGGGAGAGGGTCTCTTCTTCAATATCAACAATCTAAGAGAAAGTCGATAGATTATGTAGGGTTCCCAATGAGAATGAAACAAATCCTTTTAAGAGGAATTGAGTGGCTAGAAGGTTTAGTGCAATGCGTCCTTTGGGTCCATGACGTCTTTGTCTTCAATACCGTGTCATCTAGTGACAACCAAGATGGTGATGAGTTGAACCGGTTTACGCCCTAAGGTTGAATATGGAGGGCTATTTCTTTTCACCCTTTCTTTTACTTTTCTTTTTAATTCTTCAACCCCTTCTTTCTCCTTTCTCACATTACTCCTTTTTTTCAATCATTCCTAAGGACTTCTAATACTAACTATATGTGATGTCCTTGGGTAGATCCCTCCGGCTCTGGTGGATCAGAGGACAAATTTCCTATCCTTAGACACCTTATAACTCCATGACTGTCCCATGTTGCCATAAAACCTTTTCTTGAAAATCTCTCAGAGTGTTTATGATTGAAAACATGTTTGAGACACTCATGAGTTTTATATTTTCGTAAACACTCCTTCACATGTGCTTATAAGTTTTGATGTAAATCTGCGAAGAAGATTAGAGTTCGCACTTTTGAATTGATCGCTCATGATAGACAATTCCCCGAGACACGGTTAGTTCGTTGTCTAGTTAAAGAGTTCCATTAATCGCTTTTAGGTGACAACTAGCTCTAGTAACTAACTTGAAGTTGTAAACACTCCTTGAAAAGGAGGTTAGACCCGTGAAGGTGCATATCTATCACAAGTTTCTCGAGATGGTACATTTATTGAATTTGATTCCGTCGATTCATTGGTTCCGTCGAGTCGAGCTCATTTTGAGATTCAACCAGCGATTTTGATCACATTTTAATCACGTCTCCTCCCCTCAAAATAGCATATTCGTGATATTTTTGATATCAATGGATTAAACAACATTTTAAAGTCTTTTGGGGGAGACAAACGGATTTGATTTAAGCATGAATTTGGAACATTTTAGTTTTATACTCCCCACTATTAAAGCATAATCAATTAAAGGGTTTTAGAGGGAGTTATCTTGAGCACAAAAATTTTGAAAGATTTTGAAAATCTTTTTGAACAATCTTGAAAAGGTGCTCAAGATGATGATGATTCTCACCACTTTTAAATGTAGTGCAGGCAAGCGCATAACTAGTGATTTTCATTAAAAGAGCGAGTTTTGATTTGAAAAAATAATCAAAAGTCATCATTTTGGTCAGGGTTTCGTCATCAAGTATCTGAAAGCCATTTTGAATAAATTTTGAGAAGCGACATGTTTTAGAAAACATATTAAAGAACTCTCGCTCAAGCATCTGTACATACCATTATCATTGTTGAATGACATTTCTAGAAACGCATGAATATCGATTATACGAGAGACATATCGTGAGAAGAATATTTTTGGATTTTTGATTTTCTATTGTTTTTGAATTTTTGAAAGTTTTATATTTTTATATTTTGCTTTTGTTGGTTTTCAAATTTTGTATTTTGTTTTTCAAAATATTTACAATGAGCTTTTTGGAAAATCATTTTCAAGAAGATTCGAGAAGACGTTCTAACTCCTCGGGTTAGGCTTCACATTCCAATTCGTCGAACTAAATCGTCAAACCTTTCTTTTGGAAGGGCTTTAGTAAATAGATCGTGAGTTGGTAATCGATCTTCACGAAGAATAATTCATGATACCATTTTCGACGTACTCTTTGATGAAGTGGTAGCGGACACGGATATGCTTAGTCTTTGAGTGATGAGCAGGGATTGCATGATATGGCTATGGCACTTTTCGAGTCACAATACATAGGTATTTTATCGAAGTAAAGCCATGTCTGTGAGTTGTGTTCTCATCCATAGAACTTGAGCACAACACGCAGATAGAGACACATACTCGGCGGTGCAATCTTGATTCTTTGAAGACGGTGACTAACTTTTCACCCAAAATTGTGCTCCTCCGGATGTACTTTTTGTCAGAACTTGGTCACTGCGTGGTCCGAATCACGAAAAAGGCAATTAGATCAAATCTGGATTCCTTCGGATACCAAAGTCCCATGTGAATGGATGTCTTGGTCACCGAAGATCGGTTTAACCTCTTTGAGGTGCAGCTTGATGAGGCTTTGCTCGAAACCGTGCTAATAAGCAAACAACAAAATGAATATCTTGTCGACTAGCGTAAGTGAGGTACATGAGAGAACCAATCATGCTCGATATTTCTTCTGATCAATAGGTTTCCCAAACAAATCGGCTCCAATTTTTGGTGAAGTTACCATTGGTGTTCCGGCCGAAGTCACGATTATCCATACCATGATTTTTCAAAATCTCGGTTGTGTATTTAAGCTTGATTTATAAAAATTCCACGAGGGGCCGATGTATTTGTAAACCAAGAAAGAATTTTAGTTCCCCATCATGGACATTTCAAATTTGCTTTTCATGAGATTTTCAAAGTGTTTTGAAAGATTCGGATTAGTGGACCCAAAGATGATGTCGTCACATAAATCAACAATCAAAATGTCGTTTTGCATTTTGTGTAAACAAGGTAGGATCAAGCTGTTCCTTTGGTGAAATTGTTTGGATAAGGAAGAGACGATTCGTCATACCACGCTCTCGGAGCTTGTTTCAAACCATAGATTGCCTTTTGAGTTTGTGAGACGTAGACTGGATGTTCCAAGTCGATGAAGCCTTGGGCGACTCACGACACTTCTTCTTCGAGTTCCATTCAAGACCTTGGTCTTAATGTCCATCCGATAAACCGTGATGTTTTTGTGGTACAGATAGGCTAAGAATATCCTGACCGCTTCAAGTTTAGCTACCGCGAATGACTCTTCAAAGTCTATCCCTTCTTCCCTGTCATATCCTTTGGCCACAAGACGAGCTTTGTTGCAATTACGTCATCTCTTCATCCCTTTTGTTCTTCCATAACCATTTGAGATCAATGACGCGAATGTCGATTGGTCTTGGAACCATTTCCAAGAGTCATGAAGACGGTATTGAGAAGTTCCTCGTGCATCGCTTCTATCCATGCGGGTTCTCGCCATTGCCTCCGAATGTTCTTTGGCTCTATATTGCTAATTGAGCAAAGGTAAATGCATAAGTCGCAATCGGTGGCAAGTTGGTGTCTCGTCCGAATTGGCCTTGAAGGTTCACCAATAACTTGTTCAATTGGGTGGTCTTTTGTCCCACTTCGAGTAGAAGGATACCGTTGGTTATCGTATGATGCGAGTTAAATGGTTCTCTTAAGCTTGAGGATGATTCGGTGATTCCGTGGCAAGCGGGTTTTCAAATAAGTCTTCATCTAACGTTGCATCGTTACGGTTTTGGTTTTGCTCATCAACCGCTTGGTAGGCCGGTGCGATAATTGAAGTAGATGTAGATGATGTTGATGGAGTTGGTGCATTGGTTTCGACCGTTGTAGATGCATCTTACATTGGTGGTGGAAGATGATTTTGAGCGCAGTGCGGCGGAATGATGGTTTGATGCATTTGTCAAGTTCCACCATAGTATTCATCGAACATTAACTCAAGAATTTCTCCCATTCTTGTTCTTTAGGATTGTCATACGCAGCTGATTGAGCTCTTTGAGGTACGAGTCCACGAATCATGTGTCCAAGTCTTACGGTTTAGTGCGGGTTCTAGAGCGAATCTCTCGAAGCCATATGTGAAAGTTCATCAAATTTCACATTCATTGTAAAACTCTAAAATCTCAACAGCGATGAAATGGCAATTTTGCCTCAAACTAAAAAAAAAAATTTGCAAACTCGGAAAACACGTCAACATCGTTTAACAAGTTATATCATCAATAATATACACACATTATGAAAATAATTAACTTTATGTTATGAATTACATGTACACAAATAAATAAGTCAAGAAGGTACCAAATAACTCTGACGTATGTACACAGATTCACCTAGACTACAAAGGAGACTACATACATAATGAAAAGATAAGATTGGAAAGTCAATAATTGGTCCCCCTTGATGGTCGGATTTTTGGGCTTCCCACTTAATCACTATATCAATTTCATTAAACCATATTTACACATTTCCTTTTCATTCAAAAACACAAAGAAAACCCTAGATCTAAAATGGCGGCACAAGAGTATTTTCATGTGATCTCTACACTCCTAGGAAGCCAAGAAAATTGCCAATTGAATTTTGAAGGCATGATCTAATTATTGTCAATTTGGTTCATACATGAGGTAAAATTCATCATAATTCGTACAACCCTCCATAAATTCATTTCCATTTTCATGAGTTCCTTACATCATATATGATCTGTGAAAATTGGTTACAAGGTGTTTGGAGTCTCGTTTCTGCTCTTTGGAATTTTGAGTCGTTTATCCTAACAGAGAGGAATGATTTCATCCAGCATGTTCTAAACGTTCTAAAATTTATATGGTATTTTTCTTATCTTATATTCATCCTATAAGTTCCAAATAAAATAATAAAATGAACCATACATGGTATACGAATTATTGGAGAATTAAACCCTAAAACGTGTTAAAACCTAAATAATTAGAAACCAATTTTCTGGGCATGAATACTATTTTTCTTGGATTCTATA
The DNA here is from genome assembly GCA_022545495.1 of Chrysanthemum lavandulifolium. Taxonomy (NCBI): domain Eukaryota; kingdom Viridiplantae; phylum Streptophyta; class Magnoliopsida; order Asterales; family Asteraceae; genus Chrysanthemum; species Chrysanthemum lavandulifolium. Next base: position 160,249,643 of record CM040244.1, on the reverse strand, counting down.
TAATGTTTATTAACTCTGAAAATGGTGGTTCGAATATTTGAAGCTTTGATCATGTTATATGAATTTATCCTAATCGCTATCTATAAAAAAAAGGGAAATAAAATAAGTTTTTTAAAAAATTTTTAATTTGTTCAAATTTTTATTTTAATCTTTTTTTAATTTGGGGTTTTTTTTTTTTTTGAAAAATGGGTTTTCCTTTTTTGGTTAAAAAAATGGGTTCAAAACACCCCGAAACCCAGTTTTGGGCTTAAAATTTGGGCCAAAATTTCAAAAATTTAAAAAAGGGAAAAAGTTGAAACCATTTTGGTTTAATTTGAAAAAGCAAAACCCAAAGGTTTTTTTATAAATTTGAAAAACCCCTTTTTTTTTGAAACAAACTTTTCCCTTTAAAATTAAAAAAAGGAAATTTTATTTAAAATTTTTAAAAAAATTTAATTTTCGGTTTTTTTTAACCCAATTTAAATTTTTTAAAAAGTTTGTTTTTTTTCCATTTTGTCCCCAATTTATTGGGGTTTTGTTTTAAAAAAAGGGCCCCTTTAAAATTTAACAAACAAAGGGTTTGCCAATTTTCTTGAACCTTTTTTGGGATTTTAAAAACCAAACCAATGGGTTTTTAATTTGGGTTTTTTAAACCCTTTTTTAAACAAAGTTTTGGGAAAGCCCCAATTTCCCACCCATTAAATTTTTCCCTTTTGGAAATTTGAAAATTTATAAATCCACAAATTTTTGAAAATTTAATTAAATTTTCATTTTTAAAAAATTTGGAATTGAGGAAACCCCCCCAAACCCAAATTTGGGGTTTTCCCAATTGTTTAAAAACCCCAATTTGGAAAAACCCCAAATTTTCCCTAAACTTCCCCTAAATTAATTAAAATAAAAAATTTTCCCTTTATAAAACCTTTTTTAAAAAAAATTTTGTAAGATTTTAAAGGTTTTTTTGGCTTTTTTTTAAAAAAAAAAATTTCCCCAACCCTTTTAAATTATTTAAACAAATTTCCCCTTTTACCTTTTATAAAATTTTTTTTTAAAAATTTTTAACCAGTTATTCTTTTGGTTATTTTTGAAATTTTGAAAAATTTTTGAAACCAAATTTTAATTTTTTAAAAATACGCTTGGGTTTAAAAATTTTCCAAACCCTTTTTGCATTTTCCCAAGGTTTGTTTATTTTTTTTTTTGTTGGTTTAAAGAAAAAAGCTTTAAAATTTTTAAAAAACTTTAAATTTTTCCAAATTTAAAATTTTTTTTCTTTTTTGAAAATTTTTTTGAAAAATTTTGTTTTTTTTTTTAAATTGTTTTTTTTTTAAAATTTTAAAAGTTTTTTGTTTAAAATAATAACTTTTTTTTGGTTTTAAAAATTTTTTTGGAAAAAATTTTTAAAATTTCTTTGTTTAAAAAATTTTTTTATTCTTTACTTCAAAATTTTTTTTGTTTTTTAAAACCTTTGATTTCCCAATTTTTTAATCGTTTTTTTTTAAAACCCCTTTCCTCGGGGTTTCAAATTTTTGTTAATTTTTCCCTTTCCCCTTTTTCCCGAATTTAATATTGTGCAGTTTTCCTAAATTCAAAATTTTGGTTTTGATAATGGTCTTTTTTGCAAAGGGGCCGTTTTCATTTTAAATTTCCAAATGCAAACTAAATTTCCCCAAACACATTTAAACCTTCTTTTCCCAAAAAGAAGGGTTTGGGCCATTAAATTTCCAAATCCGGGTCCCTTTTTTCCCAAAACCTCCAGAAATTTCCAAATTTTTAAAACCCCGAAAAATTTTCAAAAAACTTTGGGTTTACTTAAATTTTGAATTTCATCCCGAACCAAATTTTTTCCAAATTTTTTTTTAAAAAACCCATCATTCCCAAATTTTAAAACCCCCTTTTTTAACCTTTTAAAGCAATCCCCAAATTCGGATTCCTTTTTAATTTTGTCCGATAAATTTTTTTTGGGAAAAAGGGTTGGTTGTTTGAAAATTTGGGGTTGAAGTTTTTGTAAATTTCCCAAAAGTCAGGCCCTTTTTCAAACAATTTTTTAATTCATTTTTTTTTTTGTTTAAAAATTATTTAAAATTTTTTGATTAAATTTTTTGGGAAAAATTTAAATTTGGGCCCCCAAAAATTTGGGAATTTTAAATTTTCCAAATTTTCCTTAAGTTTTAAAAATTGGGCAAATTTTTAAAATTTTTTTAAATTTAAAAATTTTTTTTTTTTTTTTTTTTTTGGAAATTTTTCCCCTAAAAGGGCCCTTCCCTAGAGGTTCCCCGGGGGAAAAGCAAAGGGTAAAGGGGAAAATTTATGGAAAACCCCGCTACTTACAAAGGAAAACCTTTTGAAAAAATGTTTGGGAACCCTGGTTTGTTTATTTCCCCTTTTCCATCCCAAAGGAAAAATTTTTAAAGGTTTGTTAAAAATTTCATAAGGGGTTTTTTCCCAAGGGAAGGGGAACAAACCGCGAAACTTATTGTTTAAATTATTTTCCAAAATAAGGGTTTCCCCGAAAAAATTTTTTTTAAAAATTCCCTTAAAGTTTTTAAAACTAATTTTTGTTTAAAATTTTTCCCAATTTTTTAAAAATCCCCAAAATTTTTTAGTTTAAAAAATTTTCCCAAAAGAAAAAATAATTTTCAAAAATTTAAAATTTAAAACCAAATTTTTAAAAAAATTTTTTCCCCAAAATTTAATTTTAAAAATTTAAGTTTTTTTTGTTTTTTTTTTTTTTGGGGTTTTGGGTTTTTTTTTAAAAATTAAAAAACAAAAAAACAAAAATTTTAAAAGGGGAAAAATTATTTTTTTAAAAAACTTATTTAAAATACTTAAAAACCCAAAACGGTAATTTTAAAGTTGGGTTTTAAAAAATTAAAACCAAAAAAATAAAACCGTTAAAATTAAAAAGGGGAAAAGATTAAACTAAAAAAAACAAAAATGGAGAAAAAGGGTGTTTTTTCCAAAAACAAAACAAAATTTTCCAAGGAAAAACCCCAAACCAAATTTTTTTAAAACCTAATAACAAAAAATTTGGCCCCCCTTAGGCTTTTAAAGGGGTTTAAAAAGGAGGAAAAACAACTTTAAAACCCAAAATAAACCCCTTAAACCCAAAGAATTTAAGTAAAATCAAAGTTTTTTAAAAAAAAGTTTCTTTAAAAATTAAAAAAACCAAAAACCAAAATTTTAAAACCAATTTCAACAAACCTTTAAAAACCCCCCAAAAACATTTTTCCCAAAAACAAAGTTAAAAAAAGGGAAGAAAGGAGGGAGAAAAATTGAAAAAATTTTTGGGGGAAAAAAAAATTTTTTTCCCAAAAAAAACCCAACAAACCCCAAATCAAAGCCAATATTTTTCCTAAAAAAGGCCCTAAAAGGGGTTTCTTGGGTTTTTAAATGGGTTTATAAATAAAAATTTAAAACCAAACCAAGGTTAAATCTTTTTAAAACCCATTTTAAAATTCCTAAAAAAATTTTTAATAAAATTTTAAAATTTAAAATAAAGGGGAAACTTTTAAAGTGATTTTTTTTTTGAAAAATTTTTAACCTTAAAAAAAGAATTTTCGGGGGAAAATTTTTTTAAAAAAAACAAAAATTTTTTTCCCCAAAAAAGAAATTTTTAAAAAGTTTAAAAATTTAAATTTTTAAAAAAAAAAATTTTTTAAAATTTTAAAATTTTACTCCCTTTTTTTTTGGGGTGTTTTTAAATGTTATTAAATGTTTTGAAACCCCAAATTTTTTTTTATTTTTATTTTTTTAAAGAATTTTAGGGGGGTTTAAGTTTTTTTTTTTAAAAATTTTTTTAAAAAAAATTTTTTAAATTTTTTTTTTTTAAAATTTTGGTTTTTAAATAAATTTTTTCTGTTTTTAAAGGTTAAAATTTTTTATTTTGGTTTTCAAACCTTAAATTTTGGGAAATTTTTGGGAAAACCCCGTAAAAGGGTTTAGGTTTGAAAAGTTTTTAAACCATTTAAATTTTTATTTTTTTGAAATTTTTTTTTAAAATTTAAAAATTTTATCGTTTTTAAAATCGGTTTGAAGGGTTTTTACGCAAAAAATTTAAAAATTGCTAGAAATTTTACCAAAGTTTACCAAAATCTTTTTTCAAAATTTTAAAGGCTTTACGAAAGTTTTTTAAAAACTTGTAGTTATTTACCCGGTTTTTAAACCAAAAATTTGTTTTATAAAAAATTTGGTTTCAAATTTTAAATTTCCACTAACCCCACCTTTAAAATTAATAAAGTTTAATTTCTTTAAACAAAAAATTTTGTTAAACACAAAACAAAACCCAATTGTTTTTTTAAAAAGTTTTTTTGGGTTTAAAATTAAATAAAAAACATTTTTTCCCCAAAAAATTTTTTGAAATTTTTATAAAAACCAAAACAAAAAAAAAAACCTTTAAAAAACTTTTTCCAAACCCTTTTGGTTTTGAATCACCCATTGGCTACCGAGGACTCCCTCATATTGGTTTGGTATTTCGAGGTCACCTCCGAATACAATGGTTACTATTGGTTACTTGGCGCTATCGCCACTATTGATATGGTTTGTTTTGTTGGCTCGGATAGATTTCGACAACCCTTACACCTTTGATATACCTATATTGTACCTTCTACATTCCCCAACGCACCATATCCCGTGTACCCTTATATGACTCACTCTACTACCAAGATATATATATTCCATTTCTTTGATCCGCATACACTCTCATTCCGTTATTTCGCACTATCGCTCCATTCACGCATGTGGTTATTATGTGTTTATTTGATTTGTTTATGTTATTTATGTTTTATGTGACTACCGATTATCCTGCTATGATGTGATTAACATGCGGTTATCTCGAAAGTTACTGCTTTATCTCGATGATATGTGATCTCACCATTAGGTGACCCTCCAGATTGTCCGGTGATCATGCTTTGTGTAATCGATAGTTTTGTCTGCTTATAATGTGTACCTACGCTCAGCTGATCTCGTGGATTATGACTATCCGTGGTGTCCTTATCTCGCTTGTTGTTGACCCGCCATGTTTGCATTTCGGTTTATGCTACGGTTTGATTGGGTAAATGGTTCACTTGTGACGCCCGGGCTTGTTAACTTGTTTAATTGCCTGCTATGTCTTTAATTCATTTAATTATATCTTTATACCGATTCTACTTATTACGCAGGACGCCATGTGTTGATCGTTGTTAGTACTTCACCACACGACATCGATTATGTTTTCAACTAGGGTTTTGACTGTGCGAATTGCCATGCTCACTTATTAATTAATTGTTTCGTCATTTTAGATTTCTTTGACTTGTATGGCTTATGATTTTCCCGAATTGATTGTATGTCAGATATGTTGTGCGGATGTGACGTCTGCTATGCTTGCTTATGTTTCAAGACTTGTATGCCCGGTTTGTATGGGCATGTATACATGTCATCGATGCTTGGCTTCGCTCTCCTTGTTATATGTGCTTTGATATCTCAGATAATTGTGTTCTACAGAACCTCATTGACTCATTGTTCTCTTTTCACGCGACCTTGTTATCGCTTCCTTTGTTTCATTTCGCTTATGTTTTATTTAGCTTTCGCTTTGTTATATCTGCTCTTTGGGCTTTTAAGCTCTCAGCATTTCTTTCCGCGGCGGTGTTAGGGTTCAAGATGGGCTTTGATGGGTGAGAGTTGGATTATTTGAGTGGACCAACCCTAGTTACCTTATTATCGGATTTATCTTGTCGCTATTGTTTCGAGATTTCATTTTATTTTAGACATTTTGATTTTGTAATCTTCCTTATCATCGATTGTTTATATGATTTGATACTTCATTTTAAGGTTTTCCTTTGTAAGGATTTTATCTCAGATGTTCTCGATATGACACTGTATCGTGACACTTCTACCCTTGTCAGTTGGGGTGTTACATTCATTATCTCCATGATCCTCCTAGTTCTTCCGTTATACACCCTAAATGCCCTCGAGTTATCTCGAATATCCAATGAAGATTCCAATATCACCTTTAGCTTTCAATTTACCTAGATCTTCTCTCGTCGTCATCGGATAGCACAAAGCGCCAAACACGTGAAAGTAAGAGATATCGTGTTTTCTCTGTTCACAAGCTCATACGGGTTTTATTGAATCTAGGATGGATTAGGGATGCTCGAGTGAAACAAGCAAAGGGCAACAAGACGACCCATAGAAATAACTGCACTAGAATAAATTAGCATTGCAGCGACTTCCACAAGAGTACGATTTCTTCTTTCAACTACCCCATTCTCACTGTGGAGTTCTAACAACCGATGTTTGATGAGTTATTCCAACATCTTCAAAATAGGCTCGTAACTCCCGATTAGTGAATTCTGTGTCGTTGTCTGTTCTTACAACTCTTACTGGAGCTTGAAGAAGTACTTGAATTTGTTTTAGGAAGGTAATGATGATGCCTGGTGCTTCGTCTTTTGATCTCAGAAACTTAACCCATGTATATCTTGAATAATCATCGACGATGACAAGAATATACTTTTTCCCATTAATGTTTTCAATTCTCATTGGGCCACATAAGTCCATGTGCAACATATGCAACCTTGCTTCCGAACTAGGTACGGGTTTGGGTTTATATGATGCTCTTTTGCTTTTTCCTTGTTCGCATGATGGACATAAGTGATCCTTGGTGTATTTGAACTTTGGAAGTCCATTGACGATGTTGTCTTTGGCAAGATTGTTGATGGTGTCAAAATTGAGATGGGATAACCTTCTATGCCACAACCAGGACTGAGTTCCAGATGCTCGTGTCATAAGACATATTGGTGATGAAGAGGCCATTTGATTGATGTCGATAGCATACAAGTTTGTATCACGATTCCCAGTTAAGAGATCAGTGCCATCCAAGTTTCTAACGAAGCAAGCATTTTTCCTAAAAGCAACCACTAAACCGCATCACGTAATCGCCTGATCGAGAACAAATTATGTCCCAACCTTTGGACATAGTAAACCCGAGTGATCAAATAATTTACAAAAGGTAGATCTCCATAACCCATGATAGCTGCTACATGATCATTTCCAAACATACGGTTCCCATGAATTGCCGCATTTAAATTGATCGCCAGCCTTCAGATTCCGGTCATGTGCTTGGAGCAACCCGAGTCGACGATCCAAAGACATATTTCGATAACCGAAGAAGAAGATTGTGGAAACCGTTTTGATTTTGGTTCCTTTGGGTTAGAGGTAAAACTCGATCACACTCATAGAAGTTATCTATGGGTAAGACAGTTTATCACTCATTCTACCATTCTCGAGTGTGAAAGTTCTACCGTGGGTTTCAAATGTCATCCCTATAGTAAACATTATGCTCCCTATCGAGTGTAAAGCCTAAGTCTCACAACTAGTCTTCCTATTCGTTTAGCATAAGTTCTTTTGGGAACATTCTTCTTAACAGGCTTAACAATCTCATTCTTAGAAACACAATCATCATGAACATTAGTTAAAGATTTCTTGCAAGTTAAACAAACAGATTCATTAAACTTAGCAGATTTCATAGGTTCATTACATTCAGATGAAATGTCTTTCTTATTACAAAGCGGTAAATTCCTAGGGTGTTCTTCTACTTTCTTCTCTTTATTCAAGCGACTACTCTTAGAGGCAAGCGAGACTCTATTGTTCCTTGTATTGCTCTTAGGCTTTAGTCTGCTGCTCCTAGAGGTTCTTTCTAGTCCTGTAGAAGGTAAGGCACACGCATTAGGATTCACATTTTTATGAAGGGAGGTGGTTTCAGCTTTCCTAGTCTCTTTAGAGTGCTTTTCTAAACTTATGTCGTTTGTTCCATATGTTTTAGATGTGGAGGCAGACGCATTAGTGGTACTCATCTTAAAAAGGCCAGGAGCTAAAACTTTTGATTTCTCAATAACCGCTTTTCCTTTATCAACATTTTGTTTAGGCAAGGCGGTGGAGTGATCGATTTTGATAAATCATTTTCTCATTGACTTTTGGAGGAGGCATTGAAATGACATTTTGGTTTTAAACCGGCTTGGGAACATTTGCTTTCTCCTCATTCAATGGTTTTGAAATCTTAGTATCCATCGCCTTTCCTTTTGACATTCCACCGAGCCCTCAAAAGATCATTTTCGCTTTCATGTCATTGTAGGCACGCCATACGACAGCTTGTCATACTTGCATTCCTCGCTTTTTCGATCAAGTTGTTTAAAATATGAGACATTTTCTTTTCAAGTTTCTCAAGTGCTTTTTCATATTTTGAAACAATTTGGAGGTCTCGACTGAGTCTTTCATGATCTTCAAAGTAATATGTTTGCAAAATAATGGACATAATATCGAGAGTCGTAACATCTTCAAGAGAGAGTCATTTAAATTTTCCAAAACGTTGATTTGTTCAACACGGTCATTAGCTTGCTTTACTGTGGATTTATGGTCCTTGACAAAGTCATTGTTTCTTTAAAAATGCTTGTTCAAATGAATTACCCTTGCGCCGATGGCATTCACCGAGGGCAATTTGAGTTTCAAAAACTTTCTTTGTTCAATGTCAAAACTAGAGAACTAGTTGTTAGGTGTAATAATGGTTTTAGTTTTAAAGGTCTTGAAGATCCACAATTCTAGTTTTCACATTTTCTAAAATACTTCCCGCATCACTTGTGTTGATAAGGTTTTAAAGGTACCATTTTGAGGGTCGTTTAAGTCTTTATTTGATCACTTTTGTATCCGTTATTGCTTAATATCGCCTTTTCACTTTTAGGTCTCGTGAAGGCAAAATGCTGGAATGGCACTTATTTGGACGGAAAGGCGCGAATATATGAAGAAAATGGCCAAATTCAAATCGAGACACTCACATTCTTTGAATGTAGAAGGCGACGGCGTCAAGTGTTATTTGCGCCGTCCCGAATTATTGTGACGGACGTAACTCAAACTCAGATTTTCAAGAGACGGCGTCTAGTGGTGAAAGAGTAGGCCGTCGCTACTCGCACGGCCCTAGATGCAATCCAGACGACGCCGAAGTCAAGAGGACGGCGCCACGGACATAAGGTGACGCCGTCCAAAGTTAACGTGGCCAAGATGAAACCCTAATGGCGGCGACACGGCGGCCACTAAACATAAGGTGACGCCTGCTTAGTGACGCCGTCGCAATTGTAATCTTATATATAGAAACCGAATTTTCGGTCTTTGTGTGGAGAGTCTTTGGAGTAAAACCTAAAACCGAACCTAAGGTGTCTTGTGCAAGATTTTAGGGTTTTAACCCTATCTTACACCAAGATAAGTCTTTACTTCATTAATTCAATTATGTCTTTGATTATTTGTGTGTATGCTTGCATGTTCTCCATGTCCCGCTAATTTATTTGTGTGTTTGCTTAGGAAGTATGAAACTTAATTATTGAATATTGATTGGTTGTTTCTTATATTAGTTGATTTATGATCTAGTAATGCGATAGGTCATCCGTTGTGCACTTAATGCTTGATTCATCTTTGTGAACCTTAGAGTATAATTACCCGAGTGATTGTAGGCTAAACCATCCCAAGAGCGCCTTAGAGTAGGAGTCTATAATCTCTAGTGGGTTTGTAGACAAGACCCTTTGGTAAGTTCAAGAGTTAGGGAGAAACGACACCCTACAACTTTAGACACACAACGCAACTAGGAATAAGACGTGACACTCAACCATCAATAGGAGATAATTAAGGAGTAATACAAACTAAGTAAACACATCTTTAAACTATCATACGAGCACACATTAATTAGACATAGACTCCACAACCTTAGTTTAGATAATTAGATAATAGTAGAGTAATCGGTAGAAATACCAACCCCCAAATCCAATACCCGAGATTCGTACCTTTCCATTTTCATAAAATATAAAAAGATAAAAATAATCTTCCTCAACCTTAACCTTAGCGTAGTAACTCCCTACTAGCATTCCTATTCCCCAGAGAACGATATCAATACCCATGGCTTACCCTAATTACTACACTACAACGATTAGGTTCATCGCCTGGGGTGTTATAAAACTTGCTCAAGAAAAGGAAGTTCCTTTGACCCCGACGACGCGTGTAGCGTTATCAAGTTTTTGGCGCCACGGGAATAGAATAGCTAGTTAGTAGTCCACCTCGCTTAGGTTTCTTTGCTTGATTCCTATCAAGTAAACTTTTTCTTATTTTCTAGATTTCTCTTAGTCTATCCCCTTCTTCGTAACCTTTGTTCGTAACACCCATCACTCTTCATCATGGAGGATGATAACCAACCACCACCGATAACCAACAACCAACCAACGCTTCACCACTAAACAAATACCCACCGCTTGACCCACCCGCTAACCAACTCGAGCCCGTATCATGAGTGAGATTGAGAGCTTAGGAAATTAAATATGATAATTGAGAATACACTTAAGGAAGCCCTTAAGGAACTGATCAACCTCTAGATAGTGATTCACTACAAGTGATTCGGATGATGATCTAGAAAAGGAAAGTATAAGATGTTAGAATTTATGAAGGGTAGTAAGGAAAAGGAGAACTTAGGAGTACTTTGGTTCATACCCTAAAAGGAAAGAAACCGCTTATCACCATAATGTGGTTAATTTTTTCCAAGACCACCCTTCGAGCCTCAGATAAGGAGGGAAACCCTAAAACATCAAAATACCGTGTATGATTGGATACTTATACTGAGGATCACACCTACATTGATTATAAGGCACCCATGAATATAATGTCTAGGCTCTATTACAATTGGATCATGAGCAAAAGCTAGAGCCTATGAGGGACCCCTTTCGCCCCTAGAAAAGCAAGTAACTATGTGGGAGGGTTAAGGGATTGCACGTGTTCATAGGTAACTTCACATATAGGTGTGATTTCATGATTCGGAAAATGTCAAAGGAATCATTGATGGGTTTTAGGAGATGTGATACTTGGGAAACCATTTATAGAAGAGTCTAAGATGGTTTATGATGAAGAAAGGGATAATCGAGTTCTCTAATGAAACCGAGAATGTTAATATATAATGCCCCACAAAAATAAGAATTTTGAGGGCATGGATAATTTAGATGTTGATAACATTCCGCATTCAAGTAGACTGGAAGAACAAAGTTTACTACATCGCTTGTCTTGAACTAGGGCCTGAATATATTCGTGATGAAAGAAGAGTTAAGGAGATTGAATGGGCCTCTAAGATTAGGGCAACGAGAGCACGACTACGAGTCTAGCTACAAGACTCTTTAATAAAGAAAAGCGCTTCGTGAGAGGCAACCCATGCTTAATTGTTTGCTTGTTAGTGTCATATATCTTTTATTAATTGTTTATCCTCATGTTTAAATTTGTAAAAATGCTTTATTTTGTTTTTAACCTCGCCTTAATTGCATATAAAGGTATTTTACATAAGGGATAAGTGTAGGGAGGATTACACGTTTTCAAAAGAAACGTAAACATGAGAATAACAATTAACTAAAAGATATATATGTTTGTTTGTTCGAGTCAAATGCTTGTATCGAGTCATAATGGATGTTTTGCGTAAATTTTTCCGATTCTAAAGATGTAAATTTTCCGTAATTTTTTCGAAAATCGCACCGCTTTTTGTCAGATAACCGACGCGCCAGATTGCAAACCGACGCGCGCCGAAGGAGTAAAACATCGATTACTTTTTCTCATTTTCCGAGCTACTTATAAATTTTTGGAATTTTCCGTGTCTTAATTTTCTTAGAAATTCAGAAACATCCATTCCACAAGCATTATATCTTAGTTTAAATCGAGTCTTATATATTATTACCACCGATTTACGCTGAAGGTTTCGCTTGTTCTCTTCAAGTGTGCGTGTTTAGTTTGTCAAGAAGAAGTTACATAAGATTGGAAGGAGCTTTTCACGCAATAATTCTTCTTGGAAAAGAGTTTAACCACCACTTTACACGGATCCTACCGAGCTAATCGGGGGAGTATTAGTTTTTTCGCTTTTAATTACCTTCTTTATCATATCTTTGATACTTTGGGGAACATTGGGGACAATGTTCGGTTTAAGTGTAGGGAGGGAAAATAAACGGAACTTTGAAACTATGCTTATCCTTGACTATTTGCTTTGTCTAATTGCATTTGTGTAATAAACTATGAGAAAATGTCGGTTAGGGTAATTTTGGCACCAAATTTAAAATTTTCATGACATATAGGAGTGGGCCATTAGTCTTAACAAAAGCGCCTCACGGATAGGAAGTTGCATGACTAGCACAAAACCCTTACCACCCAAATTCCACCCAAAATGTGAGGATCGCCTTAGATTAGTAGGAATAAAAGCATTCATCTTTAATGCTTAGAGTGTGAACCGTAGTATATTAGATTCTAGAACTTGTTTTGTGATGCATTCCGAGATCGCAAGTGAGGCTACACTTGTGTAGTTAGGAATAACTAAATGATAAGAGGCATTAGGATAACCCTTGTTTAATACCCGTAATATAATTACTTCTTCCACATCGGTTGAGTAATTCCCCACACCCTTTGCGTTGTACTCATTTTTAGTACACGATACCCTAGTTAACCCCTCGTAGCCTATCCTTTTCGCGGTTCTCGTGATATTTCGGTTTTCCGAATATCAATGAAGAGCATTGTTTACACCCCACCCCAAATATACACCCAAATCGCCTTAGCCTACCCTATATGCACTCACTTTTAGTGCATTATTGTTATCACCCAAAACCCTTAGTTCAATTATCCGTTGCTTGCATAAGTTGCTAAGTCGAGTCATATCCTTTGTATACGCTTTGGGATGATTGGGATTCATGGGAAAAGTTAAAGTTTATGAAATGACGGGAAGGAACGTTAAATTCAAATTCCCTTTGTTTGCGTAATAATGTACCCCAAGTGTTTTGATCTTTTCAATTCGGGTCAAATTAGTGTTAGAGTAATAAAACTCAAGTGTAGGATATGCTTATAAATCCCTAGTATTTTGATGTTATCTTAGAGGATGGTAGAGTAAAGTGTATGATTGAAAAAAAAAAAAAAAAAAAAAAAAAATCGAAAAAAAAATATAGAAAAGAGAAAAGAAAAAAATAGAGTGAAAAAAAAAAAAAAAAAAAAAAAAAAAACATACGGGCTACCATCCTACATTTATCCTTTAAATTTATGTTTGTTTATTTCAGTTATCTAAAGTTTAGAGTGTCGAGTCTTGGCTTAGCAACGCCATTCTTCATATGCATTTAACATAAAGATTTTAGACTTACCACCACTAAATAGCCTATCCCACCAAACCCTTATTTCCCTACCGTAAGCCTAACGTTACAACCCTTTAAAGACCTCTTTGATAGTCTTTCCTAGGTGCTTACGCCAAAGCGATGGAGGTTTGATCTATTCTCAAGCCTATGGTAATCTTTGTACTAGGACCGGTTAATGAGTGTTTATCTTCCATTTCCTATTTTGTTATGCTTCATATATACACCGAGAGAGATGTGAGTATCCAAACACCCCATGTGAGGTGCTAGTATGTAATTTCGTGCTTGTTATGACTTTTATGGGCTTATATGTGTTGTGGACCGCTTTGAATTAATGCCGAATGACCCCTAACTTATAAATTAATTGGTTAAAGCACATTTGCTTGAGGACAAGCAAATAACAAGTGTAGGGATATTTGATAAGGTTTTAAAAGGTACCATTTTGAGGGTCGTTTAAGTCCTTATTTGATCACTTTTGTATCCGTTATTGCTTAATATCGTTCCTTTTCACTTTTAGGTCTCGTGAAGGCAAAATGCCGGAATGGCACTTATTTGACGGAAAGGCGAATATATGAAGAAAATGGCCAAAGTCGAAATCGAGACACTCACGCTTTCGAATGTAGAAGGCGACGCATCAAAAGTGCTATTGCGGCGCCGTCCCGTAATTATTGTGACGGACGAACTCAAAACTCGTATTTTCAAGAGACGCGTCTAGTGGTGAAAGAGTAGGCCGTCGCTACTCGCACGGCCTAGATGCAATCCAGACGACGCCGAAAGTCAAGAGGACGGCCACGGACATAAGGTGACGCCGTCGCAAATTTAACGTGGCCAAGACGAAACCCTAATGGCGGCGACACGGCGGCCACTAAACATAAGTGCGCCGTCGCAATTGTAATCTTATATATAGAATCCGAATTTTTCGTCTTTGTATGGAGAGTCTTTGGAGTAAAACCTAAAACCGAACCTAAGGTGTCTTGTACAGATTTTAGGGTTTTAACCCTATCTTACACCAAGATAAGTCTTTACTTCATTAATTCAATTATGTCTTTGATTATTTGTGTGTATGCTTGCATGTTCTCCATGTCCCGCTAATTTATTTGTGTGTTTGCTTAGGAAGTATGAAACTTAATTATTGAATATTGATTGGTTGTTTCTTATCTTAGATGATTTATGATCTAGTAATGCGATAGGTCATCCGTTGTGCACTTAATGCTTGATACATCTTTGTGAACCTTAGAGTATAATTACCGAGTGATTGTAGGCTAAACCATCCCAAGCGCCTTAGAGTAGGAGTCTATAATCTCTAGTGGGTTTGTAGACAAGACCCTTTGGTAAGTTCAAGAGTTAGGGAGAAACGCATACCCTACAACTTTAGACACACAACGCAACTAGGAATAAGACGTGACACTCAACCATCAATAGGAGATAATTAAGGAGTAATACAAACTAAGTAAACACATCTTTAAACTATCATACGAGCACACATTAATTAGACATAGACTCCCACAACCTTAGTTTAGATAATTAGATAATAGTAGAGTAATCGGTAGAAATACCAACCCCCAAATCCAATACCCGAGATTCGTACCTTTCCATTTTCATAAAATATAAAAGATAAAAATAGTCTTCCTCAACCTTAACCTTAGCGTAGTAACTCCCTACTAGCATTCCTATTCCCTAGAGAACGATATCAATACCCGTGGCTTACCCTAATTACTACACTACAACGATTAGGTTCACCGCCTAGGGTGTTATAAAACTTGCTCAAGAAAAGGAAGTTCCTTTGACCCCGAACGACGCGTGTAGCGTTATCATGTGTTAAAAGGATTGTTTGAAGACATTTGTTCAATGTTCGAAAGAGAATTTGAGACAACAACTGGTTTTGAAATGATTTTGAAACAGTGTTGATTCTTTGTTTGAAACACTTGGTGTGATGGAAAACTTTGACTTTTCTTTTGATTAACAAAAGTAATTCCGTTAATTTTGTTCCATTTGTTATAATCAATTGGTTTGATTTCCGGATGTTTTTGTTTCATTTTGATCTACTCTCCTCGAGATAGTTCTAACGCTTCAAGAGAATCACGAACAATAATGGGTTCATGTAAAGCATTGCCATTGTTTAACACATTCGAGGTTTCGAGCTTTGAGGAACGAAGAAGGGTCGTTACCAAGTGCCATTCTATTATTAGTATGAAAACGGATTTACTTGATTAGAAAGCATCTTGATTGTTTGAGCGTAATGACCCGCTTTAAGAAGCAAATTTTCCAAAGTTTGGATTTTTTCTTTTTATCAAGAATTTCATCAAGAAGAGAATCTTCTCGCTTTGAAAAATCAAGAATCAACTGCTTCTTTTCTTTTCAAGATTAGAAAACATTTCTTTTGTTTAGAAAGTTGGTTATTTAAATCGAAATTTCCTTGTTTAAAGATTTAATTTTCAAGTTCAAATTTACATCAAGTGTGTTATACTTGATTTGCAAAAGTTGTTCTTTAGAAACCAAATTTCGATAACCAATTTCTAATTCTGATTATTTGTTTTTATGAAATTCAAAGGCTTTTGCATTCTCCTTGTAACTCTCAATCTCGGGTCAATTTAGCATTCGCGGCCTTAACTGCGATTGACCGCTCTAACTTTCTCGATTTCAATGCCACGCTTATTGATTAATGATTCAAAATAAGCACGTGTTTCCTCATCGGCCTCAAGATTTTGTGCCACACGTCTCCACTAGGATCCACATCCGAGTCTCGAGTTAGTATTGCTACAACTCGGATTGTCCGGTATGTATCATAAGTAGGTGCCGATGTCACGAGAATGTTGTTCGTCATGAGTAAACACATCAAATATGACATTGTTATAACATGGATCGCTGATTGGTACCTCGACATCTGCGTTGGCGCTCATAGATGGAGGTGCGTCGAATCGGTGTGTCGATTTAGTCTCTTGAAGATTTGCCATGAAGATGCAATTTGCATTGAGTTCCTCGAGGTCTTCCAAATCATCCATAATAGCCATGAAGTCATTTTCCTCAAGACTCAATTGAAGTCCAGATTGTTCCTTTTGTACCAACATAATAGCTTCAAGATACGCAAGATCCTTCTTTTCGGCTTAGTTGGACAATTCCTTGCCATGTGACCCAATACTTGACAGTTATAACACTTAACCCGATTACCCCGATTCACATTTCCATAATTCCCAACGATCAAGTCGCAACATTCCCATTCGACACCCACCGCTCTATTCCCAACATTCTCGAGTCATCCGATTACCCGATTCGAACCACTGACACCCATGCAAAATCCAAGAGTATATCCTCGCGATTCCCAATAACTCCAACCATTTGTCCTTGATGAACCATATTCACACCCTACCGCAACTTGCCTGCTATGTAGTGTTTGATGAAATCCTTTGGTTGTTGTTAGTTGGTGTGGAATAGCGACCTCAATGCTTTACCCAATAAAGAAAATACTTGTAACAAGGCTTCTTCGGGTTCCATTTCAAGATCGGTGATTCCTTGTTCTCGTAATGTTGTTGTTCGGTGGATAGGTTTGTTGTTGAGGATAATGACTTGTTGTTGTGGAATGTATTCTTGCAAGTTGTTGTTGTTGGAAGATGATGAAGCTTGTTGTTGTGTATTCACTAAAGGTTGAGTCTTTGCAATAAGATCCAATGGATCATGATTCTTTGCTAATCGTTCTTGCTCGACTTCATTCACTTCATTTTGGTTTTGTTTCGTAAAATCGTTGAGTTGATCAAAGTTCACTTGATGTAAGTCTTTTGTTTGGTTGACAATAGTGACATATCGTCCCCATTCTTCCGGTAGATTGTTCAAGAACTTGATGTTGCTCACGATAGTTCGGGTGTCAACTTGTTTCGATCAGCTCATTCATTAAAGTGCAGAACCTTCCATAGTAGGATTCAATGGATTCTCCCGGAGTAGATGTAAACTTTTCCCAAGCGCTAGCGCTTGTTCTCTCGTATCTTGTTGACCAATTTCGGTTCCATGACAAAGCCGCCTAACACGCTCCCACATATCAAAAGCGCTTCACAACTGCTCACAAAGATCAAAGATGTCTCTTGGTAAACCCGTTGGACAATATGAATTGCCATGTCATCTCGCTCGACTTGCTTCGATCCTCTACAGAGTATTCCGATTCTTTTGAAGACGAAAAAATGGTGGGACGAGAGGTGTTGCATCAGCATTTGTGGTCTTGGACTTGTCGAGGTATGAAGGGTCCATCCTGATTGGATTTGATCATCAATTTTCCATTAGGTTTTGTCTTGATGTAACGAAGCATTCGACTTGTCCATTGAAGATAACCACCTTTTTCCAACATAGGAGGACGGTTTTCGACACCGGCTGCATGAATATCTTGTTGAGTTGCCATTTATGAAGGTATGATCTGATAAAGTTGATGTAGGATCGATTCAATGATAAAGGAGTTGTGTTTGAAAAGATATTGCCGTTTGAAGTTTTTCAGAAAGTCGTACTCGTAACCTTGGTTCTTAGTCGAAAAAATTTTTCGCCCAAAATTTGAAATTCACTTTAAAAATCAATTCTAAGGTCGTAAGAAAATTTTGAGTTATGACAATTTTGACGCCAAATTTGACATAAAATTTGAATTTGGGTCCAAAAATTTGAATTTTTGACCAAAATTTTCCAAGTTAAACCAAAATTTGAATTTCGCGTAAAAATTGAACGTTTAGTCTCCTCAAAAATTTAAATTTTACTCAAGTTATTTTATTTTTTTTTTTTTTTTTTTTTTTTTTTTTAATATGGAAGAGCTTAGGCGTGAATCAAGAAGTTACGAGTAGGATGGCTTAGGCGAGGATTCCTTAGGCGAGGAAATGCTTATGCGTGAAGTTTAAAGTTAGCGTGAAAAACTTATGCGTAAGATTTAGCTTATGCGTAAGACAAGGCTTAGGCGTAAGAAAATACTTAAGCGTAAAGTGTCTCTACGCGTAAGTCTAAGCTTATGCGTAAGATTAGGGTTTTGCCCAAAATCCTTTACACTATCACAAAGGTAAAAGATATCCAAAAGTCAAGTGTTCCACAAACTTATCCAAGTGAGGAAGCACCGAGTCACCGTTATAGCTCAAGAAACCGCACAAAACTCTTATGCGTAGAAACTTATGCGTAGAAATAGGGTGTTGACTTTTCTTCACGCGTAGAACTAGGGTTTTGACCTACGCGTAAAAAATTTCCAGTGATTCAAACAATTTCTCTTGCACAAGCAGCCTTAAAAACACTCGAATAACACAAAATGTTGACCTTTTTCACCCAAAGTGCTTAGATAGCTTATGAGTAGAAATGACCTACCCAATTAAATACGAGTTTAAAATCGAAGAAGAACACGTAAAGCTTCGAACTTTTGCAAAACACTGAAACTTTAACACCAAATAAACCTTAAACCACAAGAATCTTGAATTTTTAAGTGTAAAAATCAAAGCTTTAAGCGTGTCAAAGATGTATAGCGAGAGCTTTACGCGTATGGTACCAAAACTTCAAAACAAACACAAACACAAACACTCCTAAACCATTGTTAGGCGATTGATACCAATTGTAAGACCTTATATCTATCAACCTTATCACAAACCCAACACGTATATCACTGTTACGCATAGAAACACGTTAACCACAAACACAAACGTTATGCTCAGAAAGATTAAGAAGAAAGAAAAGATGGTGACTTGATATAAGATATGTTATGCGTATGAATGTGTAGAGAGATGAAAACAAGAGATGTTATATTGCTCCAAAGAAAACACACACACACACACACTTTCAAGCACACCCCTCAAAGTCTCATTTGAGGGGTATTTATACTCTAAAT
The DNA here is from genome assembly GCA_022545495.1 of Chrysanthemum lavandulifolium. Lineage (NCBI taxonomy): Eukaryota > Viridiplantae > Streptophyta > Magnoliopsida > Asterales > Asteraceae > Chrysanthemum > Chrysanthemum lavandulifolium. The sequence continues at coordinate 160,230,695 of CM040244.1, read as the reverse complement.
ACAAGATGCCCTAAAGGGCTTTCTATGGGCTTTCGTGGGCTTGGACATGGGTTGGATTGGATATAAGGCAAGCTTAACTAAACTAATACCCATTTAGCTTAGTCCAATCCACGAGCCCGTTGACTATTCTAGCGCGATATCTAACACACATTACAAAGTTCCTAAACGTGAATGACCATCACTTCTAATAAAACTATTAAGGCCAACAATTTCAAAAGTCGAGGGGGAGTATCGTTAAGTTTCTTGCCTTACATGTGTTTTGTCTAACCTAAACGGAAGTTAAAGGATCTTGGTTGGAACCTCTGTAAGGTTGAGGGACTGAATGTGTCAACTTGGCAAATTAATTTTAACAAAATAATTTACTCCTCAACCACCAAGATCAAACGCCCAAATCAAATCTTCTAAACCGCTCAAGCTGTTCATAATCAGAAGTTCTAAATTGTTTTGATCAAGATTCTAAACAAGGATTTCAAAATCTTTCAAATCCAACGGTTAAAACTCTTTAAACCGATTTTGGAAAATTGTTCACTCGAACGAATTGGGTGTTTATGCATAAAAGTGTTTGGATTGAAATGAGTTGTGTTAAACCTTTCTTAGTGTCTATTAACCTTGTTTCAATCGTCCAAAACCATCCCGAATCTTAAATTTCATTAATATGAATTCTAGGGTTCTTGCGCTCATCTAGGCTTTTCTATTCGTGATATGTTATTAGGTAGTCAAGAAAGTGTTAGAATAAGTTTATATGCATGTTTTGAACCTTTAAATTTGCCTAGAAACATCTAAACTGTATGAATTTAAGTTTTAGGTTTTTAGGTTCATCTCCCATAAATCTTCTCGATTCGTGGTGGAAATGTGTTAAATCTTGTTCCATTGCACTCGTATGACATCTAGGACACCGTAAACATTCTTGTTTGATTTGTGTAGCTATATCCCTTACACGTAGATTAAGGGTTTAGGGTTTAAGTAATTTTACGCCTAAGTCTTTTCGTGTATATCCGATATGTTCTTATGCTTGTTTTGTGATCTAAAGATGTTTGGAGTTAATCGCAATCAAGTTTTCATGCTTATAGTTAATGTGTTAATTATTCGTAATGTCGAATCTTCGTGTGTTCAAACCGTTACGCTTAAAGAATACTTTTATGCGTAAAGGTAACGCCTAAGAGAAATCTTTACGCAGAACTCTTACGCATAAGAGGTCTACAGTGGATTACGCGTATCTTGGAAAGATATTCATAAACAAGGCTTGCTACGCATAAGCTTTATTCTTACGAGTAAACTTTACGCAGAACATCTTGCTTATTCCTACGCGTAAGCCTAAAGCCTTTGAACTTGTCTTACGCCAGAAGAAACCCTTACGCATAAGCTTGGTCTTACGCTTTAGCTTACTCCAGCATAAGCTCCTTTCTTACGCATAAGGATCCTTGTTACTCATAACCCACTGCTCACTACATTTTGGCCTATTACGCATATGTTACTTGTTAAATCTTACGATAAGTCACAAATACCGATGTTTCGTATAAGCTTACAAAAGTTAATATGTTGTGTGTTAGTGAAAATTGGACTTTGAAATTTCAAAATTAACATGTTCACGTAACTTATCACATCAACTTCAATCAATTGAATAATGTGACTTAGGACTTGTAACTAACATAAACATGTTACCATCAAACAAGGAATTAGATAATAAATCGACTAAAACAAACACATTGTGTTTCCATATGTCCGCTTTTTGTCTAATGTCTTTCGATCACAAAATGGTCAGAATCAAGCAATCATCAATGCCCCAAGAGAGCTCTTGATGGCAAACACATTCCCATATGGATACGACAAAACAATTGGCAAGAACAATCTCCGTGTCATCTTCAACAACTTCATATGATCATAATCATCTTGCGAATTCTTGTGGACATCCTTCGCAACATCCATTCAAATTCATGCTCACAAAGTCATCCCGATGATGAGTATGATTCAACGGAAGAGGAAATAAAATTTCATAAGACATTAAAGCGTAAAAGGATGGAATACCATGCTTCAACCTTTCCGGTTAATCAACCCCGTAAAGGGTGAGGGTCAAGTAGTAGTCCTCCACTTATGGAAGATCCATTGCAAACATCTCTTACCCCATCCGATCCGGTTAATCAACCCGTAAGGACTGTGGTGTCACACACCACAATCTGTTGAAATGAAGCAACCACAACAACAACTAAAACATCCGCAAGAAGAAAATCATGGTGAAGATGTGGAAATATATGACGAAGGAGATTACGATCATGATAAGGATGAAAGAGTCCTCGAAGAGGAAATGATTCAAAAGAGGCAAAAGAAGTCGCTAGAGCCGAGGAGGAAAAGTCTAAGAAGGAATCGACAACTACATAGTTGACAATCCAATACACAAACCCAACAATTCTCGAAACACCTCTTGACACTTCCACCAAACCTAAATCATCATCTCAATCATCACCTCCATCAACATAAGAAACACCTATGTCAACAACAAAATTTGTTAAGAAGGCAACTCCATCCAATGATTCGACAAATGGTTAAGCAGGTTATCACCACTACACAACAAGCTACACAACCACCACCATCTGATCAAACAAGGGATTCAGAAACCACACCACCAATGGAGAAAAACGTTGATCACTTTACATACACTGGTGGTGAGGATCATGACATACCTGAGCCCCAACCAGAACCTCAACCGAAATTTAGATCAAGTACATTACTGCACTCCTTGTTTTCATCCGCTTCAAATCAAAGAGCGTGTTGAAGTTCTCCACCTCGGGGTCGAATCTTACCTAAATTCTACAATTCATCGGAATCAATCAAGAACCTCAGTACAAAATCATTCATAAACAAAAGTTTGGGTTTGTCTACCAAAGTGAAAATCATCATACTTTCTTCATGGCTTTCGATGAAATTCACTAAGTTCTATGACGCCACCCTAGAGATGGTTCGAGATGGATTGGCATATCGATTGAAGGACATTGAGTTGGGTATAATTCAGAGAAAGAGATGGAATTCAAAGGATCGCAAGGATGTTCGTTGATTTTTCACTAGGATTGATGAATGTTTGATTCATCGGGATCAGATCCAACAGTTGGAGAGCTATGTAGGAGGATGACCAAACTTTCCGATTCTGACTTTCCAACGTCCTCAGAAAGTAGCTGATCGTCTGTAATAATTGGGTACTCTCTTGATTGTGATTTTGTTTGTTTGATTATCTGACAATGGCTTGTGCACACATCACAGTGAACAACCCGTTCTTGTAATGAAAGGACCCTGTGGTACGCTTCAGTGCCACAATCCTATAAAAGGAGCGAAAGCTTCCTACTTTTGAGTAAAACTTATCAAAACTTTCATTTTTCAAAGTTTTGATCAAAAGAACAAGTACTTCCCCTTACGTTTTTCAAAACCCCAAAAGTTAGTATTACTTGTTAAGGGGGAGTATTTGCTAAAATCTTTGTTCAAACTAATTGTTCTTCGTGATAATCTTCCCACAAAACTCAAAATGGTCATATTTAATATCAAAACGTTATCAGAAATAACATTTATATACCATTTTTGAGGGGGAGAAAATTATTGTGATAAGAAATATGTTGATTTGCTATTTAAATCTTCGTGTGATAAGACTTAACCCATGAATTGACGAACTCTGAACTGTCATAAATCAAAAAGATTTGTCTTCCTAGACTTATCCGAGTAGATTGTACCTATTCGAGAAGCTCTTGATAGACATGAACTTTAACGGGTTTGACAACCTTTCGAGGTTTGTCCACACCTTCAAGGTAGTTATTAGAGCTAGTTGTCACCTAAAAGCTGACAATGTAACTCTTTAACTATGCAACGTAACCGTGTCTCGTGGGGATTATCTATCTTGAGTCGATCAATTCAAAAGTGCGCTCTTCTCTCACCGTGCGATTTCTTTCTAAACACTTAAGCACGTATGGAGGGAAGTATTTCGCTAAAAGATAAAACTCTCACAGTGGTACAAAATGTTTTTCATTCATAAACACTTTGAGAGATTTTCAAGAAAATGGTTTTGTGGCAACATAGGTTAGTCATGGAGTTATAAGGTGACTAAGGTTAGGAATAATCGTCCTATGATCCGCCAGAGCCGGAGGGATCTACCCAAGGACATCACAAATAGTTAGTACTTAGAAGTCCTTAGGTATGATTATAAAAAGGAGAAAATGAGAATTGGAGAAAGAAGGAGTTGAAGAATTAAAAAGAAATGCAAAGAAAAGGGTGAAAAGAAATAGCCCTCTAGATTATTCAACTTAAGGCATAATCGGGTTCAATTCATATGCTACCGGTCGTCACTAGATGACACCGTATTGAAGAAAAAAGTCGTCATGGACCTTGTGACGCATGCACTAAACATTCTTAGCCACTCAAGTTTCTCCCAATGAAGCTTGTTTCATTCTCACTGTGGAACCCTACGTAAACTATCGGATTTCTTAGAGATTATCGGTATTGAAGAAGGAGACCTTCTCCCTAGTCTCCGCTTAGGAAAACCAAAGTGCACTATTGAGTCTAGAGCCACGAGATTCATTAAAAGATCTCTTAGGTACACTTGACAATTCATCGCTTGTCGCTCAACAATAAGAACGCAAGTGATATATTATCGTGTCCTTCATGCATCTTAGCAACTGTCGAGAACATTTATGAGAGGTTCACATATGTGATCCTCGGTGATTGAATGGAAACTCCCGCCTGTGGTCAACATCTAACATCCCCGACAAGAGGTCACTGTAACTCCCGTGGATTATGCTTAGTGTGTCTCAAATGGTCTACAATCGTGAGGTGATGCTTTGGTGTACCTCACCGACTCATCCGAATCAGAGGTGTACTTCGACATCGTGTTATCTCACTTGTGGGACTCAGTTCAGAACGGCCTTGTGAGAATTATAGATGTTTTTTCACACTATGTTGTTAACACCTCGAAATTCAAACTTGTAAGTGCCGGAACCGCTTATTACTAATTGTGTGTATGTTTTCTTCTTATGGAAGCTCGGGCGGACCGATCGTGCGATTCTTCACATGCTCATTCCAACATCATCACTAATGCAAGTTCTCTCAAAAGGCAACACAAAGTCGAATGATTCTTCGTCAAATCAAAGAATCTACAAAGTTTAAAGACTAAGAGAACTTCATCAAGATCAGAATCCAACATTAAAGAGCGTGTGAGCATGTTGGAGAAAGACGGAGACACCGGAGCAACGAAGCGCACTGATGCGCATAACAACAACATACTATCACTATCATCACAAAGAACAAAGATCAAAGAACAAAGAAAATGATGACGCCAAAGCGTAACTGCTCAAAGGAAACAATTTCTACACCGGGAGATTGTTCGAATCAAGACACTTCTTCTCACAAGAAAGAAGAATGTCAAGACGCCAAAGCTACTATTACATCCGTATCTACAACGCTTATTACTCTTTCATTCATCACCAACACTTTGGGAGATTGTTGGAATCACCCTAAACCTTAATTCAAGTGTTAGTGATTCATATGTAATAGTTAGCTTAATATGGCCTTTATGTTTGTTATTAAGCTAAGGCTTATGTAGAAGGCCCATAAGCCTTGGCCCAAGCCCATAAGAAGGGAAGGAGTCTAGATGTGTTGCCCTAGCTCCTTGCCCTATAAATACCCTTGTAAACCTTCTATTGAAGGTTGGTTGTTCATCTCTAATATCATTCCTACGCATAAACTTTCTTATATTGTATTCGTGTGTGTGTTAGTGTGTTCAACCGATCTATCTCTTCTCTATTTCTTATATTGATGCTTGTGTTACTAATATGGGAACCTAACACAGTTCTGTGATGGAGATTTGGAAGTTGCTTTTCGGGAGAAAACTTGTTTCATTCGCGATCTAAAAGGAAACGATCTTATGTCTGGCACCCGCAATTCAAGTCTTTACACAATCTCAATGCAAGACATGATTGCTTCATCTCCCATCTGTCTACTTTCAAAGGCAACATCTACAAAATCTTGGCTATGGCACCGTCGTCTCTCACATTAAAACTTTCAAACCATAACCAACCTTGCTCGATACAAACTTGTGAAGGTCTCCCAAGATTCCGATATTCTAAAGATCACCTCTGCTCAGCTTGTGAACAAGGGAAAAACACTCGTGCTCACTTTCCTTCAAAGGTGGAACACAGCTCACAACATGTGCTTCATCTTCTTCACATGGCTTTGTGTGGCCCGATGCGCATGCAGACGATTAATGGCAAATGCTACATCTTGGTAATTGTAGATGACTACTCAAGATGGACTTGGGTTTATTTTCTCCGAAGTAAAGATCAAGCTCCATAGATGATCATCACCTTTCTTACGAAAATTCAAGTTCAGCCCGAACACGATCGTAAAAATCGTAATGCATAAAGGAACCGAATTTGTGAATCAAACTCTTCGTGCATTTTATGAGAAAGTGGAATTGAGCATCAAACATCTATTGCACATACACCGAACAAAACGGAGTTTTGAAAGACGAAACCAGACGTTAGTGGAAGCCGCAAGAACAATGTTAATTAATGCTAAACTTCAGATTACTTGTGGTCAAGCCGTGTCAACCGCATGCTACACTCAAAATCGCTCAATGATTACCAAGAACCACAACGAAACACCTTATGAGCTTATCCACAATCAGAACCGAATCTCAAACACTTTCATGTATTTGGATCCCTTTGTTATCCGAATAATGATCGTGATGACTTTGGTAATCGATCCACAAGAAATCGCTAAGTTCTCTCACGCAAGCGTAAGAAAACCTAAAACACTCGTGCACGAATGCAATGAAGATCGAGAGTATAGTGTTTCCCGGTCGTTAAGTCCCAACGAAATGCAAGCGAGAATAGTCGACGTGTAGTGATCGGGAGATTTGAACGGAAAAGAGATTCAAGATGATTATAACTCATGAAAAGCCCATAAACCACAGGGCTTAAATGCAAATTAAAGGAAAGTTAAAAGATAAAATCTATTAAATAAACGCTATCACTATATTTAAAATGATGAACGCTTAAAACTTAAAACTTAAAACTTACGCTTAAATTAAAATTACGTAAACTTGCAAAAATAAAAACGTGAAACTTACACAATATTAAGCCTAAAATATGAAAATACATTTTACAAACCTAATGATAAAAGAAAATTTATAGAAAAAGAAAATTATTTTTATAACTATTTAATTAATTATTATTAATTAAAACTATTTTTAACTATTTAATAATTACCTAAAATACAAGAAATTAGGAAATAAAGCTAGAAAATAAAATTATGAAATGGAAAAGTCTAAAATAACAAACTAGAATTTTCAAAACTATTTTTGTATTTTTATGATTATTTTTCTATTTTCTAGAATTTTAAACTATTTAAAACTAATTAAATTACTAAAATTACCAAATAAACTATGAAAAATCTGAAAATTACTTTTTTCTTTTTATATTTATCTTAACTTAATAAAATGAAAACTTATTTTTAGAACCTTTTCTAATTTTTATATTAAACACTAATTAAAAATGCTTAAAACTAATTTAAATTAAGAAAATAGCTAAACACCTTAGAAAAATCAAAATTTCGTGAAAAGTTTAAAATGATATTAGGAAGTTAGGAAAATTGGAAAAACAAGAGCTTGTTTGGAGAATTATGGAACTGATGTCCAAAGTGCTTAAAAATAAGCACTTAGGATAAGCTAATGAAGACCAATAAACACCAAACCAAAACAGGAACTTAAATAAGTTAAAAGAACTTAAAAGCAACTAGAATCAACAAGCTACACCCTCTGGAACAACAAGCTCAACAGATTTGATATATGAGCTTAAAAGCTAAAACAAGAATCGAGGGTTACTTGAGCTTATGCATAAGCTTCAAAATAAGTCGATAAGGAAAACTAAACATTGGGGCATGAAGAGGACCTGGGTGAGATCTTACAAACCAAAATTCAGACCTAATGGAGCTATAATAAGCTCGCACAAGCTTTGCAAAACCGCCAAGCCCTGGCAGCTAAGTGCCTGCAGACAGGCACTCGCATCATTATGACAGTCTTTTGAAGCTTAAAGGAAAATCACAAAATTTTATAAAATGATGCAAAGAAAGTAGACCAGAGGAGTTTCTAAAACAACAATTTTCATTACCATTGGCCCATAGATGAGCTCATGAAAATTCCTACTAGTTAAAGCTAAAACCGATTTTACAACTTTGACTTTTAAATGATGTAAATGGTTATTTGACTAAACCGAGATTAGATTCCAATTTTTAACCGAGAATGACAAATTATGATGTAATGAAACTAATGCAAGCTAACCTTTATGATTCTAATATCGATTTGTACTTATGCAATCCTCTAACCTTCATCGATGAGCTAATGAGATCGTGAAACATGTAGATTTGACTATGAGTAGTCAGAAGCAAAACAATGATCTAATAAAGTCTAACTAACCTACAAATGATTAACTCAACTAACTAAAACCTCTCGTTAAGCCTTAAACTCAAATATGGACCTAATGCCAAACACCCTTAAATGAAACAACGAGCGATTCAAATTCTCAATTCAAATCTAAACCATGAATACAACTATAATGTATAAGAGATTAAGTGCAAGCTAATAGAACAATTATCTAAACTATAAATATCAAATGACAAGTGTGCTGCATATGAAGATATGACAGAAACATAACAGTGATGGACTTACATGATGTCCTGCCACAATGGCATGCTCACTTAAGATATTTAACCACTAACCTAAACCTGAGTATCAACCCATTCCAAACATAATCATCCCATTTCCATCACCATACAGTAATTCAGATAAAGGTAGCCATTTTGACTTTAGTTGACTATAATAGAGAATTGTTGGAAACTGATTCCAAGGCTAACCAGAAACCATAACAAGCTTAAATGAACTTGTTTAAATGAGACAAGAAGCTATAGGCAATTTTAAACATAAGAGCATGATTTTGAAAATCCAAACAAGAAACACGTAAATAAGAACTTTAACCAAACTTGCATTTAATCCTTAAAACAGATCACAGTGGTACATTAACTTGAGTTTTTATCATAGGAATACAAAATTACAGATTTTAAACTAGTTTAAGACATTGAATAAAAAAAACGATATTTAAAGAAAAAATGAAAACTAGCTACACTGATACTTGCTTCACTCTTCCTTTTTTATAGTCCCTTTGGCTTCCACGTGTCATTTAGAGTAAATCCCACCAATCTCTGAGCCAATGAGAGAGTTCTGTGGACTTTTGCCACTTTTCCAATTTGGCGGAAAACTACTTTGACCACGCTTGACTTGACCGCAACTAGGGGGTGGAGGTGTAGGGTTGATGATGAGTGGGAGAAAGGGAAGAGATAAGGGTGATGGGAGAGGTATCGGGAGAGGAATTGCAGAGACAAGTGGGGAGAAGACCTCAATGGAGGAAACAGTTCTGTGTTTGACTTGTTTGTTGACCTGTGGGGTCAAAATGGGTAAGGGTCAAAAATTATTATGGTGGGGGTCTAATTGGTGTATGCGGTGGGTTCAAATCGATTTGACAATGCTAGCATAGTTTAATATGACAAGGACCAAAGTGTAATTTTCCAATTCTTGAAGGACTAATCCCGCCATTATTCAAAAGTTGTTACAAGGACTAAAACTGACAACCTTCAAAAGTACAAGGACTTGTTTTGACAATTTCAAATTTTCCGTGGACTAAACTTGCCAAATTTCAAAGTTCAGGACTTTTTCGCTATTTTACAAAAGATTTATTCAAGGACCATTTTGACAAATTAGAATATTTCGTGGACCTTGAATAACATTTCTCTTTATTTAGATTTACCAGGACTATTTTTGACAACTTTGAAACTGGGGACTAAACCGCCAATTATGCAAATTTGATACGCTTTTCACCGATTTTGATATTTTTGCATTTAAAACACATAAAACACTTGTTTGTGATATTTTTATCATTTTGATGCGCTTCGAGTGTTTTCGGATGTTTTTGCGCCTAATTTAGTACAAAAATGATGAGTATTTAGACACTCATCAATCCCCCACACTAAGATATTGCTAGTCCCTAGCAATGTTTTGAGAAAATTAATGGATTTTATCTCTTTACCAAAAGCCATTACTCGGAGTAGCCAAATGTTTCAGCTCAAGTAAGAACCTTGGTACACCGATAACCAAATGATTTTGAGCAAATCATCGACTTTCAACGGATTTGATTTGTCTTTACCGTGTCGCACTTCTTCCGACTAGCCAACTCTTAGATAAATTTATCAATATTATCTTTGGTGAGTCGATTACCAATTATGGTTTTTCCATCGCTTTACCACAAGCCATAACCTCATGGGCTAGCCAACTCTTCACTTTTAAGGATATGGTGAATAATACCATACAATTTTGGGCAAATTGCAAGCCATATAAACGGATTTGAGATATCTTTACCAAGAGCCGCTTGCTCTCGGATTAGCCAATCCTTACGCTGGTTAGACATGGTGGATGATTACCATTTGTTGTGTTTAGTACATAGTACTTCCACTAAAAATTTTTAAAATTTGGCCATTTTGGGGAAAAGGGACTAAAAGGGTACATTTATGATCCAAATTCGCGAATTTCCCCACACTTAGAAATGAATATTGTCCTCAATATTCAAAGTACCTACCGTTATGCCGAACTTAGAACGTAACAAGATAATAAACCTAGCTAAGTGTAGAAACACAACAATTATTCTCTTTTTAATATTTACAATTTTCATTCATTTTTAGATCTATATACAACATGGGGCATCTCCCACACTAGTGGTGGTACACACGGTGAAAACCCATGTTAAGCTATCGTTTTTGATTACCGAGTCGCTAGCTTGACTCGAACCCTCAATTAATTGGTTCATGGGGAAGTAAGTGGAAGAAACAATCTCCATCGGACTTTCATTCAAGATGTTTGATAAACATTGAAGTACATGAAAGTTCCACACCGATGAGATATAGCATGCATGCATCCGGCCACAAATGGTACATGAAAATGCTCGGTCAAAGATAATGTCTTCATTCCCAAGGAGTGAAGAACAGAGAAGCCACGGATATATGAAGAAAAGAAAGAAAATCATGATACAAATCATGACTAACTCTTCATCCTCAATAGAGAATTCATAGTTTCATGAATCTCCTCGCTAAGCTCACTTGATCAAGACATATTATGGGCGTGTCTAGATCAAAGTAGAAATTATCATACTCCGCGGGATATGATATGAGTGAGTTCATCGCGAACTCCTCAAGGTAAATGAATCATATTCGTAATTGGTATCGCTGGGTTCACCGTGAACTCATCCAATGTAAATGATTCATAATCGGGAGAGAATTATGAGAATGAAAAGTGGTATCGCCACTAATCTTCTCTCCCATATCATTAGAATGAAGGCTTTCATTTCCTAATAGAATCATCGGAAAGAATGTCACTATCCTTAATGGGGATAGAGATGAAATAGGTTTTTATCGAAAGCCTCGATTTTAGAAATGAGAAGACCGACATTCAAGAATGTTGCATAAGTGCTTCATCTTTGATTTCGTGTCAAGAACTTCATCATTCTCTCTTCTAAGCTAACAAGCTCGAAGGTGAATCTTCCATATAAATGATGTCTCCACAAGATAACGAATCATTATCATTAGAATCGGAGAACATCTCAACATGATCATTTTGGAAGACAAGAGGAGGAGGATATCACACACATGATCGAAGTTCCCGTGACTCTCTTGGGATTGGAACAAGGTTCTCAACACTAGACTTTATGAATTCGTCCGATTCCTTTTCGTGAACAAGGTCAAGATGCTCGCCCCCATGTTCGGAGAGTGAGTGGGAGCTTGGTGTGATAGCAGCTTGTTTGAGATGGAATCTCAACCGCCGATATCATCCGATGAACTTGATGAATCAAGTATATCATCATCATCACCGCCATCGAATAAAACGAAACCGAGAGCTAGATCTGGTCGCTTTTTCTTTTGCAATTGATTCCCAATGATTTTTCAAAGGCAATTGGGAATTTATTTTAGCAAACCGCTTCTTCGCCTAGTAATTCTTCCATGGATTTCATGTGAATTTGGAATGACGGACATTGTGGGAGTGAAGATTTGTCAAACCGAAGGTTGACATTGATAATCCTCATGAGGACCCCCACAATATACACAAGAAATACTGGGAACATTATGAAGTGTGCTTTATTGAACTCCTCACTCTTTTCACTAACTCTAGAAGCTCTAGATAAGTGTCTTGTTGGGTTTGCCGAGGAGTTTGAGTCCTTTGGCACCGTGGAGGTTGGTCGTGATATGGATAGTCGAATTGTTATAAGGAAATGGATTCTGCTTGACAATCGAGCCGAAATGGGGACCTCCACAGCTCTACAACAAGATGATTGTTGTGGGTGGTCATGTGAATAATATGGAATTTGGTCATTTCAAAGTCCCGAGTGTTACCGTAAAACTGCTCAGACAAACGTGTTTCGGATTGACACTCAAATCCTTGGTGAGGACCTCCACAATATTCACAAAGAAGAATGTTGGTTATATGAAGATGAGTCGGGTTGTGGTGGTAATTGGAAAGGTTTGAGGGTCGTTAAATGAGTTCGATAAGGATCATAATCAAATGAATTCCTCGAACCACAAAACAAACAACTCCCTGCTACGGATATCATTACCACATTGTACACACGTACACCAACGATGTGGTGAACCATAAAGAGGCTCACCACAACCGACACAAGGAATAAACGATTCTAATTGAGAATTATAAGAGGAATCTGTTTATTCAAAGAATCGACAAAACCAACATGGTGATCCGAATGACTATCAAGTCTCAAGAACATTCAGTAAAGATCAGGAGGTGGGACAAGTGGTGTGCTCGAGAGCTAGCAATTTCCACCACTTCCGCTATAGTCTCCTGCTCGTTCTGAGAAACGAAGATTAGGCAAGTCATTCATGCGAGTCACCGTCTCAATTTCGCATGTTTGCTTTTAACCGTAAACCGTGAAAGTTTAGAATCAATTCTAGACGGCTTAGAGCAATTGAGGATTAGATCTTTGATAACCGTAGGTTGGACGATTTAGCACTTCCTTTATTAGAGGAAGTACCGTCCTTGTCACCCCGGTATCTCTTTTCATTTCCCACGCAGAATGAAAGGATCTTCACGAATAACGCGAATTCTAGACATTTGTGATAAAGTCCAAGCTTTTCACCGTCCTGCACTGCCTTCGAGAGATTCCATGAGAAGAAGAATCAAATGGATGAGGGTAAAGGAATGAAGAATTAAAGAGGTAGGAGGTTAAGATGAATATTTTGGTATTTTGGAAAACATTTTGAAAAACAAAGAATGAAAATCTTTTGGGTTTATGATTTTTAAAAGATGGTATGAACAAGGAGTGATGTCAAATCACTAACTGCTAAACGAAGACTATTAGCATCGCTCCCAAGCAATGGCGCTAAAATTTGATCCGCAAGAAACTCGCTAAGTTCTCTCACGCAAGCGTAAGAAAACCTAAAACAATTTCAGCACGAATGCAATGAAGATCGAGAGTATAGTGTTTCCTGTGTCGTTAAGTCCCAACGAGTCAGGCGAGAATAGTCGACGTAGTGATCGGGAGATTTGAACGGAAAAGAGATTCAAGATGATTATAATCAATGAAAAGCCCATAAACCATGTGGGCTTAAATGCAAATTAAAGGAAAGTTAAAAGATAAAATCTATTAAATAAACGCTATCACTATATTTAAAATGATGAACGCTTAAAACTTAAAACTTAAAACTTACGCTTAAATTAAAATTACGTAAACGCAAAATAAAAACGTGAAACTTACACAATATTAAGCCTAAAAATATGAAAATACATTTTACAAACCTAATGATAAAAGAAAATTTATAGAAAAGAAAATTAATTTTATAACTATTTAATTAATTATTATTAATTAAAACTATTTTTAACTATTTAATAATTACCTAAAATACAAGAAATTAGGAAATAAAGCTAGAAAAATAAAATTATGAAATGGAAAAGTCTAAAATAACAAACTAGAATTTTCAAAACTATTTTTGTATTTTTATGATTATTTTTCTATTTTCTATGAATTTTAAACTATTTAAAACTAATTAAATTACTAAAATTACCAAATAAACTATGAAAAATCTGAAAATTACTTTTTTCTTTTATATTTATCTTAACTTAATAAAATGAAAACTTATTTTTAGAACCTTTTCTAATTTTTATATTAAACACTAATTAAAAATGCTTAAAACTAATTTAAATTAAGAAAAATAGCTAAACACCTTAGAAAAATCAAAATTTCGTGAAAAGTTTAAAATGATATTAGGAAGTTAGGAAAATTGAAAACAAGAGCTTGTTTGGAGAATTATGGAATCGATGTCCAAAGTGCTTAAAAATAAGCACTTAGGATAAGCTAATGAAGACCAATAAACACCAAACCAAAACAGAACTTAAATAAGTTAAAAGAACTTAAAAGCAACTAGAATCAACAAGCTACACCCTCTGAACAACAAGCTCAACAGATTTGATATATGAGCTTAAAAGCTAAAACAAGAATCGAGGGTTACTTGAGCTTATGCATAAGCTTCAAAATAAGTCGATAAGGAAAACTAAACATTGGGGCATGAAGAGGACCTGGGTGAGATCTTACAAACCAAAATTCAGACCTAATGGAGCTATAATAAGCTCGCACAAGCTTTGCAAAACCGCCAAGCCCTCAGGTGCTAAGTGCTCGCACAGGCACTCGCATCATTATGACAGTCTTTTGAAGCTTAAAGGAAAATCACAAAATTTTATAAAATGATGCAAAGAAAGTAGACCAGAGGAGTTTCTAAAACAACAATTTTCATTACCATTGGCCCATAGATGAGCTCATGAAAATTCCTACTAGTTAGGCTAAAACCGATTTTACAACTTTGACTTTTAAATGATGTAAATGGTTATTTGACTAAACCGAGATTAGATTCCAATTTTTAACCGAGAATGACAAATTATGATGTAATGAAACTAATGCAAGCTAACCTTTATGATTCTAATATCGATTTGTACTTATGCAATCCTCTAACTCATCGATGAGCTAATGAGATCGTGAAACATGTAGATTTGACTATGAGTAGTCAGTAGAAGCAAAACAATGATCTAATAAAGTCTAACTAACCTACAAATGATTAACTCAACTAACTAAAACCTCCGTTAAGCCTTAAACTCAAATATGGACCTAATGCCAAACACTCCTTAAATGAAACAATGAGCGATTCAAATTCTCAATTCAAATCTAAACCATGAATACAACTATAATGTATAAGAGATTAAGTGCAAGCTAATAGAACAATTATCTAAACTATAAATATCAAATGACAAGTGTGTCGATATGAAGATATGATGAAACATAACAAATGATGGACTTACATGATGTCCCGCCACAATGGCATGCTCACTTAAGATATTTAACCACTAACCTAAACCCGAGTATCAACCCATTCCAAACATAATCATCCCATTTCCATCACCATACAAGAATTCGTATAAAGGTAGCCATTTTGACTTTAGTCGACTATAATAGAGAATTGTTGGAAACCGATTCCAAGGCTAACTGTAAACCATAACAAGCTTAAATGAACTTGTTTAAATGAGACAAGAAGCTATAGGCAATTTTAAACATAAGAGCATGATTTTGAAAATCCAAACAAGAAACACGTAAATAAGAACTTTAACCAAACTTGCATTTAATCCTTAAAACAGATCACAAGTGGTACATTAACTTGAGTTTTATCATAGGAATACAAAATTACGATTTTAAACTAGTTTAAGACATTGAATAAAAAAACGATATTTAAAGAAAAATGAAAACTAGCTACACCGATACTTGCTTCACTCTTCCTTTTTATAGTCCCTTTGGCTTCCACGTGTCATTTAGAGTAAATCCCACCAATCTCGAGCCAATGAGAGTTTTCTGGACTTTGCCACTTTTCCAATTTCCATGGAAAACTACTTTTGACCACAGCTGACTTCGACCGCAACTAGGGGGTGGAGGTGTAGGGTTGATGATGAGGTGGGAGAAAGTGGAAGAGATAAGGGTGATGGGAGAGGTATCGGGAGAGGAATTGCAGAGAAGTGGGGAGAAGACCTCAATGGAGGAAACAGTTCTGTGTTTGACTTGTTTGTTGACTGTGGGGTCAAAATGGGTAAGGGTCAAAAATTATTATGGGTGGGGGTCTAATTGGTGTATGGCAGGGTTCAAATCGATTTGACAATGCTAGGCATAGTTTAATATGACAAGGACCAAAGTGTAATTTTCCAATTCTTGAAGGACTAATCTCGCCATTATTCAAAAGTTGTTACAAGGACTAAACCGACAACCTTCAAAAGTACAAGGACTTGTTTTGACAATTTCAAATTTTCTGTGGACTAAACTTGCCAAATTTCAAAGTTCGTGGACTTTTTTCGCTATTTTACAAAAGATTTATTCAAGGACCATTTTTGACAAATTAGAATATTTCGTGGACCTTGAATAACATTTCTCTTTATTTAGATTTACCAGGACTATTTTGACAACTTTGAAACTGGGGACTAAACCGCCAATTATGCAAATTTGATTTGATAAGGAACATAATTTTCCACCCCAAAAACAAAAAATTAAAACAAAACAAAAACAAATTCCTGGGAAAAACCCAAAATTTTCACCCCAAATTGTAAAAACCCTTCCAACATTTTCTATTTTTCAAAAATGAAAGGGGAAAGTTTAATTTTTTTTTAAAACCCCGCTTGCTGAAACCTTTTCCGTTTTTCGGAAAATCAACCCAAAAATTTTTAATAAATTTAAAAATCAATTCCCAATGGGAGGGGCCATTTCTTTAAAAATTCTTCAATAACGTAAACAATTTGGGGGGGTAAATTTTTATGATACGCCAAATTTCAACTAAAACAAAAGACCAATTTACAAAACATTTATTTAAATCATTTTAAAAAAACCCAACCCGCTTTTAATCTTAAAAATTTTGAAACCGGGGTTTGAAAGGTTTTAAAGGATTTTTGGAAAAAATTTTATGAAAAAACTTTAATTTCCCCCGGGAAGGGATAAAAATTTGAACAAAACTTTTTTGTTTTTAAAAAGGAATTTTCCCCTTTTCCTCTATAAAACAACCCCCCAGGCAAAAACCCTTTCCCAAAATAAAAACCCCAAAACGGCAAATTTGTACCAAACCCGGGGAGGGACCATTTTTAAAAACCGTTTAAAAGGACAGCTCCCCACCGGCCTCAAAACCAAATTTTGGGGCTTTGGGATTTGTTTTCATTTTTTAAATCCCAAAATTCCCAAAGGTTTCCAAATTTTCCAAAAAATCAAGACCAAAAATCTTAAAAAAAATTCTTTTTGGGTAAAAATCCAAAATTTTCCCAAACCTTTTCAAAATTTAAAACTTTGAATGGTTTTGAAAGGGGAACTTTACCCTTTCAAAAAAGAAAATTAAAATTTTCCAAAAATCAAATTCCCTGAAAATTAAAAAATTTTATCAAATTTAACCCATTGAATATAAACCCAAACCCTTTTCATTTTTGGGCCCCAAAAAAGTTTTTTTTAAAAGGGACTTCGAATTTTTTTAAAATTTTGGAAACAACCCCCTGAAAACCCCTCGGGAAAAAATTAAAAAAAATTAAACTTTAAAAAAATTTTCCTTTTTTCAATTTTTTAAAACCTCCCACGCCTTTTAATTTAAAGTATTTTAATTTTTTTTTAAATTTTTTCCTTTTTTTAAAATCAAAAGGATTTTTTCCCAGTCTAAATTTTAAAAATTTTAGGGGGTTTTTTGGTTTGGAAAAGTTATTTATTTAAACCATAAAAAACCCAAATTTTAAACCAAAGAAATTAAAATTTTTCCCCGTGTTTAATTTCGAAATCAAAGGGGTTTATTTCGTTTTGAAAACCTTTCAAAATTCAAAAAAATTAAAAAGTTTGTTTCCCTAAAGCCGGGAAAGTAAACTTTTAATTAACCCTTTTTCCTAAAATTTCAAATCCCCAAAGCCCCCCCCTTTCCAAAAGATTTTTCAAACCCACACATGGGGGGTTTTTAAAAGGGTTTAAACATTTTAAACCCCAAAAAAAAACATTTTGGAATTTTTAAAAAACCCCAAATTTAAAAATGGATTTAAAAATTTAAAATAAATTCTTTCCAAAAACCAAACAAAATTTAAAAAATTTTACAAATTTATTTAATTTTTTAGGGGAAAAAAAGAAAAAATTTTTGAAATAAAAAAGATTCGAAATTTTAAAATTTGGTTAAAATTGGGGTTTTTTAAATTGCATTTTGGAAAAAAAATAAATACATTTCCTTTTAAAAAAGGGGTGTTTTTTATTTTTATACGAAACAATGGTTTTGGGTTGAAAATTTTAAGGGAAACCCCCGTCCCCTTTAAACAAACCCCAAAAACAAAATTTTTTAAAAACTTTAACCCCATCCCTTTTTCAAAAAAAACCGGGTTTTTCCCCAAAATTTATTTAAACTTTGTGGAAATTTTAAAATTTAAAATTTTTGGTTAATCCCCCCCTTTTAAAAAACCCCCAATTTTCCTGGATTTTTAAAAAAAAGGGAAAATTTTTTACCGAAAAATCAAAAGGCCCCAACACCTTTAATTACTTTTCGAAAGGGCCTTTTAAATTTAAGGGTTTTTCCCGGGTTTTAAACCTAAATTCAATTTAAAATCCGAACCAACAAAAATTTTCCGGGGTTTTCACCAGGAAATCATTCAAAACCTTTTTTCAAAAAACCCCAAATTTCTTTTAAAAACCAAAGGGAAAGGGCAAAAAACCTTAAGGAAAAATTTTTTAAAAAATTTAAAAAGAAAGGGGTGGAATTAAAACCAAATTCTAAAAAAAAAAAAAAAAGGGTTCTCAAAAATCCCAAAGTTTTTGGAATTTTAAAGAAAAAGAATGAAAAACCCGAATTGATCAAAAGAAAAAATCTCAAAATTTAATTTTGGGATTTTTTTTTTTGTTATTGACATTTAAAAAAAATTTTTTAAAAAAAACCCCTGCCCCCGTTTATTTGGGCACCCTTTAAACCCTTTGTAAAACTTTATCTTTCTTTTAAATTTTACCAAAAAAATTTTTTTTTTTCCCCCCCTTTTCAAACCCCAAAAATTTTAGGTAACTTTTGGGGCCCAAAATCCCTTAAATTAAGGCTTTAAACTTCCAATAAAAGGCAATTTATTCCCCAAAATTTTAAAAAAATTACCCATTTTAAAGGAAATTTTGGTAAATTTGGGTTTTTCCATTTTCTTCAAAAACTTTGGAAACAATAATCTCCAAAATCGATTTCTGTTTCCGGGGTACCAAGAACCCTTTTTTAAAGAAAACTTTCTTTTTACCCCTTTTAAAAACCCGGGTACTGGGTTTTTAACCTAAAATAAATTAATTTCTTTAAAAAACTTTCCAAATTTCCCTTTGAAAATTTCAAATTTAAATAAATTTAAAACCAAAAGGGGGCCCTTTTAAGGAAAAAACCCCCTTTCCCAAAAAAAAAACAGAAAGACGAAAAAAGGGAAAAACCAAAAAATGTTAAAAAATTTCTTTAAAAAAATTTAAGACCCAAAAGGGTTTTTGCAACCCATTATTTAAATCCCAAATTTAATTGGGAACCCAAAAAACCCTTTATGATTTTCCCCAAGGGGAAAATCTAAAATTTTTCAAATTTTTGGGCCCTTAAATCTAAGAGGGAAATTTTTGGGAAAAGAAAAAAGGGAAAAAAAAATTTAAATTTTGGGGAAAAGGGAAACCCTTAATTTTCAATTTAAGGCCTTGGGCAACATGGGTTTGGGGTTCGAAATTTTTTAAAAAAAAAACTTTATGAAAAAGGGTTTAAAAATAAAATTTTACCATCCCTTTTAAAAATAAAAGGCTTTCCATTAAAACCCTTTAAAATTTCCATTTTAAAAACGAAAAACCTTTAAACCTTTGGAAAAAAAAATTATTTTAAAGGGAAAAAAAAAAAATTTTTTCCCCTTTTTTTTAAAAAAAAAAAAATTAAATTCTTGGAAAATTTAGAAAATAAAATTTTAAAAAAGTTAATTTAAAACCCTTTTAAAAATTTTTTTAAATGAAAATCCGGAACATTTTTAAAAAATTTCCAAAAAGAAATAATTTTTTTTTTATTCTAAAAAAGGGTTTTTGGAATTTTTTTTAAAAAACCAATTAAAAGTTAAAACTTGTCCCTGGGTCAAAGTAAAAAAGTTTGAAATTAAAAAGAAAAAACTTTTTTAAAAAAAAATTTAAAATTTGTTTTTAACCCAAAAAATAAAAAAAAACTTTTTTGGGAAAAAACAAAAGGGGGATTTTAAAACATTCCAAAACTAAACAAATTTTAAAAAAAATTTTAAAAAAAACAAAAATAAATTTTTGTAAAACCCAAAAAATTCTAAAAAAAATTTAAAGTAAAAAAAAAAAAACCCCCAAAAATGAAAATTTTAAAACCAAAAAAATTTTGGGAAAAAAAAAAAAAATTTAAAAAAAACAAAATTTTTAAAAATATCAAAGAAAAGAAAAGGGAAAAAAAAAATTTATACCCCAAAAGTAAAAATTTTTAAAAAAATTTTTTTGAATTTTAAAATTTAAAAATTTTACAAAAAAAAAATTAAAAAATTTTTTTTCTTTATTTTAAACTTAAAAATAAATTTTATTTAAACCTTTTTAATTTTTAATTTCCCCCAAACCTTAAAAAAATTTAAATTAAAATAGAAAACAAACAAAATTTTTAAAAAAAATGAAAAAAAAAACCCCGGTTTTAAAAAAGCCAATGGGCCCTTGAAAAAACCCTTTAAACCAAACAAAAAACCCTTAATAAAAATTAAAAAAAAACCTTTAATAAAACCCTTTTAAAATTTTTCAACCCAAAAAATTTTTAAAATGGCTTAATTTGGGCCAAAAGGGCTAAAGAATTTTAATCCAAAAAACCAAATTCCCAAATAAAAACCCCACAAATTTGGGACCTAAATTTTCAAATAATTTAAAATTGGCTTTAATTTAAAGGAAAATTTAAAAAAAAGGGAAAAAAGGCTTTTTCCCCCATTAAAATTTCCCAAACCATAAAACCCAAAATTTTACAAATTTATTTTAAGAATTTTTTTTAAAAGTTTAAACCCTTTTGGAAAAAAAAAAAAAATTCACTCCTTAGTTTAAACCCCCTTGCTTCCCTTCTTTTCAAAAATCTTTGGCGGCATGCAAAACAATTTAAAAAAACCCCAAACCCTTTGGAATTTTGGGTAAAAAAGGACGGGAAAATTTTTTAAAAAGTAAACCAAATGTTTGGGCATAAATTTTAAAAAATTCTTTGAGGTTTAAAAAGTAAGCAAAAAAATTTTGTGTCAAATTTCCCATTTTTAAAAATAAATTTGATTTAAAACTTTCACCAAATAAAAAATTTTTAAAGGAAAAGCAAAAAAAGTTAAAAAAACAAAAATTAAAATTAAAACTTTTGAAAAATTAGGGAAAAATTGAAATTTTGAAAATAAAAAGAAAATTTTAAAAACCAAAAAACCCTTTTTAATTTTAAAAACCAAAAATTTTTCAATTTTTTTACTTTTTAAAAAAAAATTTAAATTTAACCAAACACCATGTTTTTCAAAAACTATATGTTTGGATGTTGAGTTGATAACAACATTTTTTTATATATCTTTTCATTTAATTGCACTAATCTTATTTATGATGTTGATTAGTCAAAGCTTATACCCACCAAGCTTTAGGAGACGCTTGGTAACAAGAATACCTTCCTTAAGAAAGTATCTTAAACGCAAAGGAGCGGGAATCGTCTAAGTGACATTTGTCATTTGTAAAGACATTCCTAAGTGCATTCGAGGTATGACTTTCCACTTATATCTAAATGATATTAGTTTAGTTAATAAGTGTTATAAGTTAGGCATTTATTTGAGTAGATTTTTGTGTTTACACATGATTTACATGAAGCTTCGTTAGAAAGCCTTTTTCTCTCATACGTGTTATATTTCTCGTCTATAGTTATAGTATATATAGCTTAGGTTTTATTTCTTTTAATCCTATAATAAAACAAAAACACGAATTTCAAAAAATTCCTCCTTCCCTATTAATAATCCCACTCGACGCGCACTTTATTCAATCCTCACTTTTTCAAATTTTCCAATTTCAAAAATTCCCTCTCATTTAAAAACTTCATCTTCCTCCTCATTCCATCTCATCCGAAACCAAGAAGATCCGACATCAACATGGTTTACATCGCACTCGTGCTCATCGCCCTAACACTCATCGCACTTGTGTTCCCTATGATGAAGCTCACATACGGAGACATTTACTTTGTGTTGTTAATCTATATTGGGGTTATATACCCAATCCTTTGTATCATCCTAAGTATTGAAATGCAATATTATTAATAATCTAGTTTATCTATGTTATTTTTATCATAATATGTTTATCATTTCTTTTGATTTATATGTTTTATATTCTTTCGTGATACAAGAGAAGTCATGTATGCATGCTAAAAGAAAATGTAGGATAAAACATATCTCGTGGTATAAAAGCTGTAAAACCTTTTATCAAATCGTATCATTATTACAGATCCACGGATCCCGAAGATATACTAGCGGATCCCTTTTGTAAAGGAACCGTGGGATCGAATCCTCTTGGAAAACAGTTTTCATGCAAGATTAAAACCACTATCTTTCTAAAAGTAATAATCCACTAGAATTTTAAAACCATGAGTTAGTTAAGTGTTAAATACCATTGTTAATAAAATCTAGTAAAAACATTAGATTATCATAGGTTGGTCACAAACTTGTTCTCTCTTTAACCTATCATTTCTATAGGTTTAATTATGACGCATGAATATGAGTTTGATTTTTCAATCACTAGCGTCTGCACTCCGAACATCTCTCTTGAGCCCAACACACCTGGCAATCATGTCCGTGGGTTCAATAATCTCGAAAACCGTCACTTCCATGAAGGATGTATTGTAGACACCTCTCTACAATTTGAAGAAGGTATCAATACCTCCTTCTGAGCCATTGGAATAGAATGTCTTCTTGAAATCAACGAGAAGATATGTCCAAGGTTCATAATGGAATTCTTCCGTCAAGTTGAACTCGTTCGTAATGAGGATCGCTCTTTATCTCTTTGGTTTTATATCAAAAACCAAAAGTTCACTTTAACCCTTGGGCATTTTGCTCACATCCTCCGGATTCCAAATCATGGACAATGTGCCTTCACCGAAGATTGGTCTCTTGATTCTCTCTTCAACTTTCGTGAAGAAAATAGTCCATATTGTTCACACATACCCTCTCCGAAGATTTAAATCGCATAATATGCAAACCTCGACCATATTACTCCAATCCAAACATTATCTATACACGGATATCCGAGAAGAGTACAAGCCTCTTGCTCTTATTCTACGTGAAAATGTTTGGAGTCTTAGGGAAATCGAGATATTCTTCCCGCTTGTTGTGCTCACATGTTGTAATCGTTTGCTAACACAACAACCATACAATCTCGCCTACTTCTTCGCAAGGCGAATTGCAAATCTTCAAGGCTCCAAGAATAAACTCATCCCTTATGGAATGTTCTTGACACGCCTGTATCACAAAGTTATGCACTTCCATCCTCAATTTCAAAGTCCGTTGTATGTACTTGTGAACAAGATGATGGAACCGCTAAACATATCTCTCATGAAGACTTTCTTCATTCTTGATTCCACCAATACCCATCAATCACATAATGATCCTCCTAGCGAAGACACTCAAGGAACCTAGAATAGTCAAATAGGATCAATTCTACTCTACTCATTATTTATCAATGTAATCCTATTTCTTTCATGAAATAAAACATCTTACACTTGATATCTTAGTTTTAGAACTCCTTTAAACAAAACTTGGAATATAATGCATTGTCAAGATCATTGCATACCTTTAGTAAAGGTTACGTCTAGCGAGATAGACGGATCCCAAATGTTGTACTAAACGGATCCCTACATCTAGGGAACCGTGGGATCAAGAAAGCAGAAAATGCAATTGCAAGCATTGTATGTCAAACACATCCTTTAGAACACCTCACACTAAGCTAAACATAGTGTCTTAAGGTAGATTAAGACTTTATCAAGATAGGTTGACCTTTCCTACTCATTCCAACTCACATAGATCACACTCTAAGACTTTGTTAGATCTACCATTTCAATCCATCACTCTTCCGCTCTCAAAACTCACACTTCATTTTTTACTTGATCCCTCACATCTAGTTTAGAAATCCTTCGATTATGACAAAATTGATCATAAATCAACCTCACCTCAAAATTGATCAAAGTTGATCAAATCCTAGTTTTCCCATCTCAAAACTATTAGGATATTTTCCAAAACACAATCCTAAGTCACCACCTGATCTCTAGGATCATTTAGCTTCAATTGACACTCTCATCTTTAGTGTCATCCTTGCTCACTCATTGGTACTCATGAAAGTTCCAAATCCTTCCATAAAAGACAATCATTAGCTACATCACTCACCACCTTCAAGTACTTAAGCACCCCTTCATTTAAGACACTTAGGAAGACTGAAACACTCAAGATATTATAGGTCTTAGATTTTAGAAACATCATTTCCACTCTTTCATAGCTGCTGATAGCCGGATCCCTAGGATTAGCCTATACGGATCCCTTTGAGAAAGGAACTGTGGGATCCGGATGACAGTATAGGTCAAATCTTGCTAAAACTATCATTTCAACTCATCTTCCTAACTCAAACACTCCATCTCATCTTAAATGAGTTCCTAGATCAGTCCATCCTCTGAAGTTGACTCTTGTGCATGTCAATCATCACATTCCAATGAATCCTAGTGGCTTAAGGCTTAAATGCACTTGCCAAATCTCTTAGTTTATAAACCACCTTGTTAGGACCTCCATAGTCATCACTCTCATCCTAAACTTTCAGCCCTTGCAACCTATTAAAATCATCTCATCATGAGGAAAACTCCAAGTAGTAACTTATTTACCAAAGAACCACCCATGAAAAAGGCTCGTGTTATACACGAAATCTCCTCAACCGAATCATCTCCGGTCAAGCCAACAAATGATAGGATTCTTCATCATCCAATCAAACCAATTCCGAAAAGGATAGTACCCACAAAATTACCAATGCCAAACACCACCATACCTCCTAGGCCTAACAATATCATCTCCACTAAACCATCACCATTGGTTCCTAGAGCTATTTCATTTACTTCACCACTATCATCACCACATCTCTACAATTTAGAGGACTTGCCTCCTAGGCCGTCTCATCCGCTCACGACAACATTCTCCTCATTAGGAGGAATAATGGTTCAAAATCAAGGTGTTGAGTCAACACTTGCTCGGCTTCCTTTTCGCCGTCTCCATCATATAATCCTATTTGGATTATGAGAAATCATCAAAGTCAACCACCCGACCATATGGAAGTTGACACTTCCTTACCACCACCATCATTCTTGGTCGAGGCATTCTTAAATGCACCTCCACCAATCCTCCATCGTTTGAAGCTCCATGAGTCGCCTCACTTGATCCTTCGCATCAAGCCATTTTATTTCCTCCACCACCACTACCTAGCCATGACAAAGATTGCTATCATTGTCAACATGTTGAAAGTTTGATACATGAAGTACGAGAAGACCAACGTTTCATGTTCTATCATCTCCTCGAACGTTTCGACGAGATCAAACCTAAACAAAACTTGAGCTAGAAGATTTTAGTGGTGTCCTAGCATCAGCGTTAGATAGCCTAGAAATTCCTAGTCATGTATTGTCTATTTTCTTATTTTTAGAGTCATGTATATCATAACTCTTGTTTTATTAAATGGAATTACATGCTACTTGTTATTTTTCCGAGAATATGTATTCATATCTCATTTATGTGATAACATTACTTGTTATATCACCTTTGCCGATTTTAGTCATCACCAGACGGATCCCTCAAGATATTGCCTAGACGGATCCCTACTAGGAGGGAACCGTGGGATCCGTGAAGTCGAAAAGTTTTTTTTTCCTAACTTAAATCACATTTGCAAGAAATTGTGAATTATACTTGTTTTCTAACCCTTGTTTTGCGCTTATTCAATTAACACATAAAGAATTTGACATCCTAAAGCTAGGGGAGCTTGGTGTCAAAACAATACGCTGCAAAATTACTTGCAACATTTGATTTAAATTTCATGACTTCCGTTGCAAATATTGCAATCATCTAGGGGAGCACACCGTCACATAGACGTAATCTTTTGCATAAGTTAGTTGCAAATGAACTAGATTAGAATTAGTTTCTTGACGCCTTACTTAGGGATGGACTCGTCAAGGGGAGTAACGACGAGATCCTTTCCGTTACTTGCTCTCTATTTTTTTCACATGTTTTTCGAACAACGATGTGTTGGTTTCTCTCAAACACTTTTTGTTTCGACAAAAGGGAGAAGAAAGTAAAACTACAAATTCAAACTTTTAGGAATTTTAGCTTTTCCTTAAAATAATCTTATGTTTTGTCATCAACAAAAGGGAGATTGTTAATACAAATAAGCCGTAAAACGTTTATTTATATTTTACGATCTTCGATGTTTTGTCGATAACAAAAGTAAGATCATTTTAACGAAACAAATAAAATACGTAAACGGTTTGAACTAATAGTTTTCTAACACACTTACGCTTTCACATAAAACACTAAAACTAGTATAAGTGATTTTATGCTTAAGATATACATATGTACAACAACTAGTGTTTACATATTGGGATAACATATACTTAACTAAGTATATACCAAAATGGTAAAAACAAGTATATACTAAAATGGGTAAAACAAGTATATACTAAATAGGTAAAAACTAGCAAATGGTTTTGACCCATAATCCATGGTTTTATTTATACCACTTAACCAAGTTCATTGTATCCTTAAGATACATTGTATCTAGAAAGAAAACCATGGATCAACCCATAACCCATGACCCATGACCCATAACCAAAATACCCATGGGTAAGAGGAGTTGCCCACGGATCCCGGCTTTGTGCTAGCGGATCCCAGTGGAAGGGATCCGTGGGATCCGGGAAACATGAGGATTTTCTCTATAAATAGTGAGCCATTTCTTCATTATTTCTTACCCCTTTCCAACACACTTTCTCCCCAGAGTTAAATCTCACTAACCTTAGATCCAAGAGATTTATGTTTGTAGTCTTTTAGGTTTCTCTTAAAGGCAAGATCACCAACTTTGAAGTCGAGCAAGATCAAGTCCATGAGTTGCCAAGCTTCTTCATCATCAAGGCTACTAAAGTCCTCTTGTTGATGATCTCTTTCTTTCTTCAAATAATTGTAGTGTTGAAGACATTAGTGAAAGATGTCTCAAATGTCAAGACGAAGATATTAGTGAAGGGTATCTATCGTCTATAGGATAAGCACTTGTGGTAGGTGCTTAGAAGTCAAGACAAGAAGCATTAGTGAAAGGTGCTTAGAAGTCAAGACTTGAAGCATTAGTGAAAGGTGCTTCGAAGTAAAGACACAAGACATTAGTGAAAGGTGTCTTGTAGATCTAGTCAAAGGCATTAGTGAAAGGTGCCTTAGATGTACATTCGATATGGTGTGTTTCGATGTACTAGATAGACTAACATTAGATCCAAGGATATTGATATCCTTGATGATGTTGTCTGAGAGTAGATCTCCTTTAGGATTAGTCGTTGGTGTAGTGTGGTAGTAGTTTCTCCATTGAAATGGAACTAGGTGCTTAGCCTAGTACCAAATAAAGGGTAGGCGACGTTGTGAAGGTGTAGTTCACCTAAGGTGTGAAAGAACTCGGTGGTTAGCCTAGCACCGTATAAAGGGTAGGCGACGTTGTGTAGGTGTGGTTCGCCTTGGTGTGAAAGAACTCGATATTTAGCTTTGTACCGGAAAAAGGTTAAGCGACGTTGTGAAGGCTTCTCCGCCATAAGGAGATTGGTGTAGTGTTTATGAACTCTCGAGTAGGTGACTCGGGGAGTGGAGTAGGGCAAGGAAGGTGTCCTGGTAGCCGAACCAATATAAATACTCGCGTTGTGGTTTTGTGCTTCTTACTCTTTATCTTTTCATTACATATCTTAATATGCTTGTTTATCAACATCCAACACACACAACCAAATAGATTGACATAAGTCGATCTAAATAGTTTAAAATGCAGTTTTAATTGGTAAAACTATTCAACCCCCCCTTCTGGTTTTCCACATACCATTCGAGAAACTCTTGGTAGACATGAACTTTGACGGGTTTGACAACCTTTAGAGGTTTGTCCACACCTTCAAGGTAGTTATTAGAGCTAGTTGTCACATAAAAGCTGACAATGTAACTCTTTAACTATGCAACGTAATCGTGTCTCACGGGGGATTGTCTATCTTGAGTTGATCAATTCAAAAGTGCGCGCTCTTCTCTCACCGTGCAGATTTCTATAAAAATACTTAAGCACGTATGGAGGGGGAGTATTTCTGCAAAGTTTTAAACTCTCAACAGTGGTATTAAATGCTTTTACTCATAACCATTTTGAGAGATTTTCATGAAAATGGTTTTATGGCAACATAGGTTAGTCATGGAGTTACAAGGTGACTAAGGTTAGGAATAACTGTCTATGATCCGCCAGAGCGGAGGATCTACCAAGGACACCACCAATAGTTAGAATTAGAAGTCCTTAGGTATGATTATAAAAGGAGAAAATGATAATCGCAGAAAGAAGGAGTTGAAGAATTAAAAGGAAAAGTAAAGAAAATGGTGAAAATAAATAGCCCTCCAGATTATTCAACTTAGGGCGATAACGGGTTCAATTCATATGCTATTGCTTGTCACTTGATGACACTGTATTGAAGATCAAAGTCATCATGGACCCAAATGACGCATGCACTAAACCTTCTTAGCCATTCAAGTTTCTCTCAATGAAGCTTGTTTCATTCTCACGAGGATGATGCTTCGTGTACCTCAATGACTCATCCGAATCAGAGGTGTACTTTGGTACATCGCGTTATCTCACTTGTGGGACTCCAGCTCGAACAGCCTTTGTGAGAATTAGAGTTGTGTTTTCACACTATGTGTTAACATTCTCAAGTTCAAACTTGTGTTACTGGATTATTTCTAACCCATGTTTTATGTTTTCTTCTTACGGATGCTTGTGGGTGGAAAAGATCGTGCAGATTCTCCACATGCTCATACCTACAACATCACCAATTGAAGTTCTCTCAAAAGGCAACACAAAGTCAGAATGATTCTTCGTCAAATTCAAAGAATCTACAAAATTTAAAGACTAAGAGAACTACATCAATACTGAAATCCAACGTTAAAGAGTGTGTGAGCATGTTGGAGAAAGACGTGGAGACACTGGAGCAACGAAGGGGACCTGATGCAGACAACCACAACATACTATCACTTCCATCACAAAGAACAAAGATCAAAGAACAAAGAAAATGATGACGTCAAAGCAGAATACTTCAAAGGAAACAATTTCCCTACACGGGGAGATTGTTCCGTATCAAGGCACTTCTTCTCACAAGAAAGAAGAATGTCAAGACGCCAAAGCTACTATTACATCAAGACCTACAACGTTTAAAGATCAAATCATCAATCACTAACACTTAGGGGAGATTGTTGGAATCACTCCTAAACTAGAATTAAAGTGTTAGTAATTAATATGTAATAGTTAGCTTAATTATGGCTTTTATGTTAGTAATCAAGGCTAGGCTCATGTAGAAAGCCCATGAGCCTATGCTAAAGCCCATTATGGGAAAGGAAGGGAACTTGCATGTTGCCCTAGTTCCTTCCTAGAAATACCCATGTAAACCTTCATTTGAAGGTTGGTTGTTCACATTTACATTTTACTTAGGCTTAAACTTTCTCTCAAGTCCTACGTGTAGAGTGTGTGTGTGTTCATCTGATCCTTCCTTCATCTCCTTTCTTATATTGATGCTTGTGTTACTAATATGGGAACCTAACAGGGGGACTTCCACAAAGTATTCAAGGAGATGTAACTTCTTCCGATCCACAAACGATTGAAGAGACTATCAGGATGACTTAAAAACTCATTGCTCAAGTTGTGAAAAGGGAAAACATTATCAACAATAACCGCAACAACAAAAACAACAACCAAACTAGCAACAACAAAAGGAATGGGAAAATGATCAGGGAGGTTATAATTATGACAACCAAAACCATAACACTAACCATTATCAACAACAGAATAGAAGACAAGAAGTCGCCAGGGTTTATGTTGCTGCACCAACAAAGGGAAGAGCTTATACTTGAAACTTACCACGATGCCACCAATGCACGCTACATCATGATGGTCGATGTGGTATATTCTTTAGCTATCACAAAGTGGGACACCTTGCTAAGGACTGCAAGGGCAAGGCCATAATTACATGTTTCGAATGTGGGGAGCAAGGACACTATCGGAACCAATGTCCCCAAAACCAAGGTCAACAAGTTGAAGGTGCTCATGGGAAAGTATATATGTTAGAAGGAGGAGAAGCTCACCAGGGTATCAACAACGCGGCAGACTGAAGAAGTTTAGAAACTAACAGTCTTATTTCCTTATGCACTATGTCGTACTAAGTTTATGTCTTCTCTAGTATTCGGATCTTTATGACTTAAGACTATGTACTATTTGATAAACCACTCGTTGTGAAATATTCTCATCTATCGTACTTTCTTTTCCTTCTGATTCGTTATCACTTACAAAATCTTTACTTCTTTTTACTTCAACTGCCATTTTAACGACATGGCTTAAATCTCTTTAAACATTGAGAGTTATAACAACTAAACCGAACGTCACATTATCGTTCCTTAAGTATACATAGCCTAGCTAACTATGTCTAATTCTGGAGGGATCATGTTATGTTGGGAGCAGTTATTTATAAATCTTAGTGCAAGCAAAATTTTCACACATTCCTAAAAGTCAAAGTGATACTCATGGGAGATACTTTCAGTATTTTCTCCATCGCGATGTTTATACACTCTTAATCATAGATAGCCGTAACGACACTTCTTCATGTCTTCTTTCCTCGTCATTCATCACAAACCCTAAACCTGTAGAAACCAACACGAACTGAATTCAGGGACTGAATTCCTTTTTGGGTGGGCGAATATGACAACTCGTAATTTCAGGATATTTCTCAAATTTACTATTCATCGGCTACTATTCATCATTTTACTATTCATTGTTTTTGAAGTCGATTTGATATTTTGAGAGTGTATTTCAAAATTTTACTATTCACGAAACACTATTCATTCCCGGAGAAAATCACTATTCATGATTCACTATTCATCATTTTTCGTAAACTAGGTTTACGAGTATCAAATACGCGTAAACTTGAGGGTTATGTTGCGTATTCATGGAAAATCATGAGGACACTTCATATAGACTAGAGTTAGTCTACATATCATCAGTAACGTCATTATCACATTAGTTCATGCATGGGTTTGCATATTTCATTAACGTATATTTTTCCTATTAAATGAACGATATCGCACGATCATTTATTTCGAATAATTGATCCGACACTTCCAAAAATTAACCTAATATATTTTTATACTCATTTTAAGACTATAAAAATTATATTATTAGTTTACCCGATGTTTTCAATTTATTTTGTATATAAATTGTTATGTATAAATATTTACGACGGTTTTCGTAAATTCAACTCGATAATTATTTGTTCACTCAATTCTTGCGAGAAATGTATTTTTATAATTTTTATAACTTTGATATATTTTATTTTGTTCTGTTAAAATCTATTTCTAGCTAACGCTACACTTAATAATTAATTATATGTATCAAATACATACTACACTTAACTAAAAATACCTTTTAATCATCAAAACTCATCAACCATTTACCCAAACCACCCTTGGCCGGCCACCCCCCCCCCCCATGACTCACCATTTCTTTTGTAAATATCTTATTAAATGTACACATGCACCATTTATATTAGATATTTGCTTATTATACAATATATACTAGATATTATCTTCCATAACACATAGTTACATATTTTCAAGGTGAAAACTAAATCAAAACCTCTCCTCCCTTTTGTGAAGAACCGGCCAAGGCAAGGAAACCAAGCAAGAAACATAAATTTTTCAAGACCAAGTGATCATATAAACACTAGTATACTTCTATTAAGGTTTTGCAATAAAAACCTAGGAGTATTTAGGAAATCTAGTTACTTAAACCTCATCATTTAACTAGTTGCATATAGAGATTGCACCTCATTTCAGTGTATCCACTTTTGTCATCATAATCATTGCATCAGGTGAGTTCGTATCCCCTACTTTTATATGTTTTGAACTATTTTGGGGGAGATACATGCTTAACTATTTTTCACAAGTACTTTAGATTTTTAAGGATAACTTCTATCATGATCACCATTGTTTCAAAACCGAATGTTTTACTATATCAATTGTTCTTGTTTGAATGCTATACTTCTACGTCGAATAATGTGCTATATCAGTTGACTACTGATACATTGAGTCATGTACTATTGATTATGTGCTATGGTTCTACGTCGAGTTATGTGCTATATTAGTTGACTACTGATACGTCGAGTTAGGTACTATTGTGAACTCATTGGACGATGTGTGCTTAAATATAAACTATACATATTTTGGTAGTGGGTTGTGAACACACAAGTTGCAAGTTTTGTATGGGCGGAACTTGGAACTGAGTGGATTTGCAATGCCTTTGCTGCATGAACGTTCTTTAAAGGTTTTTCATGACAACGCAAACTCTATGAACTCACTCAACCTTTATGTTGACACTTTTAGCATGTTTTATCTCAGGTATCTAAGGCATACACTTCATGACATGCATGTGGACTTATCATAGAGTCGTGGTGACGACGCGTCTCACATGGGATTTATGCACTTTAAAAACATCGTTTGGCTTGTATCAAACTTATTTCCGTACATGTTGACTATCATTTGGGACCTATACTTTGTAAACTCTGATTATTTTACTCAATCAAACGATGTATTTTCCAAACGACACTTTAGGTCGTTCAATATAATCAGAATCGTGATGCTATGGCGTCATCCCTAGAATTCCATTCACGCAAAACAAGTATTTTGGGGGTGTGACACAATGGTTTATAGTATATTTGATACAAAAGTTTTAAGTTTGAAACGGAAACGTATTCACCCCCCCCCCCTCTACATTTTCACAATTGGTATCAGAGAGGGTTGGCTCTAGTTTTTAAAACAAATGGTTTTCAAAACGAGTAAGGTCCTCGTATCAAATTTTTGGTGATGTCAAGCATAATATGAAAAGTGTTTTGTTGATTTTTTCTCTTTGAAGTTTTGTTGTTAGATATCTTGTTAATCAAGCTTGAATAAAGGTAAAAATGGATAATATAACTTCACTAAAAGTCTACAAAGGTTAAACCTTTTCGTCGGGTCAAAACATGCATTTTGTAATTTTGTGTCGATCCGCGGATCCCTCGATTGAGATCGGACGGATCCTCAAGCAAGGGATCCGTGGTACGGAAGACAGTTTTTGTCTGAATTTCAAAAATTTATATCTAATAAACCGTAAGTCGTTAGAAGTTGTGCCACCTATCATTTTAAAGGTATTTGAGTCTACTTTCATTTAAAAATGGTTTCATAAATTAATTCAAAACAAAAATTTACAGAATCATTGATTTATAATAGAAAGTCACTTTTCAGTCATTTTTCAGTCATAACTTTTGCATAAACTTTTGATCTAATTGGAGACGGATGTTTTCGTTTTTGGATAACAATGTGTCCTTTTTTGAAGTTAAGGTTTTGATCATATTTATAAATATAAAAGAAACTAATCAAGCTTGGTATACATGTTTATATTTAACACAAAGCGATGAAAAAAACTTTCGTATGCTATGCTATATGATAAATTGTCTTCCTTGCATTACTTGATTATTTGCTTATCTCAAATAGCTTTTGTATTTGTTTGATTGAATAACATATTTGGTTTCCTTACCTTGCTATTCATTCTCTTGTTTGTCGATTTAGTAATATTCTACTAATCAATGTGCTATTTGAAGGAGTGTTTGGGATAACATCTAGTTGTGTCGAAAATGTTAGGTTAAATACTTAGATAAGTCATATAAGTTGAAAAATGTTTAAAACATGTAATACACTAAACGGTTTTTGATTGAGTTTGTCATGTGTGCAACATAAATGTTTTATGTGCTTATATGATTTCTTGTTTGCTTGTATCGTTTTCTAAGAACAACAAGAATGTACATCGGATCATAACCTACACTTGCGTTGATGATGTACTCTCCCGTTTTCCTTTTCATGATCGCTTTCCAAGCTTCATAGTAGGGTTGACAACTTAATTATTTCGTCCGATATACTCAAGTAAATTATTTTGCAACGCAAATATAATTGTTCATATCCGAAAGTCCAAACTCGAGCTTTCCAACAACATATGTTGAACTAGCTCATTCAACCATTTTTTTTTATCACCATATGGACAACTTTAAAAAAAATTTGACAACATCGTCACCTTAGTTGTTTCAAGTATAATATTAATAAAAACAAAGAAAAGTATCATCATTGTTACTCTTCGATAGGCCGTTGTAGGAATATAAATTTTCCTAACTTGAGAATGAATACTGGAGAACTTATTGCACTAGAAACTCAATTTGACCTAACGGTTGAATTGCTTCCTTGATAGAAGTTGGGTATGTGGAATCACCCGTAAAAATGGTCATGTTTAGCCGTAATTGAGCACCGCTAGTAATAGTCTCATATTCATTCTCTCACTTGAGAAATTTATACTCTTATGTTTTCCTAAAGTAAGTTTACAATGGAAATACTTTGCATTGTCTTAGGATTACTAATCAAACAAGTTGTAAAATTAATTTTTATTTTAGTTAATCACAACCACTTGCCTCATCAAGTGATTATCTTGCTTTGATCGAGAAGAGCTACATGACTTCATGGACGAAGCACATTGTATGGTAATCACCATCCGTAATGACTAGATTGTCCTAAACTAGCACCTCACAACTCTTTTGTCTTGAACACCATCATGTGCTCTTTTCTTTCTAGACACATACCTTGCATGTCATTGTTAGTGTAAATGATTTACTAATCTAGACCGTAAATCTATTTTGGGCTTCTTGAATAGTGCTTGTTAAGTTTGCTAAACCTTTGTGTTATTTGTGAGCTCAATCTCATTTGATTGCCTATATGTGATCTCTACATGCTTTCCTTTCTTTTCTTAACGTGTATACATGTGTGCTTGCTGTAAAAATCATTAGTTTCATAATTCGAAATATAGAGCATAATTCTGCAACTATTCTGTTAATATGTCTTAGACGCCGGATCCCTTAGATGTAACTAGACGGATCCCTCAAGTGAGAGATCCGTGGGATCCGGGTGGACAGAAGTTCCTTTTTAGCCTCTTTGCATCAATCCAACATCCTAGACCTTATTGGACTAGTTAAACACGCAACATTAGGATCACTTAAACCTTTCTTAGGCTCAGTTGATCTCACATTCACTCTTGGATGACTTAGGATCACATTCGAAGTATTTTTGATTTATCATTACTTCAAAACTCACCATCTTTCCGCTCCAATGTTTACACATTGTTCCTCTCATCTCAAAACACCTAGTTTGACATTTCTCTCAATTTTAGCAAATTGATTTTAGTCATCCTTACCTCAAAATGGGTCAAAAACTAGTTTTTTAATTTTTGTAAGTTTAAGGATTTTTCAAATTTTATCTCAAGTTTACATCTAATCTCTAGGATCATTTAATATGACTTGACACCATCAAAATTCCTAGTGTCATCCTTGAACACATTGGTGATCATAAAGTCCCATTTTCCTTCTATAAAAGGCAATCATTAGCTACATCACTCATTGCCCTTGATCATTTAAGTACTCTTTCATTTAAGACACTTAGGAAGACTGAAACATTCAAGGAGGTATAGGTTTAGACCTTAGAAACATCATTTTTATCATTTCCTAGCTGCTGAGAGCCAGATCCCTAGAATTAGCCTAGACGGATCCCTCATTAGAGGGAACCGTGGGATCCGGGTGACAGATTCATGTCAACTCTAGCTAAAATGATCATTTAATTCCATCTTCATGTAAGACACTTAATAACTGAGTAACTTAGGATATGTAGGTGCTAGACCTTGCTAGAACCCAATCACCTCTTTTTCACCTCGTTTGTTAGCCGGATCCCTAGACTTAAGCTAGCCGGATCCCTCTTGTGAGAGAACCGGTGGAACCGTGGAACAATAGGTACTTTATCTCTTTAGATAATCATTTCAAATTTCCTTTTTCCCACACAAGCACTTGTTCAACACTTAGGATTATCAGTTTCTTATATGTTTATAAATGAGTTGCATTTATATGATTCTTTACGTGTTCTTTCTTTCCGTTTCATGATTTTATGTGAACAATTTATCCATTTGTATAAATGTTTTCCTTTCATACTAACTCTTTTAGATTCTTGTAGGATGACAATGGTCGATTTCATCATCAAGTCAAGTTGTGCTCACTCGCACATTTTTTTTATTCCTAATCTTGCATCATCCTAACCATCTTACTCCACTTTTATCACCGTGTCCAAGGTCTAGTTCATGAACTACGTGATGAAGTATGTCTCATGTTCTACCACATCATACTTGTGTCAACCACAACCTCAAACCACAAGCTACTTGTTTCAACCACATCCTACAAAGTGTCTCACTACCACTACAATTCATGGTCGCTCAACCATCCTCCACAAACATTTATGTTGTCAAAAGCCAAGTGAATTTCGTAATGAAATGCGTCTCATCCCTAAGCACATTTTTTTCTTAAACAAACCTTACAACCTCTAAACCAACCATGATGATGCAAGTAGTAGGATTATTATCTTTTTGACACTAATCCTTTCTTTGTAGGTTCATATATATACACTTTGATGTGTATGGGATTCTCGTTTATTTACGGATGAAATTTTACACTAATTTTTTTTTGTAGGTTCACTTATATACATGGGTTTGTATATGGCACACTTGTCTTTGGATGAGGCTTATTTTTTTTTGTTTTTCTCGACGCCCTCGAGCTAGGGGGAGCTTCCGTCGAGCATTTATAAAGTGCATCATATGACTTACTCGTCCAAGGACGAATATAATTTTGCACTAACTTTTTGTTTTGTAGATTTTCAAAACACACTAGGAGAACTTGACGCTCTAAATAAAGGGGAGTTTTTCGTCAAAGCAAAAACATTGCAAATTTTGCAATAATTTCGTCTTAGCCTTCGTAAAATACTTGACGCCCTTAACAATGGGGAGCAACTGTCAAGGGGGAGCATGCACACATTCATTCTTCAAAAATCCTTTATGTTTCAACGAAAGGGAGGTTTCTTTCTCATCATATATTTTTCTTTTTTTTTCTTTTTTTAATTTTTTTTCTTTAACACTAACCTTGATGTAGGTAAAGCCTCAAAAATTTGATCCATTGAGCCGTTGGCAATAATGGTTATAATTCAAAGGATCTTTCTATTTTTTTTCTTTGTGTGATTCTCTAGGTTCCTCTTAAAGGCGAGATCACCACCTCTTGAAGACGTGCAAGATCAAGGTCATGAGTTGCTAAGCTTCGTCATTAGTGTTTCGTGTTGAAGGTATTG
Source organism: Chrysanthemum lavandulifolium (assembly GCA_022545495.1). Lineage (NCBI taxonomy): Eukaryota > Viridiplantae > Streptophyta > Magnoliopsida > Asterales > Asteraceae > Chrysanthemum > Chrysanthemum lavandulifolium. Next base: position 160,193,047 of record CM040244.1, on the reverse strand, counting down.
GCGTGGTGTGCCAATTAGAGCAATAAGGTGTCTTTATTTTAACTTCACTAGGGATGATGCAAACTCGTCATTCTTGGGAGAAATTAAGTTTCAAGGACACACCCTTTTTGTTTCGACAAAAAGGGGAGAAGAGTGTAAATGGAGAAGGTAATGTATAGGAATTACGGACACAAGTAACTTTGACATTTTACCTATCTATTACGTTTACATATATATTTTGTCATCATCAAAAAGGGGGAGATTGTTAGTGCAAATATTACGATATTTAATCTATACATTCTCATTTGTTTTGTTGATGACAAACATGTAACTTGTAATACATAACGTAAAATGTATAAGTTTCATGTAATTATATTTTGTCTCAACATACTCTCAACACCTCTCGACGACTCAAGTCCTTGTATGCTACAACAAAGGTTCGTACATGTTTATTATGTTGCATTATGATCAAACCCCTAACAAACCATTAAACATGTTTAGTTAAATAGTTTATAAAACACCAGTGTTGCAAAAAAAGGTCTACAAGGCCGATTAATAGCCGCCTAGGCGCTACAAGGCCACCAACCTTGCCGATTTATGTAACTAGGTCAAACAAGTAGGTCAACCGTGGTCAACGGCGATCAACACGGTCAATGGTGGTCAAACTTACCGGAAACCTACAAATCTTGCCGGAAGTACCCAATACTCGCCGTAAACTTATTATGATCACTTACAGGAACTGTTTAAATCAATTACAAGTTGTTTTTTAGAAAATAACTTGCCGGATATACATAAAACTCGCCAGAAATACACAAAACTCGGCGGAAATACCCAAAATTTGCCAAAAATGTCAATCCGATTAATCACCGATTAATCCCGCCTAGACCGATTACAAGCTACAAGGTGGTCGACCGCCCGACTATCGATTCACGATTTTTGCAACCTTGTAAAACACTTAAGTAAATTTGGTTACTTACATTTTATAAAATACATAAACATAAGTAAATGTGTTGGGTAAAACCCATGACCCAAGACCCATACCAATGTTTAGATACATTGTACCTTGGTTGGCACTCAAAACCATTACCCATAGCCCATGGTTTTAACCCATAAACTATGGGTAAAGAGGATCGTCCACGGATCCCTTAAGTGTCCCACGGATCCCTTGGAATTACAAGGGCCGGATCCCTCCAGGAGGGATCCTTGGGGCAGAACATGGTTTTGGCCATTTTGCATATAAATAGCAAGCCACTTCTTACCATTTCTTCACACCTTCACACATAGTTTATCTCCATCATTTCTAGGATATTTAGATCATTAGAAAACATGTAAACCACCCTCATCTCATATGATCATAATGCTTCTAACTTTCATTTGTTGTAAGCATACTCTCGAAGTGATCCTCCAAAGCAAGCTTAGAGATCTTGCATCCTTACCTACTAAAGTGATCACCCATCACAAGCATACAAGCACATGAAGATCTTCTACAACAAGCTTGGAAACTTGTCATCTTCATTCATAGAAGACTAACTACATCATGCTTTGTGTTCTTGATGTTTAGTTTAGGACTTCATATCTATTAGACACATTGTCTTGGATATTGTCTAGTATCATATTCTTGTATCTATGACTAGACTAGATGGTTTATGTGTTTGTGCCATAAAACACAAGGTTTGTTATGTTAGGCCACAAAACATAACGGGTATCATAGATGTGTCGTACATCTATGACTAGACTAGATGGTTTATGTGTTTGTGCCATAAAACACAAGGTTTGTTATGTTGGGCCACAAAACATAACGGGTGCCTAGAAGTCAAGTCATAAGGCATTAGTGAAGGGTGCCTAGAGATCGAGTCAAAGGCATTAGTGACAGGTTCCTAAGGTGTACATTCGATATGTTCTGATTCAATGTACAAGATAGATTAGTATTGGGTCAAAGGATATTGTTATCCTTGTTGATGTTGTTATAAGGAGTGAATCTCCTATGGGGTTAGTTGTTGGTGTAGTGTTGGGTAGTAGTTCCTCCATTGTAATGGAACTCAGTATTTAGCCTAGTACCGGATAAAGGGTAGGCGACGTTGTGATAGGTGTGGTTCTCCTTTGTGAAAGAACCCGGTGGTTAGCCTAGTACCGGAAAAAGAGTAGGCGACGTTGTGAAGGCTTCTCCGCCATAAGGATTTGGTGTCGTGTATTGATTACGAACTCTCGAGTAGGTGACTCGGGGAGTGGAGTAGGGCAAGGAAGGTGTCCTTGTAGCCGAACCACTATAAATCTGCGTGTTGGTTTGTCTATCCTTTTACTTATCGCTTTACTTTTATTCTTGCATTACATTGTTTATTTCTATGTTGTTAATGTCTATGTTTGTGATACATACTTAGTCTTTCATATAGTCATAAACTATATCTAACACTTTACATATTATGACACGCTTGATCAAGAAAAACCAACCGGACTAATAATGGTGAAATAATGAACCATTAATCTTGCGGAATCTTATGTGATATTAAGGGGTTGGCCTTACATGCCGTAATGCGTTAAATGCATCCTCGCGTCGAGATTAGCAAATGCAATGGTTTATACTATATTTGATACAAAAGTTTTAAGTTTGAAACGAAAACGTATTCACCCCCCCCCCTCTACGTTTTCACAGTTATTTCTATTATTTTGTTAGTTTCAGATATTAATTGAATTGTTGTCTTCCACATGGATAGATGAGGATATATATTTTTTTCATGTTATGGGAATTATGAGGTTTGATATGGACACGCATGAAAAAATCTGAGATCTTATTTGTTATTTATTTTTTAGTTCTAGATTTAGTTGAGAGTTGATTGAGTGAAGGTAAGGGTTTGGTTGTGTCTAGGTCATTGTTGTTGTTGTTTGAATCTGTCTAGGCTGTTGTGACATCGTTTTCTTCTCTGTCTTCATCTTAGTATCGTTTCCCTTTTTATTTTTGGTTCGTAGCATATTGAATAAAGATGTGATAATACTGAAGTCGCATAAAGAGTCTTTGCTATTTTGATTGTAGTCAAAGGTCAAACTGTCTTCAAATGCGATAAGTGGTATCTAGACCCAAGTTTGATAACAGGTATGAGCCACGTTAAATAAGTGGTATATAACCAAGTTTGACAAACTGGTATAAAACCAATTTCGATAAAACCTTATTCCAAGAAGTCGATACCAACTGCGATGAAGTAGGGTCTATTGAACCTAACTTACAAGAAAGTTCGATAAAATAGGGTCTATCGAACTTTATTTCCAAGAAAGTTCGATAAAAGAGGGTTTTTGACTTTTTGACCATCTGTTCCGACTACTTTTCCGACCACTTATCAAACCACGTTTTAGACCACAAATGTTCATCACGTGTTTTGGTACAAAACAATCACAATAATGAATTTAACATAAACCTGACTTCGACTAAAGAGACCAAATAAAAGAGATATATGAAACTGTTATTGAAAGTAAATGACTGTTTGACCGAGTTTTTGAATATGTATAAACTGTTACAACCTCCAAATGTGTAAAAACAGTAAAAACCTTGTATAACAGCTTTAAAGTAACCATTTTTTGACAAGAAACACCACAAAAAATCAACCATAATAAGAAACCTAGCTTCTTATACCACTTGTTGGATCATTTTTTAGGTTGATATTGTGATTCGGGAGGTCTAGGTAAATGGAATAACATGGTTGCCATAGTTAGAGAGAGAGTAGAGAGAGAAAGTGAAAGAATATGTGTTTTATTGATAATGAAAGAGTAAATTACACACTAAGCTTCACCCTTCTAGTAAAGTCTAGGAGGGTATATACAGGCTAACATACACATGACTTTATATACTTAATGATTCTAGTCCCTGTGTATGTACCTAACATAATAACAAATGTAATCCCGTAAATGTCGTTCCATTTACGTCTTAGGAGCGATTCCAATAATTCCGTTGTGTATCAAGCCAATGGTGATCATGCTATTGCAAAATAAATAGCTCTGACCCTTATTTGTCGCAGATTTCAACAAAGACTGTACCTTGGCGGGGTAGCCACATATGAATAGTGGTTGCAGCCATGGCAAGCTTTACTTACTGCTTCAGTATTTGAAACTATGAGCGTTATTTGTTTTGGTGTATTTATTAAGGCAATAATGACTAGGCTTCATAAAGTCAAAAACTCTGAGCCTTATTTGTCACAACCATCAGTTATATTTACAATGACTTGAATTCATACCCCCTGTTTTGGTTTTGATTTTCATTTTCGCTGGCAAAAGGTCCAATTTCTATAGTCATACACCATTTTACCTATACACTTATCAATCCCTCTATATACATGAAGGCTTTGCAAAGACTAATATTCTAATAGCTAAAGGTTGAAAATACATTTACGACTCAAAGGTGCACCAAAATTTGAAAACATTTATACACATGGTACTCTATTAGTGTCAAACTGACTGCAGTTTCCTGAGTTTTGGTGTACACTTTGAGTTGAGAATTTATGGTTATGGATCTGCAGTATTTTTAAACATATGATAGCTTTTGCATGGATCCTAATGTAGAGTCCATCGGCTAAAAGTAAAGCTAAACATATACCTTTTTTTTTAAAAACATCACTTTCCTATATGTTCTTATTTTTTTGTTTCTTAATGATAACGCTACACGCGTCGTTCGGGGTCAAAGGAACTTCCTTTTCGTCGATCAAGTTTTTCAACACCCTAGGCAGTGAACCTAATCGTTGTAGTGTAGTATTAGGGTAAGCCACAGGTATTGATATCATTCTCTAGGGGAATAGGAATGCTAGTGAGAAGTTACTACGCTAAGGTTGGGGTTGAGGAAGATTATTTTTTATCTTTTTATATTTTTTAAGGAAAGGAAAGGTACGAATCTTGGGGTTTGAATTTGGGGGGTTGGTATTGCTACCGATTACTCTACTTATCTAATTATCTAATCTAAGGTTTATGTAGTCTATGTCTAATTATTGTGTGCTTGTATGATAGTTTAAAGACGTGTTTACTTAGGTTTTACTACTCCTTAATTATCTCCTATTGGTGGTTGAATTGTCACGTCCTTATTCTTAGTTGCGTTGTGTGTCTAAGGTTGTAGGGTATGCGTTTCTCCCTAACTCTTTGAACTTACCAAAGGGTCTCGTCTACAAAACCCACTAGGGATAATAAACTCTTACTCTAAGCCACTCTTTGGATGGTTTAGCTTACAACTACTCAAGGAGTCATATTCTAAGGTTCACAAAGATTTAATCAAGCATTAAGTACACAACGAATGACCTATCGCATTACTAGATCATTAATCAACTAAGATAAGAGACAACCAATCAATTTTCAATAATTAAGTTTCATATTCCCTAAGCAAACATACAAGTAAATTAGCCGGACATGGAGAACATGCAAGCATATACACAAATAATCAAAGACATAATTGAATTAATGAAGTAAAACACTTATCTTGGTGTAAGATAGGGTTTGGAACCCTAAAATACTGTACAAGACAGCCTTGGTTCGGTTTAGGTTTTTACTCCAAAAGACTACACACAAATACTGAAAAATTCGGATTCTATATATAAGATTACATCTGCGACGGCGTCACCTTATGTTTTGTGACGCCGTCGTGTCGCCGTCATTAGGGTTTCGTCTTGGCCACGTTAGACTTGCGACGGCGTCACCTTATGCTTGTGACGCCGTCCTCTTGACCTCGCCGTCTCAGATTGCATCTAGGCCGCCCGAGTTGCGACGGCCTACTCTTTTATAACTTGACGTCGTCACTTGAAAATAGGAGTTTTGGCTTCGTCCGTTACAAAATCCTTCGACGGCGTCATAGATTAGCAGATGACGCCACCTTATGTTTTCAGCACTTTGAGTGTCTCGATTCGACTTTGGCCATTTTCTTCAGATATGCGCGCCTTTTCGTCCAAATAAGTGCCATTCCAGCATTTTGCCTTCAAGAGACCTAAAAAGTGAAAAGGAACGATATTAAGCAATAACGGATACAAAAGTGATCAAATAAGGGCTTAAACGATCCCTCAAAAAGGTACCTTTTAAAACCTTATCAAATATCCCTACACTTGTTATTTGCTTTTCCTCAAGCAAATGTGCTTTTAGCCAATTAATTTATAAGTTAGGGGTCATTAAGCATTGGTTTAAAACAATCCACAACACATATAAGCCCCGCAAAAGTCATAACAAGCACGGAAATTACATACTAGCACCTCACATTGGGTGTTTGGATACTCACATCTCTCTCGGGTGTATATGAAATATAACAAATTGGAAATGGAAGATAAACACTCATTAACCGGTCCTAGTACATAGATTACCATAGGCTTGAGAATAGATCAAACCTCCATCGCTTTGGCGTAAGCACCTAGGAAAGACTATCAAAGAGGTCTTTAAAGGGTTGTAACGTTAGGCTTACGGTAGGGAAACAAAGGGTTTGGTGGGATAGGCTATTTAGTGGTGGCAAGTCAAAATCTCTATGTTAATTGCATACGAAGAATGGCGTTGCTAAGCCAAGACTCGACACTCTAGACTCTAGCTAACTGAAATAAACAAACATAAATTTAAAAGGATAGATGTAGGATGGTAGCCCGTATGTTTTTTTTTTTTTTTTACTCTATTTTTTTTTTTTTTTTTCGATTTTTTTTTTTCATACACTTTTACTCTACCATCCTCTACGGTAACATCAAAATGATAGGGATTTATAGGCACATCCCTACACTTCAGTTTTTATTACTCTAACACTAATTTGAACCGAATTGAAAAGATCAAAATACTTGGGGTACATTATTACGCAAACAAAGAGAATTTGACTTTAACGTTCCCTTCCCGTCATTTCATAAACTTTAACTTTTCTCATGAATCCCAATCGTCCCAAAACTGTATACAAAGGATATGACTTGACTTAGCAACTCATGCAAGCAACGGATAATTGAACCGAGGGTTTAGGGTGATAACAATAATGCACTAAAAGTGAGTGCATACAGGTAGGCTAAGGCGATTTGGGTGTATATTTGGGGTGGGGTGTAAACAATGCTCTTCATTGATATTCGGAAAACCGAAACATCACGAGAACCGCGAAAAGGATAGGCTCATAGGGGTTAACTAGGGTATCGTGTACTAAAATGAGTACAACGCAAAGGTGTGGGGAATTACTCAACCGATGTGGAAGAAGTAATTATATTACGGTATCAAACAAGGGTTATCCTAATGCCTCTTATCATTTAGTTATTCCTAACTACACAAGTGCGTCTTACTAGCGATCTCGAATGCATCACAAAACAAGTTCTAGAATCTAATATAATACCGGTTCACACTCTAAGCGTTGAAGATGAATGCTTTAATTCCTACTAATCTAAGGCGATCCTCACATTTGGGTGGAATTTAGGTGGTAAAGGGTTTTTGTGCTAGTCATGCAACTTCCTATCCGTGAGACGCTTTTGTTAAAACTAATGGCCCACTCCTATATGTCATGAAAAAATTTAAATTTTGTGCCAAAATTACCCTAACCGACATTTTCTCATTGTTTATTACACAAATACAATTGGACAAAGCAAATATTCAAGGATAAGCATAGTTTCAAAGTTCCCGTTTTATTTTCCCTCCCTACACTTAAACTGGACATTGTCCCCAATGTTCCCCGAAAGTATCAAAGTTATGATAATGGAAGGTAATAAAAGATGAAAGAAACTAGTACTCCCCTGATTAGCTCGGTAGGATCTGTGTAAAGTGGTGGTTAAATCCTTTGCAAGAAGAATTTATGCGTGAAAAGCTCCTTCCAATCTTATGTAACTTCTTCTTGACAAATTAAACCTGCACACTTGAAGAAAACAAACAAAACCTTCGCGTAAAATCGGCGGTAATAATATATATAAGACTCGATTTAAACTAGGATATAATGCTTGTGGAATGGATGTTTACAGAATCTCGGAAAATTAAGACCGGAAAATTCCAAAATTTATAAGTAGCTCGAAAACGAGAAAAAGTAATCTGTTGTTTTACTCCTTCCGACGCCGTCAGTTGCGATCTAACGCCGTCAAAGTTATCCCGACAAAAAGCGGTCTGCGATTTTCCGGAAAAATTCGGAAAATTTGCATCTTTAGAATCTGGAAAAATTTCGTAAAACACCCATTATGACTCGATACAAGCATTTAACTCGAACAAACACACATATATATCTTTTAGTTAATTGTTATTCTCATGTTTACGTTTCTTTTGAAAACGTGTGTAATCCTCCCTACACTTATCCCTTATGTAAAATACCTTTATATGCAATTAAGACGAGGTTAAAAACAAAATAAAGCATTCTTACAAATTTAAACATGAGAACAAACAATCAATAAAAGACATATGACACTAACAAGCAAACAATTTAGCATGGGTTGCCTCCCACGAAGAGCTTTTCTTTATTTAAGAGTCTTGTAGCTAGACTCGTAGTCGTGCTCCTACATGACTTCATTACCGCCACCTTGACGGTCTCTAATGGGGGATTCCATGTTGTAGAAGTGCCCTATGATGCACCTCCCTAAGAGTTCGTCCTCTTCCCAATCGGTCCTATATTTTGGTCCTAAGTTCAAGCAATCCTTATAGAATCCGAAAATCTTAGCCATAACATAATCTACTCCTTTTTCCCTATCCTCATCATTCCTATAATAGACCGACAGTTTAAGTTCCTTTTCATCATTAGAGAGTGATGAAAACTTCTCAATCTTAAACGGCATTTGGTAAGCTATGTCATCGGTCTCATCCTTGAATCGCACTACTCCTAACGAGGGATCATAGGTCATCCCGGTGCTTTCTATGAAAGGTTTTCCTAGAATAACGTGGGATAAGCTAGGGTATATGGCCGTTCTAATATCATCCACAATTATGAAATCCGTAGGAAACGTGAGACTACCTACATAAACAGGCAATCCCTTAATTCTACCAAGAAAATTGCACTTAACCCTAGGATTATCGGGGTCTTGCCTAGTTGGAATAGGCTTCTTCATTACCCAATTGTAGTAGGTGCTAGTCATTATGTTGATTGGGGATTTGCGATCAATGTAGGCCTTTGCCACAAAAAGGTGTCCTATGCAACATGGTATGTTAAGGTTCCAAGGGTTCCCAAACTTGATTCTAGGGCTCTTCCTAACAAACATGTGACGGAGGTCACGCACTAAGTGAGGGTGGCGAGATAGTTCTTCTTCCGTAGGAAACTTATTGAAATAGTCATTGTCTACTTCATCTACTTCCTCGGTTGTTTCATTATTCTCAAGTGTATGGTCCTCTTCGTCATTTGTTCCATTAGGTTTAACTAAGGCGATGGTATTGACGAATTGAACGTGCTTAGCTAGCTTACTTGGGTCCTTAATCTCTACACTGGAAGGCTCGGGAGTTGAGATAGCACTAACCTTCCTATCACTAATGGTTATGGCTTTCAAAAGGTTGTCTATCTTCCTATCCATTTCGGCTTGTTGTTGGTTAAAGCGGTCCGAGAGCTTAGCTATTTGGGCTTCTTGGGATGCAACTAGGTTCTGCAACATCCCTTCGATGTTTTGTTGGTTAGGACCGTTAGGTGGGGCCATGAAAAATCATTGAAGTGAATTCCTTGGTTTGTCCCAGAGAAGTCGGGCTTGCCTTTCCATGCCTCTCGGGTTTCATTAAAATTCCTAGGTCCGGGTAATGTAGGGAATCTTCCTCCCGTTCCATTAATACACGAGGATGCGTAGTCAATGGAAGCATGTTCGGGGGATCGGGTGCTAGTGCGCGTGTTATGAGGATCACAAAACGGCTCACACGAGGAAGAAACTTTGTTCACATGGTGTGAAGACTTAGGATTTTCGTAGGAACTCATTAGGAATTTAACTTGATCTTCAAGTTTGGTCATCCTACGGTCGGAAGGTTGTGAGTCAATGGGAGGCAAGGAGATTGCCTTAACGGTTTTGGGCAGCTCACGGGGTCATCCCAACTTTCGTTGTCATAGAGGCAAGGTCCTCTATTATACCCCATGATTCTTCCGCGGTGAGATCACTAAGTTTTCCACCGGCCGCTTGGTCAATGGATCGCTTGGTGGGAAGTTGACATGATCATAAAAGATTTGGACTTGGAGCCAAAGATCAATGCCGTGATGAGGACTTTATGAAGTAAGTCCTTGAATCGAGTCCATGCTTCAGAGAGATTCACCCCGATGTTGTTGGAACATCAAGATGTCATTCCCGAGCTTAGTGGTTCTCCCGGTGGGAAAAATTGAGCAAGGATGCGAGAGGTAAGATCATCCCAACTTGAGATGGAGCCGTGGAAAGTCGCTCAAGCCAATTACTAGCTTGGTCCAGAGAGAATTGGAAGAGACACGGTAGCGTGGTCTCCCGAGTAGTAGCATCAAGGTCGATGGAATCGACAATTTTAAGGAAATCCCTAAGATGTCGATTTGGATCTTGAACGAAGTCCATGGAATGCACATCCGCTTTGCACCAACCGGATGGTGTCGGATCGCAGGCCGTAGTTTGGGCTTGGTCGGGAAGCTCAATGGTGTTCCTATAGCCTAAGTGGCTTGGTCTTGAGTATTCACCAAGAGTACGGGCTCTTGGCGGGTCAATTGGTGGTGGGTTGAGGAATGGTGGGTGATTATCACCTTCCATGATGAAAAGTGATGGGGTTACGAACAAAGGTCACGAAGAAGGGGGATAGACTAAGAGAAAGCTAAAAATGAGAAAAAAGTTTACTTGATAGGAATCAAGTAAAGAAACCTAAACGAGGTGGACTACTAACTAGCTATTCTATTCCCGGCGGCGCCAAAAACTTGATAACGCTACACGCGTCGCTCGAGGTTAAAGGAACTTCCTTTTTCGTCGAGCAAGTTTTTCAACACCCTAAGCGATGAACCTAATCGTTGTAGTGTAGTATTAGGGTAAGCCACGGGTATTGATATCGTTTTCTAGGGTAATAGGAATGCTAGTGAGAAGTTACTACGCTAAGGTTGGGGTTGAGGAAGATTATTTTTATCTTTTATATTTTTAAGGAAAGGAAAGGTACGAATCTCGGGGTTTGAATTTGGGGGGTTGGTATTGCTACCGATTACTCTACTTATCTAATTATCTAATCTAAGGTGTATGTAGTCTATGTCTAATTATTGTGTGCTCGTATGATAGTTTAAAGATGTGTTTACTTAGGTTTTACTACTCCTTAATTATCTCCTATTGGTGGTTGAATGGTCACGTCCTTATTCTTAGTTGCGTTGTGTGTCTAAGGTTGTAGGGTATGCGTTTCTCCCTAACTCTTTGAACTTACCAAAGGGTCTCGTCTACAAAACCCACTAGGGATAATAAACTCTTACTCTAAGGCACTCTTTGGATGGTTTAGCTTACAACTACTCAAGGAGTCATATTCTAAGGTTCACAAAGATTTAATCAAGCATTAAGTACACAACGAATGACCTATCGCATTACTAGATCATTAATCAACTAAGATTAGAGACAACCAATCAATATTCAATAATTAAGTTTCATATTCCTAGCAAACACACAAGTAAATTAGTCGGACATGGAGAACATGCAAGCATACACACAAATAATCAAAGACATAATTGAATTAATGAAGTAAAACACTTATCTTGGTGTAAGATAGGGTTTGGAACCCTAAAATACTATACAAGACAGCCTTGGTTCGGTTTAGGTTTTTACTCCAAAAGACTACACACAAATACTGAAAAATTCGGATTCTATATATAAGATTACATCTGCGACGGCGTCACCTTATGTTTTGTGACGCCGTCGTGTCGCCGTCATTAGGGTTTCGTCTTGGCCACGTTAGACTTGCGACGACGTCACCTTATGCTTGTGACGCCGTCCTCTTCAGCTTCTGACGCCGTCTGGATTGCATCTAGGTCGCCCGAGTTGCGACGGCCTACTCTTTTATAACTTGATGTCGCCACTTGAAAATAGGAGTTTTGGCTTCGTCCGTTACAAAATCCTCCGACGGCGTCGCGATTAAGCGATGACGCCGTCACCTTATGTTTTCAATGACTTTGAGTGTCTCGATTCGACTTTGGCCATTTTCTTTGTATATGCGCGCCTTTTCGTCCAAATAAGTTCCATTCTAGCATTTTGCCTTCAAGAGGCCTAAAAAGTGAAAAGGAACGATATTAAGCAATAACGGATACAAAAGTGATCAAATAAGGGCTTAAACGATCCCTCAAAAAGGTACCTTTTAAAACCTTATCACTTAACTAACTGCATTTTTTACCAGGAAGTACCAGCCTGCCATAGGAGAATGCTTGATTTTATTTGAAATTTGAGTTGCTCATACATGTCTTCTTTTCAATAGACAGGTACCTTATCTAAATCCACCGCATAGTAATACCAAACCTGACATTAACCATGTACCTTTGTCAAACTTAACTAATCTTTTTTATGTCTGCGTGGCTATTTCTATAAGGAATTAGACACAGAAGACTAGAAAGTTAGAAATTCATATAACGTTCCCCGCACTCCTAACTCTGTTACGAACTGCAGGAAAGCTTTATATCATTTTTTGGCTTTCTTGTCACCTGTGTAGAACAACCACCTTCAATATTTTAAAAATCCCACAAATGTGGCGGCACCGATGGCAGCACAACCTGATTTTAACGATGGGTGCAACTTTTCCAGGTCACCACATATGAATAGTCGATGCAGCCACAACACCTTTATGCATTACTTTGGTATTTGAACCTATAAGCATTATTTGTTTTCATGTATCTACTACGGTAATGATGATCATGATGCTTCAAAATCAGCAGCTCCGAGCCTTATTTATCACTATTACTATTTTTATTTGCAATGAATTCAATGTATAAAACTTGTTTCGGTTTAACTTTTCATTTTCCTAAGCAAAGTGCGGGATTTTAAAAGGTGTACACCATTTTACCTATACAATTATCAGTCCTTCTATAGATGTGAAGACTTTGAGAAAAAATTTATATTACCTAAATCTTGAACATACATTCACGACCCAAAGCATGCACCAAAATTTGAAAATATTTGTGCTGATTATATTCTGTTACCATAAAATCGACATCAATTTTCTGAATTTTCTTGCACACCTTTTGTTAAGAATCTATTGTTTTGCATAACTTTCCATGGATCCTACCGCATTGTTCATCTGCTACAAGGAACGGTAAGCACAAAAGTCTTTAAAACATCAATTTGCTATATATTCCCATGTATCTGTTACTTTACTAATTGCATTTTAGCTAACAAGTAATGAACTACAGTTGGAGAATGTTCCTTTTGAAGGACCGTAAAGATAGATGATTTATGTGGTTTGGGAGGTCAAGGTTGGTGATTAATGATAAACATGGTTCTAATGAGAGAAAGTAGGGAAAGCGTGAAGAAAAACAATGTTTATTAGATGAAATATGAAAGTTACACAATGATTTTCCCACACCCCTCATGGAGAGTCATGAGGGGTATTTATAGGCTCAATACAATATAAGTTTTCCAATTGTACAATAGTAGTCCCTGTGGGCACAACTTACTACGAATCTAGTCCAATTCATGTGTAAGACGTTATCTTCACAAACTAGCGAGGGTAACAATCTCCCTCCAAGATATCGTCACACGTGAATGGTTACAATGAGACCTATAAATACATAAACAAGGTAAATTACAATAATAATAAATAATGTTGATGCTGTTGAAGTGTAAAGTCTCTGTAGTCTAGATACTGAGGCAGACTTGAAGTTCTCTCTTTTGACGATCTCGACATTTAATCTTTGGCACTGATGACACTAATCATTGTAGCTCTGAACTTCAACTATAATGGTCTAGTTAGGTTATTACTCCCTACTGACTATCGAGCCTTTTTTTTTTATCTGATCCCTCCTAAACTGACATCCCTCTTTCATCAAATCTCTTTAGTCTTCCAATCACACAACAGAACACGCAGCGGATAAAGTAGACACTAGACTGTAGCACGGTGGTTGTCATTCTGGGAGCATCATAACATCATAACTCATATAGTATTGCATCCAAGTTGGTAAATAAGCCCCGATGTACGCATTATTTCTACCTCCACAAATATATATGTGTACACTTCTCCCTCTTGATGGTTGCGAGTTCGATGCCATATAATTACATTTTACTTGATGCAATATTAAAGCCATAACTTGTTTAAGCATAATTCCGTGAGAATATGTAGATAAAATACTCTGAATACACTTCTCTCAAACCAACCTGTAAATGAACCTCCTTTTAATTCAACCGGCTAATAGTAATGACCATATATGGAGACAACTTGATATGACTAACTTGAAAAAGAAGTAAACACCCCAACTTTGTGATTTAATTCTTGTATTATCCTTGATTAAAAATCTATATTGAGCACAAATCATGTCTTAGTGCTATATAGCCAAACTAATATAGGTAGTGCATGAAATATTCGCCTTTTGGAACAATTCATAACTCCGTGTGATACTGAGTACTACAACATAACTTCTTAAAGTGATAGATATACACTGTAAGCACTACAATGTAACTCCTTACATCAGGTTTAACTAGATAGTCAAGTCTTAATCATATAGATATATCATTTATACTCTGCCTACATCTCTGTCATCTCACCCAAATCTTCAGCCCATCATCAAATCTCACTCAAAAACGATCTCCATCATCATCATTCATTTGATAAAAACCAAATCACAACTATTCCCATATTATATTCTATAATCATCAAGAATTAACACCCAACAAACTAAGGTTATGAACCTAAAACATGAATACGAGGCTACTCCTTTTCTTTAGCATAACAAGAATGGCTTCAAATCTCTCTAAGAGGTATTGGGTAGGCATTTCATTTTTGTTTTTGTTTATCTAAACCGAAAAAAAAGATGGATTGAGACACGAGTTGGTTTGATTCTTTCTTTGATGTTTTCAGATAGTAACAAGAATCTTGGCTTCTAAAGGATCTGATACAATTGTAGGACCGTAAAGATAGATGATTTATGTAGTTTAGGAGGTCGAGGTTGGTGATTAATGATAAACATGGTTCTGGTGAGAGAAAGTAGAGAGAGGGTGAAGAAAAACAATGTTTATTAGATGAAATATGAAAGTTACACAATGATTTTCTCACACCCCTCATAGAGAGTCATGAGGGGTATTTATAGGCTCAATAAAATATAAGTTTGCCTATTGTACAATAGTAGTCCATGCGGGTACAACTTATACGAATCTAGTCTAATTCACGTGTAAGGCATTATCTTCACAAATTAGCGAGGCTAACACCTTTCTATTTGCAGCTTAGGTTGAACGTGAAGGCTTTCTTCTGAATAGACACCTGCCGTGTCTAGCTCTATGGCATTCTAATATCAGGTGTGACGTTGAATGTAGAGCTTTGTCAAACTTATGTATTTTTTGGATGACTGCATGATTATGTCAATAGGAAGCTAGACAAAGAATACGAGGAAGTGAGAAAACGTTATAACGTTCACTACACTCCTAACTCTGTTAGGAATTTCAGGATATCTTTATATTGTTTTCCTGCTTTTTCCTCATCTGTGTACAACAACCACCTTCCAGATTTATAAAGCCCACAAATGTGGCAGTGACGATGATATGACAAATTGAATTCATTTTTTTACTTTAAAAAATATCATCTTTATTTGTTAATTTTCTAACCGACCAGTTTTAGAATAATGACTAAGTAATAGTAGCGAATCATGACATAATGTTGTGCACGTAAATTTAAAATAAATTGCATTGCAACATCCCGTCACGTTTCATGACTTAAATTATATGTTGCTGACTCAATAACGGTCTTAACTTCTTTTGAAAATTAACAAATGTTTCTATGAAAGACCATAATACATGATGTTACTATTAAAACTGGGAATACATTTAGTCCTTTCATCATCACTGCCATCTTTAACAAGTTTATGACATGTTATATGCTCACATCAAAAGAATAACAAAATACACAACACATTTCTTGATCTTCGTTAACGAATTCTACATCGATACACTAATCGATAACACGGTTTCTCTCAGAAATGGCAATAAAGATCGTACTAATGGATCCAAGTAATCACCAATACCTCTACATCCTTATAAGTTGAATCACAACAATTGCTGAGCTAATGTGACACCATTGGTAGACTTCTATATGACATACGTCTCTAAGTTGCTTTTGGGTCGGTTTTGCCTATTAAGCGCCCTTTCACATGTTTAGCTGTGCTGAATAGGCTAATTGGTTCTACAAGAACTGTCAAGACGATTTTAGAGAAAAAAAAACAATAACATCATATAGTTTTCTGATTGCTTGCTATCAGCAATTTTTATTTCCTAACAACATTCAAGCCAACGTGATTAGTCATTCCAAGATGGCAATAACAATGGTGCAAGTCTAAGGCATAATTCGTCAAGGACACATGTAGCGCTATACATACACTTTTTGAAAACACAACATTTTTATATATTTTGTAGGTCCTTTTACTTTACTAATTGCATGTGCTATTAATTAGAAAATTAACCATAAAAAAATTTTCTTGATCTTCCTTAAGGAATTCTACATTGATACACTAATGAATAATATGGTTTATCTCAAGAATAGCAGCAGAGAAAGTACTAATGGATGCAAGTGACCACCAACAACTTAAAAATTCCTAATACTAGTAAAATAGCAAAAGGTGTAGTGCTTATATGCTTTTGCCATATTACAGTTATGAACCACAAAATGTGGCGCTTATGACAATATCACTAAATGTATTTTTTTTTTGAAAAGCACTATTATTATCCTTTTATTTTTTTTTTCAATGACAGATGCACTACAAAAGTCTATACTGTAGAAGCAAATTTTGCAAAATTCCTTTCGCCACGTCCTGTTATATAGCCCATTCATCAATATACGAAAGTGTATTATTTTAAGAAAGGAACAATAAAGAAACTAATAAAATTAATAAGGTAACTAATTTTGCTTTTCAAAAGTGAAATAAATCTAGCACTATCATCATCACTGTTATATTTTATAATTTTTATATTGAATGCACCATACACCATCATTATTTATTACTTAAATAATTTACCTATACACTAATCAACTGTAAACTTACTTCTAAGACTACATGAAAAAAACATCTGATATCATAAAACCCCTACTTCAACATAACCAAAGGTAAGCAAAAATCACAAACTATTGTTACGCTTCTTGGCCTAACTACCGCCACATTTGAGCTTTTACATAACTTGATACTTTCAGCTTCCCCTCGAAAACCAATTCCTATACCAAGGTTGTGCAAACATGTTTCATTAAAACCTGCACGCTTACAACATTGACATAGAAATAGCCAATAGGATTTCCATGAGAAGTTCAAAGTACTAGGGTATGTATTAGGTGGCTGCATTACTTGCTGGATGAATGGTTTAACTTCAAAAATAAGACTGGAATTTAGAAAGTGTGCTTTAAACCACTATAAAACTCTTTTTTGAATTCCATTCTTTTTTATGAGATTAAACCATCCATCCACCAAATAATATAGTTATAGACTAATAATCACACGTTGTATTAGGTACCCGCATTACTTTGTAGGTAGACGGTTTAATTTTATAAATCAAATTGGAATTTAGAAAAGGGCCTTTACCACTATTAAAGTTCTTTTTCTGAATTCCATTCTTATTTACGAGCTTAAACCATCCATCTACGAAATAATGCATGTAACGACACATTTTCATTTATTTATTTATCTTTGATAAATATTATTACACAAATAACTTTTTGCAGGCCTATAACCTTGAAGCAAAAATATTCATACACATATCTTCTCAAGTCTTCTTATAAGAATTTTTAAAATTGTAATTATTATCATGTCAACAAAGACTATTACGTATATACTTTTCATAATATTTTTTATTTTTATTTTATTTTATTTCATTTTTTTATTTTTTTTGTTTTGAAAACTCAGTCTCAATCAAATTCCAACTTTAATTATTCATAAACATCAGTAAATCTTCAATAAATCAGTTCTAACAACCTATAGGCTACACTTATTAGCTTATACTCAGAAACAGATAATACAACTTACTAACAACATACTTCGATTCCAAAAAAGTCGCACTATTCTTCACCACATTTAGAACCATTCTTTGAACATGACCGTATTTAATAAACTTATAAACTCAAAAAAAAAAAAAAAAAAAAAAAAAAAAAAATTGTCAAAGCCGGCGTAACGCGCGGGCACCCACCCATCTCGTTATATTATATTATTACTAGAAGGGTATCCGCACAATGCGGCGGCGGGTACCCAATGACTATTTTGAGGTGGTGATGTGATGAGATGGTGGTGACAGCGAAGGTGGTGGCGCGTGGGTGGCGTTGTGGTAGGAGCCGAGGGCTCAAAATCTCCAGAATTGATGTAGGTTAACCGATTTATCGAATCGACAAGAAAAAGATTTCGCCGGAAAATTTGCCGCACCGGTGGTGGTCGGACGACGGCGGTGGTTGCCGGAGAAGAGGGTGGCGGCGTAGAGAGAGAGAGAGAGAGTGTGTGTTTTATGTGTAGTATCTTTCCATAATAAGTAACTTTAAAATTTGAATTTTAAGCTCTAATTTTAGAAGGCCTAAATGCATTATAAAGTAGTATAGATATAGATATGTTCGATCGAGCAAGGAGTTAGATAAACAGATTACAACGAGGCATTACAAGCTTTCTTGGGATTGCTGACCCAGTCAATCCAGTTGAGTTGCGTTTAGTTTCCTACATCTATTTATAATCCAAGATTGAGTAAGAAGAATGACTTAATCACCTAGCATATCCTTTATAGGGATAACACCGCAACAAAACATTTTTTTTTCCATGTTGATGAGGAGCACCGAATCACTTTAAGAAAGTAAGCCAGTAAGATGTTTTGGGACTTCGCCTATCGACCACCATCTCGAAACCAAGTTCCAAAGGCCAACAGACACTGGACAGTCGAGGAATGAATGTTGAGCAATTTGTATAGTACTTGCATCGCGTTTTGGAAATCTAATTAAGTCGAGGTCAATTCCACGGTATCCAAATTGTGGATCAATTCCACGGGGGTGATTAGTCATATCTAGTGTGAAGTGTTGTACATAGAAAGTTTCACATTTATGTTTTATATATTGAAGGATAATTTGAGAAGTAACTTCCTTAGAAAAAATAATCTAGTCACAGCTTGATAATTACGCATTGAATTATTTCAAGTACATAATAATTGTACAAGTTTTAGACACCTAGTGTTATCTATAAATGAGTATATTTATATTTATTAAATAATGTTCAATATATTTCCGTGTATCCTACTACCATTATTCTAGTACATGTTGTTTCTCCTAATTTTCAATATAAAGAGCTGTCATCTAATTTTTTTAAGAATAATGCAATTCTTTATGAAAGAGAATAATGTGATGTAATTGATCGACACATTGTTAGTTTTATTGGTATAAATTAGTAGTCGTGAGTTAGGATCGAACTCGAGACTTATGGGACTGCACGCGTTGCGTATGAGATTTAATTATATCACATAATATTTATATGGTCAAACTAAGAAAAATGAAGGGGTTGAGTGTCGAGTTTTGAAACTTAAGGAGGTGCTTGCAATGACTTGTTAAACAAAGTTTAATGCTATATATATACACATCCTTTTGGTCTTTTGATTGATTCGGATGGATAAGGAAAAAAAACGATCGACACAAACAATTATAATAACTCCGGTGTGCATGCATGATTTGTTAAAAACTTAAAACCATAAAAGTCATACGCATGTATGTATGCATGAGTGTCAGTGTATTATGCATGTGCATGCTACAATTGGTTTAATAATATCATACGCATGGTTTCATGATAATTTAATGTGAATGATATCATGACAAGCACATGTATATATATGTGTTTGACAGATGCATATAAAAGAGTTTGACTATATATTTATTAGGGGGAATTGCATATATATCCCTCCAAAGGTGATTCGGTGCTTTAATTGTGATTTGAACTAGCATTCTAATTATATCGCTAACAATACGCGCGTACATGATCGTAGAGAAATCATACTTTGGGTTTTGGTGATTTACACTATTCGACTTTATTAAGTCGACTAGCACTCAAACCCTAATTAGGGTTCATCTTTATTGCTAGTTTTGTGGATTGATTCTTGTTCGGCTAGAATAAAAAATGTACGCATACTTATGTTTTAGTTAATTAATTATTCATTATACTTTCCTATACGCTTCCGCATGTGTACTTGATGTTTATTGTTTATATTTATGATTGTCATGTTATATAATTCCAACAGTGGCATCACGAGTCATTGGTTTTAATGAGTAATTAATTACTAAACACGTAAAAACGAATATTGTATGTTGTTTGATATGATTATTCTAGGGTTTTGGTTTAATTTTTGCCTGGGTCGATTTATTTAATTTTTTATGGGGCGTACCACATTATTTTTTTTTAGTCGACACATAATTTTTTTTTAAGGTTTGAAAATTGTTTGCTAACCTTATCGAAACATAGAATTAATGTATATGTTACGTGATTAATTCATGAATAATTGTTATGTGACATGGGATTATTAATATGCGATCTTGTGACTATTTGTATAATTGTTATGATATATCCATGATAATACATGCATGTTTGTCATGGATAGTTGCTTTGATATTGTTTAATTGTTAAGATATATTTATCACATGTTTATTTACGATAAATCTTGAATTGGGGAAGACTCCAATTATATATATATATTAATGAATCAATTATGTGCAATATGGTATATTATTAATTATGGGTTTACGCAATCGATTCATCGATGTATGTGGCTCACTTTCAATTGAGAGAGTGAAAGCCCTAAATAATATATCCATTATTTAACCTAGACATTGATTATTAATAGGGTTTTATCGAATAAGTTGCATGTGGCTACTTGTTTTCACGTATAAATTGTTTATTATATGCGCATTGTTTTTTAGTTGTTTATTTTTTATTTGTTACTTGTTTGTTTATTATGTTAGACAGTTTTAAGCAAAGGGTAATTTTGAATAGAAAAATAATACGGACTAAACAATGGTGAAATTTGGTTTGTTTTTGAAGAGTTAAGTTTTCAATAGTTTAATTGATTGATGATTTTGGTATAAATGGTCTGAACGGCTCACCCAATTTGACGGATTGTGTGGGAAGTATTTGGAGGGGAGCGCATTAATATTGTGACCCTAAAGAGGGAGGTTATTGCCTCACTACGACCAAACTCTCCGCTTGCTTATGAGTCAAATTGAGCTACTTAGTAAGCCATAAATGTACAAACTCATCTTAAGGCGAATTAGTTTTAATTCCATGCGCCACTTCGGTGGTAATTACCCGAAACACTAAGTGTTTACACTTATGCAAAAGTACGGTATAATGGACGATAATTAACGCTAAATTCCTTGATTGGTGAACCCAATACCTCAATGAAAACTTTGATAATTTTATCTTTATGAATTGGTAATAAAAAGTTTTTTATTAAATTTATGCTACGAGATGAATGGATGACATCTTTGTACATATTTGATTTGACCACATAAAATCAAAACTAGTACCCTTTATAAATTAAGTTATATGCCATCTAATTAAAAGGAACACTTGAAGTTGCAATTTACGTCATGACAGTACTTGGCGAGATTGTGATGGAGAGGTAAATCTCTATGTAAAGTCAGACCTTACATGAACATATTTGCAGTTCTTTAAGTTAGACACTTAAGTTGAGTAGAAAGTGAGAACTGGACTCAAGGCATAAGATGGGATGAAACATGTTTATATTTGCAATAGCGTTGGAAAATATAAATCCCATAATGATCTAGGAATTGGAAATTGTTTGCCAATTATTGTTCGACAGAATTACCTTATTATATGCTTTCGGTACTAGCAGATCAACTGATGTAATGGAACTATGATAATTTGGATCCTAGTTTTCGAGAAAATTCTATGGTTATATGAATATTACCTTGGGTATTTTATTTTCTTGAAAAGTTTAATTATCGAAAATACTAAAATTGAATTTTGCTAATTCTTTAAATGTATTAATGCAACATTAAACCGTAAACGAAGGTTATTCCTATATTGGTAAATTGATCTACACCTGTAAGGGTTTTTGGTAGAGTCAACTTTACTAAAAGAATAAACCTAGTCCTCTTTTCATAAGAAAGAGTGAGATTCAATCCTATTCTTTTTTCATGAATGAAGAAAGGTATGATAGGACAATTAGAATTGTCTAAATTCTAAATTCATAACTCGTAAGCAAATTTTAATAGTTAAAAAAATTGCATCTTTTCTGAGTTATTAAATTAGAAGCTAGACTAATTACTGTATTATTGGTAAAAGACAAACTAGCATATTTTATCTAGTTGTTTTGTTTTGACCATTTAAAAGTACTATTTACAATTGTTGGAATAGTAGAAATATTAAGAAAGAAATTGCATGCCCAATTTTCAAAGTTAATAGCATTGATGGATAGTTCATCATCTTGATCACATAAACAAACATATGTCGTGTTGTTTATCTGCTACATGATGTTGTTCCATGCACAAGTGGGAGAAATCTATATTGTGTGCAAGGTACAACATATAGGTATATGATTTAACGGATTCTCTTGACTGCAAGGTAAGAGACTAACATTCTAATATAACTTGTACATATCTAATTCAAGAAACACTTGGTGTTGCAATTTACGTCATGTCAGAACTTGACGAGATTGCAACAACAAAGTAAATCTCTATGTGAAGTCAGACCTTGCATGGACATATTTGCAGTTTCTAAATTAGACAAGTATTTAGAACATGTGTCAAGATGTTATATAAGACTACTTCAAATTAAATATTTATGTATTATTAGAATGACATAAATAAATAAAGTAATCTAATACTACTTCAAATTTGTTTATTTATGTATTTTGGAATGACATAAGTGAAAAATAATGTAGTCCTACATTATTGTGAAGTAAATAAATTAACTTGAAATTACTATTGAAACCAAGAGTTGTGTTCATAATTACTTTAGTTAAACATGTTTATGATTCATTGTAAAGACATAAACATAAAGTCTTTTAAGACTTATAATAAAGTAAGACGTTAACTTGTTATATCTTTTTTTAATTAAGACATATACAAGAAGTCATTGAGTTGATCAATGATTTATAACGTATAATGAGATTATAACAGTTTATGATGAGACATGGACATGAAGTGACTTGGTTAAAAAGTACTTGTGTTATAAAGCATGCAATTGTCTTGGAAAGTCTATTATACCATTAAGTTGACTTAGTTGGTAAATAGGTAAGCCAAAAGGAATATGTTTATCTTATATATTGTTAGATTGTCTTACAATATTAATTCTACTGAATACCACAAGTTGATGGTATGTTTAGTTAGAAGAATCAAACTCTATTTGATTTGTTTGATTCAAGATAACCATAACTTCTTTCTTAAAAAGTAACAAGGTTAGAAAATTGAGTATGGATTGAATATACTCAATATGACTCCAACCTTGAAGATTGATAAAACACCATTTTATTATGGAATGTGATGAATCACATTAAGTTTTAAAAATTGAAGATTCTGAAATTTTGTTAAACTACTTATGAATAGGTTATTAACAAACTAAAGTCTGAAATTATCAATGTGTATTTGTAATGTCCCAAAAAGAGAACAATGTAGTTTTGCTCTAATTGCTAAGTATATATAGATAGTCTGTATATTACAAAAGGCAAGTGGGAGTTTTTTTTTTCTTGAAAGATAAAATTACAAAATAAAAAATCTTCTAAAACACACTAGTAAATATCATGATGAGGTTAGACATGTAAATGATAGACTCATGATGATGGAATTTTCATTCATAGATATGCAAGGATATCTTAGATATTTGACTTATATGCTGAGAAATATGAGTTACAGGATTATAGTAAACCTGATAATCATTATGATCGATTACCAAATATTGAATTGGGTAAATAACTCATACTATGAATGTTAAAGATGCTGTCCATAAAGATAATCAATTTTGGAAATTTGGTTTATCTTAATAGTTAGACTAGAGAATGGAAATGAGTTTCTTCAAAGACATGAAAAACCCTAGTGGTTTGAATTTCTATGTAGAAATCATATGGACAAAATTGTACACATATTTAATGCATGTTTTATGACAAGATTATTAATCATACTTAAGCAATTAAATATGATTGAATATTCTTTCCTAGACACATTAAATATATAAATATGATAATTGTCATACTTGTTTTCATTAATATGAAATATGACAATGGAATATCAAAACTCTTTCTTGAGAAATTACTTGAGCGAGGACGGTAAGTAATCGAAAGGTTTTTTTAATTCATATAATCTTTGGAAGTGTACGAAGTGCAATAATTCATGAATGGATAAATGCATGCATCTATGAAATTATTCTTATGTTTAATTATTAAATTCTAGTTTTGATTTATAATTGAAATAAGATAAATTTTAAGTATTCCTGAAAGCTAGTGGGAGTATCATGTTAAGGTTTTAAATCTTATATGTTGTATAACATATAGGAAGTAACATTCCTTATAAGCTAAATGTTAAGTCTTATATTGGAATGAAACTTCACTTATAAGATTTAAGAATTAAAACATACAACCTTGGAATATATGTTTATTATTAATAAACATATGCAGTAAAATAAATGATTCTAATAAAACATGATATATCATTTGGGAAATATATAAATAATTTTTACAAGATAGAACATGAATGAAATCTAAGTTTGACCTGTAGATTCATCATGTACATCATGTTGTGTATATTAAAATTGGTGTATCATTCTTGAATAAGAATTGATTTGACAACATTGATATCTAACTAAAAGTTATTAGATAACTTGTGTAATGATTATTCTAATAGAATTACATCCTCAGGCTGGAATTGCTCCTAGATTCTATGGATAAACAATATGTCAATTGTTGTGCAAATTGTCATCAGCTTCAAACTTGAAAGTTTGGATAGCATCAAACATTACACAATAGATATTATTGTTTACGGAGTTTTAATGAGCATATTGTTGTTTGTATACAATGATGCTGGTTTAATTGAGATGACACTCAATACTAGTCATGGTAGGATTTCATCCTTGTTAATGGCCATGTAAACTAGTTGTGCTACTAAGAGCACAATTGCATTATACATTAAAAGAATAAGAATACTTTAAACTTTAAAATGTTTGAAAGTTTAAATTGTCATAAAATTGGTGATAGAGGATGTCACACACTTTATGAATTATTATGTAGATTATTGAATGCACACATACAAGGACTTCCCTAATTGAATTCTTGAAATAAGTATTATCAAAATTACGATAGATCAAGTTGGTTGATTTATGCCTTGTCAAAAAGTATGTATATCATTACTTGAGGCATAATTCATCAACTGGAATTTTTATGCATTGATCTATTTGGTATTTGGATAAGGGATGTTAAACAATTGTTATAATAAATCAAATACTTGGTATGTTTGATTTTATAATATATTGTATCCTATATTCGCATGTTTAATCCGTGAATAAATTTATTTATATATTCTAAATCGTCCTATGTCAATTAATGATATGAGAGTATCATTAAACTAAGACAAATCTGAGATATATGGTAGAATATACTTGAAAGTATATTGATGAGAATGCATACCAATTTCAAATGATATTCAATGAATTGAATATAGGACTTATCCCAACTACATGATTTTACTTTATGGATATTGTTATTAAGTAAATCATGAATAGTTATCCTCGGACTTGAGATACCGGATAAGTGTCATAATGTAGTGCACTTCGTGGAACAACTTAACGCTATACGTAACTGGTAGTCATAAGGGTTGTTTCCTGAAGTGTTGCAAAGTTTGTGGGTTAGTCTTGTAGTCAAGATAGAATTTGTTCCTTCAAATTTATTTGAAGTTTAATACTGCTGGCCCCCTCGTAGGGTTGACAAGATGTTTGCATGGCCACGCCCAAAGATCTCCCCTGAATATGTTCAGAAGATTTGGTAATCTTGCTCAATCACTAATAACGAGAAACATAATAGTTGAATAAAGAATGACTTAATTACATATCTTTATTTAACATGGTATTAGAAACAAAAGGATAATAATAATGAGAAATCATTAAAAGGTTTTTCCAGGAGACCTTACTCGAGTTGTGCTAGAGGCATCGAAGTGGTGCTAGACGCTAACCGATGTGATCACTCTATTAAGATATATCCAAGTGGGAGTTGTTAGTTTTATGGATATAAATTAGTAGTCGTGAGTTATGATCGAACTCGAGACCTATGGGACTGCACGCGTTGCGTATGAGATTTAATTATATCACATAATATTTATATGGTCAAACTAAGAAAAAGGAAAGGGTTGAGTGTCGAGTTTTGAAACTTAAGGAGGTGCTTGCAATGACTTGTTAGACAAGGTTTAATGCTATATATATATACACACCCTTTTGGTCTTTTGATTGATTCGGATGGATAAGAAAAAAAACGATCGACACAAACAATTATAATAACTCCAGTGTGCATGCATGATTTGTTAAAAACTTAAAACCATAAAAGTCATACGCATGTATGTATGCATGAGTGTCAGTGTATTATGCATGTGCATGCTACAATTGGTTTAATAATATCATACACATGGTTTCATGATTATTTAATGTGAATGATATCATGACAAGCACATGTATATATATGTGTTTGACAGATGCATATAAAAGAGTTTGACTATAGATTTATTATATTAAAGCTAAACCTTGTTTGTTGTATGCTATAATTGTGATTTGAACTAGCATTCTAATTAAATCGCTAACAATACGCGCGTACATGATCGTAGAGAAATCCTACTTTGGATTTTGATGATTTACACTATTCGACTTTATTAAGTCGACTAACACTCAAACCCTAATTAGGGTTCATCTTTATTGCTAGTTTTGTGGAATTGATTCTTGTTCGGCTAGAATAAAAAAGGTACGCATACTTATGTTTTAGTTAATTAATTATTCATTATACTTTCCTATACGCTTCCGCATGTGTACTTGATGTTTATTGTTTATATTTATGATTGTCATGTTATATAATTTCAACACACATATACTCCTATTAGGGTATTATAGAAAAAGAACAGCTTAGGGGTGAGCAAAACCGCCCGAGACCCGACAACCGAACCGATACCGACACAGCCCGATCATCCCGATCCCGACTAGCAGCTTATCGGGTCAGGCCTCGGTTCACCATTTCAGCCATTTCGGGTTTCGGGTCAGGACGGGGCGGGTCGGGACGAGCCAAAAACCGAAAAAATCAAGCCAAACAAGCCCGAAACCGAGCATACCGAACCCGATTATCCCGAACCGAATTACCCGACTACTTCTCGGGTCGGGATTCGGTTTAGAAATTGGAAGATTATCGGGATCGGGCCTTGTCGGGACGGGTCGGGATCCGGCCCGATGCTCAGCCCTAGAACAGCTATTAAGACTAACAGCCTACTTACGTACATAAACTGTATCAAAGTCTTAACGCTACAAAGTATTATTATCCAGATTTAGCAAAAGTCATTAAAAATTTTGCTATAATTAATTTGTTACATTTTCAAGATGACAAGCGAAGCCACCGCAACAAGTTTTATCAACCGACTCCGGCCTCCAAGTTCCGGGAATCTCATAACAATCCTTAATATAGATGGTGGAGGAATAAGAGGTATCATTCCTGGTGTCATTCTCCAATACCTTGAATCAGAACTTCAGGTATTACTTCTGCAAGCATACGTTCCTATATCATTATAACAGAATCATGTTGTTACCAAAGAGCTTATTTGTTCTTTGGGATTTAAATTTATCACCAAAATAAATTTATAATAATATGTAAATAGCTAGTTCTTTCCTTTCAGTTTTTTTGATTGGCATACTATCAATAAAACTAGTGAAATGCTAAGAGATTACAAAGAGATAAGGGCAAGGCATGCCACAACGCGCTCTCAAGTTAATCCGCTCATGATTTACGACCATCTAGTTTAAGTCATTAACCTTGCTAGCATTTAGTAAATAGTAGCGTATAACAAACAGGTATGATTGATTAACAAACTCTAATCATAAAAAATTGAACTATTAGAAAACCTTAAAATAAAAATAAAAAGTATAGTTATATTCACTGTTTTTGTCATGGTTTCTAAATTATCCTAATTCATAATTTGTGCTTTTCACAATTAGGGTGGTTAAGTTTGAATGATTGAACACTTAGGTCATTGCGTTAAGTAAGAGTGATGAATTTAAAAAACAATGAGACGCATACGTATTTTTTAGGAAAAAAAAATGACGATAACATCAAAACATAATTCAATAATACATTTTTTAATTTTTATTATTTTATTATTTTTTATGGAGATCAAGCTCAGAATGAATAAAATTAAGGCCTGTAATTACTCCAACAAATTATAAGATTTTTTTTATTTGTTTACAATTTTACATAGTTAAAATTGAGGAATCTGGTTAATCAATAGATTGCTAGGTATTTTGATCAATATAATTATCACCTGAAACAGGGTGACTTCTATTATACAAAAGATTAATTTGTGAAGACGTATACCAACAGTTGTTAGATGGTGAGGACGCAAGGCTAGCAGATTACTTTGATGTCATTTCTGGAACTAGCACATGAGGTTTAATCACGACTATGCTAACGGCTCCAGGCGAGAACAACAGACCTTTGGCTGCTGCAAAAGACATTGTTCCGTTTTATCTTGATAATACTCCAAAGATTTTTCCACAAGTTGGGTAAGAGGAAATCCAAGTTTGCTACTTCTTTTTTATTTCCCCCAGAAAGATAGCTTCTATTAGATAAGATAAAATGTTTCTTATTACTTTTTATCTAATTTCTTCTAAAGTTTGTCTTATTTTTATTATTTTTTTCCATATTTAGAGGGCCATTTGCGGGGATAATAAAGTTTTTCAAGACACTGGTGGGACCAAAATACAACGGAAAGTACCTTAAGAACCTCGTAACTATTGGGTTAATCACCAATCGACCCATCTCAACCCACAAACGACCCGGTCAATGAAAGTCAAAGTCAACATGAAAAAGTCAACTCACTGAAAATAACTGCCAATAGCAGTTAACAAACAGTTATATGACAGTTACAGACATAACTGCCATATCATGAACCATCACAACGGTTCACAATGTACCTTTTCGATATGTATAAATAGATAGCATATGTAATCGATTACTATGATGACACATTTATAGAAAATAGATATTATTTCATATTTTGGTATATCGTTGATTAAAGATCCGTAAAATTGGGCCAACAATTGGTATCAGAGCCGGAATCATCATATACCAAGATTAATTTTTTTTCCTGTTTTTGAATCAAAACCGCACTATTTTTTTCGGCCAAAACCAGTTGCAAATCCGATTAAAACACAATCACTGAAATCATTTTGTGTTTATCATCAGGAGAATCCAACTCTTGTCACCAATGGATTAATCACTTTCGTGATTAATTTTAACAGGTAACAAAAGGGCTTCATTTTTTTTGCAAACTTTTCTGTCAAGAACATCAACCGAAAAAATACATAACCCAGAAATCATCATTATCAAGGGGTTAGGCACGGTCAAAAATCCGAACCCAAGATTCAAAACAGAAAAATAACATCGAGAGGATAACGCTAAGTCATCATCAAGGGGCAGAATTAAAAGATTCAAATTAGAACAAACACACCTGTTCCGATTAAAGAATCAAGCCCAGATCGCTAATTAAGCCACAAATCGACTTAATTACAGTCTCCAATCAACCATATCTCTCACGGTTAGAAAACCCCCAATTTGATCGAAACCCTAAGTTTCATCTGGAGGGATCATTTGTGCTCGCGAAGAACACATCAAACCGGAGAAGAAAGTAAGGCCAGCGATTGACCATAAAGATCAGGAGAAGAGAACGAAAAAATCCCAGAACCAGAAGAGACGAAATATCAGTCTCTCACTAGAAGCGTATCTCTGTTTCTATCCCAAAAAAAAGGGAGATAAGAAACATATAAAAAAGGAGGCGTATTTGTTTTATCTCAAATACTCCGTAAAAGATAAGAAAAACATATATAGCATCACTTTCTTTTAGGGCTACTACAAACAAAAGGATTATTTTAGGCATCGGGTTAGACAATCAACCCCTCCAGGTTCCAAAAGTTACAAAACCACTCTTTCAATTTTTTATATAGTATATTTTCATTTTTGATATATATTATTTTTGTTTGATAACTTACTTTATTTTTACAAATTTAGTATTTGATTTTTTTTAAAATATAATAACTTAGTGTTTTAACGCTGCTTATTATAATTAAGAATAACACTTAAGGAGAAATTAACCTAAGGTTATTCGTTTTTAAAAAAAATATATATAAATCTCCGAGGATAGTTTTTGGATTAAAAAAAAAACTAGTTCTATAAAGTTTTATACCATATAAGGAAAATAAAACATTTTTCAACACACCTCGTGTTAGATTTTTGAAGATATTTTTTATTGTCAATATATTTAATATATGACGAAAGAAAGTGGTAATAAGGAACATAGTACTAATATTACAAGTAGTACACCCCAATTTCAATGCCCAATAAGCCCGCAAATTACTCATTATGGGCAATTCGCATGCAAATCATTCTCGAAGCAAATAGCTTATGGGAAACAATAGAGCCGACTGACTCGACTCAACCCAATAAGAAAAAAGAGAAAACCGCTATTGCTTTTCTTTACCAAGTCTTACCCGAATAACAATTACTTCAAATAACAAAGCACAAAACCGCCAAAGACATTTGGAATGCTTCGAAAACTAGACATGTTGGCGAAAAAGGAGTCCAACAAGCAAGACTTCAAACACTCAAATCCGACTTTGAGATGTTATACATGAAGGAAGACGAGACAATCAACACCTTCACTACAAAACTTACAACCCTTGTAAACAAAGCCGCTAGTCTAGGTCACACCATAGAAGATGAACCTTAGTACGAAAACTACTAAATGCTGTATCCGATAGGTATCTGCAAATAGTCGCATCTATAGAACAATATTCTGACCTAAGTGAAATGACTATGGAAGAAGCAATTGGAAGACTTAAGACCTATGAAGAAAGGATTAAGTTTAAGAAGGATAAACAAGTGAACAATCAAGAGTGTTTGATGTTCACACGACATAAAGGACAAGGAAAACCTTTTAGAGAATATGGTCTGGGAAGATTTAACCAGTCTCAAGGCCGAGAACAAGACAAGAACAATTATCAATCTAAAAGGGAAGAACGAGCGTCTTTGAAGAAGATACAAGAGACAAATCTCAAGTCACATGCTACCGATGTCACAAACTTGGACATTATGCATATGAATGTCAAAATAAACGCAAGAATCAAGTCAGAGAACAATCCAATCTTATTAAAGAAGACTTAGAGCCAACATTACTTATGGCGACTATAACTGAAGAGAAATGACACAATGAGAAACCGCAGTGATTGCATAAACAGCAGAGAGTGCAGTAACAACAAATATTGCAGAAACAACAGAGATTGCAGTAACCGCAGAGAATGCAGAAACAACAGAGATTGCAGAAACCGCAGAGAATGCAGAAACAGCAGAGAATGCAGAAGGAAGCAAAATGGAGCTATGTGAGACGACTACAAAAGACTTAAAGATCTACGTCGCATCGATTGTGATTAAGGGGGAGAATATTGGGTTAATCACCAATCGACCCATCTCAACCCACAAACGACCCGGTCAACGAAAGTCAAAGCCAACATGAAAAAGTCAACTAACTGGAAATAACTGCCAATAGCAATTCAAAACAGTTATATGACAGTTACAAACATAACTGCCATATCATGAACCATCACAACGGTTCAAAATGTACCTTTTCGATATGTATAAATAGATAGCATATGTAATCGATTACTATGATGACACATTTATAGAAAATAGAGATTATTTCATATTTTGGTATATCGTTGATTAAAGATCCGTAAAATTGGGCCAACAGTAACAACCAGACTAGGAACCACAAAGTTGAGTCAGACATTGACTAACATTGTCATCCCTAGTTTTGATATTAAGAATATGCAACCCACAGTCTTTAGCTCATTTCAGGTATGAATTTTTCTTCTAGATTATTTATATTGAGTGCAAAATTGGATTTAATTATTCGATGATACATACATTTTTCTTTATGTATAAACAAGTGTTCGAAACCCGCCGCGATGCGGCGGGGTTTTCCGGCACCTATTTTTTTCGGTTGTTCGTTGTGACATATTTTTTGGTGTGCGTTAGTTTGTTTGGTTTTTTTCCTTGTTTGTGACTTTCGTGGTGCGCTTGGTTTCTGTTTCTTTGTGGCTGGGGTTTTCGGTTCAAGTATGCAGTTCATTTTGCACTCCAAACCCCTACTTTATTCATAAGTTTCATATAATGAATATGTATCCCGCAAACCGTTCTTTAATCGCGGCTTTAAAGTTTTTATACATTTCAACTGCATGTAATCCTTAGTACATAATTTGAATGTCTTTAAACTTGATATTAATTGGACTTCAATGAGCAACGAAGTTGTACATATTGGTAATAAAGTATTTCTAGATGTTCCAACTATATAATTTCACCAACCAAACAAATCCAGCACCTTTGATCCAATTTCTTCACTTTCACATCAAGCTGCAGTTTGTCCTTTACGTCATTCTCATGTATTTGTTTCAACAATATCACCAAAGTACAGCTCATTAAAATATAAGCAATTTTGTCGTCGACAGAAACGATTCAAGTAAACCAATTATCTACATATATATAAGGTGTTTAGCATCAAAAATTTCAGAAATAGCCAATGCACATGTAATTCATGCATCCTAATCCATACAACAAACATCTACTACTTCAAACACTATAAGTAACGCATGACATTCGTACTTCTAAGACAATTGTCTGTAACAGACACAATCTAGTTTAATATAGACACGTTCGCTATTTGGAATCTGCATCCATACAAATGAACCTTTATTACATTATGAAACTTTTAAGCACGTGTACCTGATAGCCCACATGCTTTTTTTCCTTCGCATATATATTATGTATCCGCGTTTGATTATGAAACTTTCAACCCACATACCATACATTTAAATGTTGCAAACCCGGGCTGATCCAAGAAGTGGTTGCTTACCCAATTCACACGTTCTAGGACACCCATAATCCAAAGATGGAGGTGTTGTATCACATGGAACTAAAAAAATGCACATAAGGGAAACTAAAATGGGTAAATATAGAAAAGCAGAACATTTCATTTGACAATATAAAAATCCAACTAAAAATGGAACTTAAAGCAAATATAAAAAGCTCAAAGGGAACATTTCAGTTGAAACTAAAAATACTAAAAATCTGTTCCAACTTAAAGCAACTTATATGGTTTTCTACATTTCAATTCTGCTTATCTGCTCCAACTTATCTCTTCCATTTTAGTTTCAACTTGATTGACAATATAAAAGCCCAAAGGGAACCAACTTATCTGCTCCAATTTTTTTTGCATTCGGTCTCGTGTGTATCCTTTCGAGCATCTATTATATATCGCTTATATACGACCATTAACAAATAAATACATTACAAAGTTCATCGACAATCTACCTTCCGATGGTCTTTCACATCCATTGACGTCATATCGATGTCATTGTCAATGCATTACGTGCAAGCAATTTCGGGATAGGTACGACCACATGCCCGACAACACCGCTCGCAAAATCAAACGCGTTAGTTCGAGTCTAGGCTTCAAGTATATACAAATTCTTTTAGTATAAACCAACAAAGACATATGTGGCATCATTTTCTTATGGCCTTTCATCGATTTGTTGATAATATAGATGCGTATGTTCGTGGCATGCCGACTGGATAAGAAATGTTGGTGCCCGAACAATAGCCACATGAATATCAAGCACCGCTGCCACGCACTTCATGGTTGCAAAGAATCGCTTGAATTTAGAACAAGGCAACTAATAAGACATGTTGAACAGATTTTGTAGATAGTACCTCATATAAGTTTAACTGTTTTGCCTTCTTTAGATTTTTAGTGCTTATTTAAGCCCTTATTTTAACTTGCGATCCCCTCGTCCACCTTGTCTCATTGCTACAATGGACTTAATGCATTTCTTAGATCTTTGTAGTGCTTATTTGCTTATTTAGTTGAAGGAAGTGTTTGATTTTTGGTTTTTAAAGTCTAATAAGCTCTCTAAGAGCTTATGAACCAAGCCACCTTTTCTGTGCACAGGGCACTTTCTCAGTTAAGGGGTCCAAAAGAAGCTAATTAAAAAGCTATCTATAAGCTAATTTTATAAAACCTAGTATTTTATATTTTTCTTTAGCGACTAAATATTATTATGACAAAAGGATTTAGGCTAAATCCTAATATTTAATCCTATATAAAATTATACTTTTTATTCAAAACCACTATATGAAAATTTGACTTTTGAAATTACACTACAACTTTGACTTTGATGAACTTGTAATTGATCTTAATGACTGAATATGATATAATAAGCTACTATAAGACTTACTTAAGCTATATAAACAACTTATACACTAGAATGCATAATTATATCTTATAAATTTCCAACAGTGGATTGTAAAGATGCATTCAAAAGAGATTTTGACTTATAGCCTGTGCAGGCACAAGATAAGAACTCAAATGAGTTCAAATATTCTTAACAAACATGAACCAGTAGAGAGCTATCACTGAATGCATCATTAAAACAGTTGACACAGTAAAACCAAACACACCTTATGAGAACTGATTTGAAGTTTTTAAAAGTTTTCCACTGATCAAGATCATGCAGATGATTAAGAACTATATACTAACTATATTTAAATAAGATTAGGTCAAAATTAATGTGTTTTAAACATTATAACTAGATTATGCAAACTTTAAGAAATTACTTACAATTTGCTTATATACTCAAACCGAGAACCGAGGAATAAGATCACACCTATGGCTTTCCACAAAGCTCTAAACCAAGATATAACCCAAAACCACCGCTTCATCGATATCAAGAACAAATTCAATTGATGCCTTAACATTGACTTTTGTTGATCGAGAGAATTTTAAAAGTAAAGCGAGTAGAAACTTATATAAGCAAATAATAAGCTATAAGAGAGCTTATCGAACTTATGAGAATTTAACAACCACCGATAACAACATTCACATGAACTTGAGATTCTTTTGAAATTTGAAACTTAGCATAAACGAAAACTTGCATTAAAGCTGAAATTGATGTTTGGAAAAGGTTCACATACACTTAGATAACTTAAATAAATTACTTGAAAGATTTAAATTACAATAAGAAGCTTAAAATAAAAAAACGACATACTTTAAACTAATCTACACTACTTGGTCATTCTCCTCTGCTTCTTTTCCTTTTTATTGACCTCCAAAAGCTTTTCCTCATTCCTCTGATCATTTCCCACCATTGGATAGGTCTGATAGCATCTTAATCGTCCATGTGTAATTTTGGCGGGAAAAGTCTTATGAGCAGGTTTAAGCATTAAATGCAAATTGGTTGGATGTGGAGGTGGAGGGGGTATGTATTACAGCTGGGGAAGTGATGTGGAAAGGTGGAGGTGAGGTGGTGAGGTAAAAACCATGTCTGGTTTTGTGATTACAGGTGTGGGAGAGGAGGAGCTACAGTGGCGCGGGTTTTTATTTTAAAACTGGTATTGGGTTTGGGCTAGATATGGGCCAGCTGGGTTGGTTTTGTGGATTGGATTTGGATTGGTGTAGCTAGTAACATACAAGGACCATTCTTGTAACATCCTGAAAGTTAAGGGACTGAACTAGCAATTTTTCCAATCTTATATTAAGGACCATTCATGCCAATCTTTAATAGTACAAGGATGACATTTGAATATTTTCCATTTTTTATAATTCCATGGACCTTTTATGCCATTTTTGAATTTTGAGGGACTAAAAGTGTAATTTCCCAAAACTTATCATAAAGGACCAATGTTGTCAATTATAAATAGTACAAGGTTTATTTTTGATAAATTTCACTTTTAAATTAACCAAGGACTATATTTGACATTTTCCAAACTTGAGGGACTAAAGTTGTCATTTTGTGATTTTAAACTTTAAAAGGGTTGTTTTGACAACTTTTGAATCCCAAGGACCTAAAATGATATTTTACAAGTTTTGAATTACCAGGACTAATTTTGACAACTTTTATAACTTGGGGACTAAAGCGCCAATTATGCAAACTTGATACGTTTTCACCGATTTTGATGTTTTGCATTTAAAACATATAAAACACTTGTTTGTGATATTTTTATCATTTTGATGCATTCTTGAGTGTTTTCAGTTGTTTTGGCATTCTAACAAGATAAAATGATGAGTATTTAGACACTCATCAATCCCCACACTAAGATATTGCTAGTCCCTAGCAATGATTTATGAAAAGTTAATGGATTTTATCTCTTTACCAAAAGCCATTACTCGGAGTAGCCAATTGTTTCAGTTCAAGTAAGAACCTTGGCACAACGATAACTAAATGATTTTGAGCAAATCATAAGTCGTCAACGGATTTGATTTGTCTTTACCGTGCCGTACCTTCCGGACTAGCCAACTCTTAGATAAATTATCAAAATTATCTTTGGTGAGCCGATTACCAATTATGGATTTTCCATCGCCTTTACCACAAGCCATAAACTTGCGGGCTAGCCAACTCTTTACTTTTTAGGATATGGTGGTGAACACCATACAATTTTGGGCAAATTGCAAGCCATAAACGGATTTGAGATATCTTTACCAAGAGCCGTTTGCTCTGGATTAGCCAATCCTTATGTGGGTTAGACATGGTGGATGATTACCATTTGTTGTGTTTAGTACATAGTACTTCCACATAAATTTTTTTTTTAAATTTGGCCATTTTGGGGAAAGAGGGACTAAAGGGTACATTTATGATCAAAATTCGCGAATTTCCCCACACTTAGAAATGAATATTGTCCTCAATATTCAAAGTACCTACTGTAATGCGAAACTTAGAACGTAAAAGATAATATTACTACCTAAGTGTGGAAACACAACAATTATTCTCTTTTGAATATTTACAATTTTCATTCATTTTAAGGTCTATATACAACATGTGGGCATCTCCCCACACTAAGGTGGTACACACGGTGAAAACCCATGTTTAGCTATGTTTTTGATGTCCGAGTCGCTAGCATGACTCGACCCAATTAATTTGTTCATGGGGAAGTAAGTGGAAGAGACAATCTCCATCGGACTTTCATTCAAGATGTTTGTATAAACATTGAAGTACGTGAAAGTTCCACACCGATGAGATATACAGAGAACCGGCTCAAAAATGATAAATGAAAATGCCAGGGTCAAAGATAATGTCTTCATTCCCGAAGGAGTGAAGAACAGGAGAAGCCACGGGATAGGTGAAGAAGAGAAAGAAAATCATGATGAAAATCATGACTAACTCATCTTCATCCATATGAGAATTCATGATTTCTGGATCATGAATCTCATCATTTAAGCTCATTTGATCAAGACATATTCTGGGCTGGAGGGATGGGATTTTGATATCAAGCAAGTTCTCATGGTCGAGAACATTTCCTCCGAACACAAAAATCATTTATGTCTAGATCAAAGTGGAAGTTATCATACTCCGATGGAGATATGATATGAGTGAGTTCACCGGAGAACTCCTCGTGAAGAATATACTGAGGTGGGACATGTGCGGTACTTTGTGGGCTATAAATATGCACCTCGCCCATTATAGTCTCCGTGTCGACTCATCACTATCAAAGATTGGATTAATCGAATTTATAGTAAATTCGTAATCGAATTCGAATAAGGGATTAGTGATAGTCGTATTAATTGTTGTGGAAACAACATGGTCAACATCCTCTTCTAAGTTGACGATCTCGGAATGTGGAAGTAATGCATCAATAAATTCTATGTCTTTAGAATATAAAGAATCGGCATTACTATAATCACTGTCAAAATCTGAGAAAGTCTCAACAAGATCATTTGTAAGAGGAGAAGACACATCACACTCATGGTCAAGAATTCCCTCAGACTCACTTGGGATTGGGACAAGGTCCTCAACACTAGACTTTATGAATTCGTCCGATTCCTTTTCAGGAACAGTGTCAAAATGCTCGTCCCCCATGTTCAGAGAGTGAGTGGGAGCTTCGGGTGTGATAACAATAGACTGAGGGAGTTTAGAAGGACTAGCATACATATGTTTTATACTTAACATTTGTTCTTCTGCTAGTAATTCCATCATAGTCTTTTCTCCCTGATTTTCCACGGAAGGAATTTCAATTGATGAACTTGATGAATCTGTACATAATTCACTAATATTAAGGGTAACATCATCATCATCATCATCAGGAATGAAACGGAATCGAGAGCTAGATTTGAATGCTTTTTGTATTCTAATTGATTCCCTAATAGTGTTTTCAATGGAAATGGGAATCTAATTTAGCGAAGACGCCTTCGCTAACAAAACTTCCATGGATTTTCATTTGGATTATCTTGGGAGGACATAGTTGACTCCTCCTTAAGTTCTTTTAATAACTCCGAGTCTTGATAGAAGGTCCGTCGTAGTTTCATGAGGAGTTGCTTGAATCATTTGGTACTTGTGGAGGTTGGTCTTGAAATGAAGAGTCGTAATTGTTACAAGGAAATGGGTTCCCTGCTTGACAATCTGAGCTAGGGTGAGGACCTCCACAATACTCACAACAAGACAACCGATGTGGGTGTGAGTGGTATGTGTTGTAGTCATAATTGTTATCGTGAACCCGCTCATAGACAAGCGTGTTTCCGATTGACAATCGAATCGAGTGTGAACCACCACAAGACTCACAACAAGAAAGCTCGCCGAGTCTCACAGTGTGGTAGCCGATGGAATAAATCATCGTGTTATGGTAGGAATAGGGATCTTGGTTATAGATGCACCCGCTTCCCGATTCCACCATGCTACAACTGGGGCAATTACCACCATTATAAGGACCACCACACCATTGACAATCAAGAGGGTGAGGATAAGACATAGAAAGAATCAAATGGTTCTAGAGGGTAAGAAATGAAGAATCAAAGATGTGAGAGGGTAAAGATGGATATTTTTGGATTTTTGAATAAACATTTTGAAAAAACAAAGGATGAAAATATTTTTGGATTTTGTGTTTGTTGAAAACTTGAATAAAAAAAATGTTTTTGGTGTTGTTAACACTTTAGGAAAAGTGTTAATGAACTTTTTGATTTTTAAAAAACTGTTTACAAAAATGTGGTATATGTGCAAGTACGGGTCTGGAAATGCTTAAAACACGCTTCTGACCTCCCAAGCGTGGCGCCAAAATTTGATTGGTGCTAAACCGTCAAGTCTAACAGACTTAAAAGCGCTCAAACGCTAATGCAATTTAAGATCGAGGAATATAGTGGATTCTCGGTCGTTAAGTCCCACGGAGGATGAATTGGTGTTTAAAACAACTTCAGATGATAGAATGATCACTAAGGATAGTGATCGAGTAAGGTTTCGATGGATAATTATACCTAAAGAGAAAATCTACAAATTAAAGCGACTTAAATGCAAATTAAGAAAATTAAAAGTTAAAATCTATTAAATAAACGCTATCACTATTTTTACAGATCGATGAACGTTTATGATTTTATGAAATAAAATATCTTAAATAAACTATATTAACTAAAACGTAAACTCAAAATGTCTAAAACGTTACTTAAAACTAAAACGAGCGTTATTTACGAAAATGGTATTGAGCGCAAAATAAAACGTAAATTTTATGAAATAAAAGCCCTACAAGTGTAAAACTAATTTTCTTACGTAATATTTGATAAAAGAAAATTTTACAAAAAAGAATTATATTTTTCTGATTAATATTTTATTTATTATGAATTAAATACGGATTTATACTAATTAAATGTTTAAAAATACTAAAACTAATTGGAAAAATCTGAAACTTTTATATAAAATACTTTATACATATACAAAGACAAGAAAAATAAGAAACATGAAAAATCTGTTACAAATAAGCTACAAATAAGCAATTAGCTACGTATAAGCTTAAACTGCCAAACCTATATAAGACATTGGTTTTGCAAAGAAATAACGAAAGAAGTCCCAAGGGCAATTGGCATCCAGGTACCCACTATCACCCTTGTAAGGGAGAGGTCTCAGGTTCGACCCCTGCCTCTCCCTTTTTTGCAAAACATTTTATTTTTGAAATTTTCTTTTTGAAACTTGTAAAGCACAATTAAATAAGCAAAACTTATAACTAAGACTTGTTACGAAAATCAACAATAAGCTCAGAATAAGCTTTTGTTTCTCAACAGTGAACTTGTATATGGAAATAAGCACTAGTGTTATCTAAGTGGTTAATAAGTTATTGGGTAAGCTAAATGTAACTAAAATAAGCTAGACACAAGTTAATAAGTGGTACAACATTTGAAAAAGCTCAAATACTAGGAACAATCACGTAATAAGCTAAAAATAAGCACTTAATCGAATTTACACTATGAGCTTAATTTTAACACCGTG
The DNA here is from genome assembly GCA_022545495.1 of Chrysanthemum lavandulifolium. Taxonomy (NCBI): domain Eukaryota; kingdom Viridiplantae; phylum Streptophyta; class Magnoliopsida; order Asterales; family Asteraceae; genus Chrysanthemum; species Chrysanthemum lavandulifolium. The sequence goes on along the minus strand of CM040244.1, from coordinate 160,152,519 downwards.
ATAAGCTAGAAATTGAAAACAAAGACTTGCAATAGCTAGATGACCTTTTCAACTTTTCAAAAGCTAAAGTGCTAATGGTTTGGTTCACTAAATAGCTTTTGGTGAGCTTATAAAAAATTAGACAATTAACTGAGTATAACTCAGTTTACTGAGTTAAAATGGACAAATAAATAAGCTGTTGGCAGCCCTATCAAACAAGCTGCAAAGTAGAATTTTAAGCTTGGGATCTTGAGACAACTAGGTAAGCTTCTCAAAAAGTTAATTTTCAAAAGCTAGTGACCACTAATAAGCTCTCTAAGAGCTTATGAACCAAGCCACCTTTTCTGTGCACAGGGCACTTTCTCAGTTAAGGGGTCCAAAAGAAGCTAATTAAAAAGCTATCTATAAGCTAATTTTATAAAACCTAGTATTTTTATATTTTTCTTTAGCAGCTAAATATTATTATGACAAAAGGATTTAGGCTAAATCCTAATATTTAATCCTATATAAAATTATACTTTTTATTCAAAAACGACTATATGAAAATTTGACTTTTGAAATTACACTACAACTTTGACTTTGATGAACTTGTAATTGATCTTAATGACTGAATATGATATAATAAGCTACTATAAGACTTACTTAAGCTATATAAACAACTTATACACTAGAATGCATAATTATATCTTATAAATTTCCAACAGTGGATTGTAAAGATGCATTCAAAAGAGATTTTGACTTATAGCTCTGGCAGACAAGATAAGAACTCAAATGAGTTCAAATATTCTTAACAAACATGAACCAAGAGAGAGCTATCACCGAATGCATCATTAAAAGCAGTTGACACAAGAAACCAAACACACCTTATGAGAACCGATTTGAAGTTTTTAAAAGTTTTCCACCGATCAAGATCATGCGATGATTAAGAACTATATACTAACTATATTTAAATAAGATTAGGTCAAAATTAATGTGTTTTAAGCATTATAACTAGATTATGCAAACTTTAAGAAAATTACTTACAATTTGCTTATATACTCAAAGCGAGAACCGAGAAATAAGATCACACCTATGGCTTTCCACAAAGCTCTAAACCAAGATATAACCCAAAACCACTCGCTTCATCGATATCAAGAACAAATTCAATTGATGCCTTAATGATTGACTTTTGTTGATCGAGAGAATTTTAAAAGTAAACCGAGTAGAAACTTATATAAGCAAATAATAAGCTATAAGAGAGCTTATCGAACTTATGAGAATTTAACAACCATCGATAACAACATTCACATGAACTTGAGATTCTTTTGAAATTTGAAACTTAGCATAAACCGAAAACTTGCATTAAAGTCGAAATTGATGTTTGGAAAAGGTTCACATACACTTAGATAACTTAAATAAATTACTTGAAAGATTTAAATTACAATAAGAAGCTTAAAATAAAAACGACATACTTTAAACTAATCTACACTACTTGGTCATTCTCCTCCGCTTCTTTTCCTTTTATTGACCTCCAAAAGCTTTTCCTCATTCTCTCGATCATTTCCCACCATTGGATAGGTCGATAGCATCTTAATCGTCCATGTGTAATTTTGGCGGAAAAGTCTTATGAAAGGTGTTTAAGCATTAAATGCAAATTGGTTGGATGTGGAGGTGGAGGGTATGTATTACAACTGGGAAGTGATGTGGAAAGGTGGAGGTGAGGTGGTGAGGTAAAACCATGTCCGGTTTTGTGATTACAGTGTGGGAGAGGAGGAGCTACGGTGGCGCGGGTTTTATTTTAAAACGGTATTGGGTTTGGGCTAGATATGGGCCGGTGGGTTGGTTTTGTGGATTGGATTTGGATTGGTGTAGCTAGTAACATACAAGGACCATTCTTGTAACATCCACGAAAGTTAAGGGACCTGAACTAGCAATTTTTCCAATCTTATATTAAGGACCATTCATGCCAATCTTTAATAGTACAAGGATGACATTTGAATATTTTCCATTTTTTATAATTCCATGGACCTTTTATGCCATTTTTGAATTTTGAGGGACTAAAAGTGTAATTTCCCAAAACTTATCATAAAGGACCAATGTTGTCAATTATAAATAGTACAAGGTTTATTTTTGATAAATTTCACTTTTTAAATTAACCAAGGACTATATTTGACATTTTCCAAACTTGAGGGACTAAAGTTGTCATTTTGTGATTTTTAAACTTTAAAAGGGTTGTTTTGACAACTTTTGAATCCCAAGGACCTAAAATGATATTTTACAAGTTTTTGAATTACCAGGGACTAATTTTGACAACTTTTATAACTTGGGGGACTAAAACTGCCAATTATGCAAACTTGATACGTTTTTCACCAGATTTTGATGTTTTTGCATTTAAAACATATAAAACACTTGTTTGTGATATTTTTATCATTTTGATGCATTACTGAGTGTTTTCAGATGTTTTTGGCATTCTAACAGTATAAAAATGATGAGTATTTAGACACTCATCAGCTATAGTATAGGATTAATCTGTTTTGCATTTTAGAAGTATTTAGACCTTATTTGTATGCTCATTTTAGTGTTCAAAACCCCCCATTCTGCCCCTCATCTGCTGTGACCGCAGCAACCCCTATAGTGCTTATTTCATCTTGTTTTTAGCTTATTAGATTATTTTAGGTTATTTTCACTAAGAATAGTTAAATTTGATTAACTTTGCTCATTTCCCTGTCTATTCTGCTTATTGAGTATTTTTTAGATAAAGTAGTTTTACAAAAATAGTTCATCTTTAGCTTATATCATCAGTTTTTAAAAGAAAAATAGCAAAAACAACAATAAGAGCAATGGGAACCATTAACTATTTATTGGCATGTGAAACAACAAAAAAATTTAAGGAGATGTTTTTTACCTCGCATTTCGTACCAAATATGCTCTTTTCTTGTACAGACCTGCGGTCAGTTTCTTTTCCGCGCACAACAATTGACCTAAATCTGAATATATGAGGCAAATGATACTTTTTAGTGTAACAATAACAGGAATGATATTTAACGTTTAACACTTAACAGAAGACATGTATAGTAAAAAGATATATTACCTCGCCTGTATTATCGGACATGTTTTCATATATGGACTCTGCACTCATGGCGCTACTAAAACCTTATTGCACGACAAACTTATTACAAAGATCAAACGTTTACTTTTTGTATGTCTTTTGGCAAAAAACTTTTAGACAGCGAGTTGCATTATTCACTGCAAAATATGAGGCTCAGATATACAATTAAGGGATCGTCACGAAACTCCCGCCATGGCTGCAACCACTTTCAGAATGTGGGTGCCGCGCCAAGGTACGGGCGTTAGTAAACAATGGTCCGAAAAAATGTAAATGCAGACAATCATCATCGCCTATTATTGACAATATCAAATATAATGGTTTGAACACGCTACCAGCTATCATATCTCAACTTCTACATAGCCCGTGTAAACTCATCAACGCCTTAATTAATATTCATGGCATGTGATGTTGGTGAGACAGGAGGAAACACGTGCACATAACGCGCTCATACACTAAACGCAAAGGTGGAAACCAAAGCCCATGGGAAACAGGCTAAGAAAACGGGCCAACATATATTTTTTTTAAATGTGAGTGAAGAAAATATAATGGCTCAAAATATGAGGCTCGAGATAGGAAGTAACACGGAAAAGAAGATACACCAGCATGGTCAGCAAACCAAATCGGCCGCCACGCCATGTGCCGGACAACCTCACCTTTCCGTACTCCATGTAAGCTCATCACTGCCTCAGATAGGGAACGAACCTGGAAAAAGAGGATACATCATGCATGGCTGCATACCAAATAGGTTGCCACGCCAAGTACAGGACAATCTCAGCTTTTACCTCGCCCATGTTTCGTTACCTATGCCCCAAAAATAAAAAAACGCAAGCACAATGGGTAAACCAACTACCACTGGTTTCAACATGCTCCCATCTACCATATCCTATATCAGGTTCAGGTAGGGAACTTACACAGAAAAAAAGAACACATGCGGCGCGGCTGCAAACCGAATAGGCTGCCCCGCCAGGCTCCGGACGATCCCAGCTTTTCCGTAGCCCATGTAAACTCATCATTGCCTTGTTAATATTGATGGTATTAACCTTGTAAGTACACAACGTCAGCGAAAATATCGCTCATCAACCACCCAACAACAACAGCCATTGAACTAATGGCAAAAAATATCAGCCTTAGATAGGGAAGAAACCCGGGAAAATATCCAGCATGGCTGCACACCAAATAGGCTGCCAAGCCAAGTTCTAGACTATCTCATCTTTTACCCAGCCTATGTTCCGCTAGCTTATGGCCCAAGAATAGAAAAATGCAGGCATAATGGCTAGACCAAATACCAGACATGGCTGCAGCCACACCTCAGGTTAGGCTCCACGCCAAGATACCAGTATCGGTAGCTGTTGGCTAGACACCTAAAAAAAAGGCAGATGATTGTAAGCATTGCCTTATAGCACAACGATTCAGGCCTGTGAAGAGTTTCCGGTACCTGGCGTAGTTTCTTTTTTGCCCAACATGTTTTGAAGTAAAGTGCCTATAACAGGAACACATTTGTAAGGATAAGCATAGCTAAGACCGTCATCTATATCATGTATAGTAGTTTAGCTTAATAGAAAACTAAATAGTTCACCTGCCTTGATTTGTATAACGATCCAATCTAGCGTGGCTGCAATAGCGAATCGGTGACTAACATGTAAAAAAGTTTTAAATTACAAAATTTCAAATATAGTTATTCAACCTTATCTCTCTAGCGCGTAATACATTGACTTTATAAGTAAGGTAGTTTCAAGAGTCACCTCCATCTTCATGTACAAAGAAGCTAATATCAGGTAGCTAGTAACTACTATTTATTTGTTTTAACCACATCAAAAACATAAAGCTACAAAAGGAGGAACATGGGACAGAATTAAGTAGCAGCCTATTTGGTAATCTTATACTATTGTGTAATCTTGGTTTGTAGACTTATTTTCACGCCTTGTAGACAGAATAAAGTAGCAGCCTGTTTAAATAAGTCACAAAAGTAAGCATGTTTATTTGTTTTAACAACTTATCAGTTCCAACGTATCGTAAAAACAGTCGGAACTAAACCTTTAATTCAGCTATAAGATAGTCGTAAACTCCCCACTATTAAAAAAAGCGACAATTTATCAAACACTTTATATACATAACTTAAAATTAAACTGGTTAACCAAAAAAATTATACCTCTGTCGCATGTCTAACCATTGTCGCAAAGAAGCATAACAAAAATGCAATCAGCCCCCAAAATCATCAACTCGGGAAAAAACTTCCTTTATCCAAAGTCTATTTTAACCACAAAATAGTTAGCAACAGCACCCGGAACCAAATACCCATTCAATCAACCCATTGGCAGACAGAATCATAACACCTAAACCACCACCACCACGATAAAATTGAAGGCCATTAAATTTGAAGTTAGTTAAAGGACCAACCGGTGTTATTACTTCAAGATGGAGAGCGAACCAAAGAAAAACTGGTAGGTAAGATCCGTTTTTAGAGAGAGGTAGTGAGAGAAGAGGCAGGAAGAAACACGTGTACATAATGCTTCGTACACTAAACGCAAAGCCGGAAACCAAAGCCCATGAGAAACAGGCTAAGAAAACGGGCCAACATATATTATTATTTAAATGTAGGTGAATAAAATATAATGGTTACAAGGTCCTTTGTGCTATAGTATTTATAAATAATTCACATATATCTTTTATCTGGTGTCTTAAACAAATAATGTTATTTATATTTTGATTAATTTTTATTTCCTGAAACTGATTGTGGTTCACCCTTTTCTTCTTAAGTTTTTAATATAAAAATTATTTAAATTATTTAATTGTAGATTATGTTTGGAACGGTGATGATACAAAGTTGACATCAATTAAACTAAGATTCATTAATAATTTGTTAATTGAAGGTGCCAAGGGAGCCAAGCCTAGATGTGCAATTATCGGATATTTGCATTGGTACATCGGCGGCACCTACATACCTCCCCTGCCCACTTTTTTCAGAATGGTGATCGAGAGTTTAACCTTATTGATGGTGCTGTTGCAGCTAATAACCCGGTAATCATATTTTTCAACTCTTGAGCAATGAGTACAACCTACAAGCAAATGACTAATTTTTGTGAATGAAATACGCTCTTTGCACAAGTACAAATCCAAAATCAGTGAAATTCTGTTTCTGCACAAAGTGCAGCCAGATCTTCATCAAAAAATTGAAGTGCACATACTTATGTCTGGTCTATAACTTTTACTAGCGCAAAGAAGTGTTTTGATAAAGAGATTAAACTGGTCAAAATGGCTAATCTTTCTCTATAAGTTGGGTCGGGTGAGGAATTGGTTTGACCTTAAACAATAACTATTGTTTAAAATGACACATATACCCCTTATAACTGTTTTTGGTAAAATGATCCTCAAATTAAGCAAATTAAGTTAAATAAGAAAAATCTAGATATTAAAATTTTCATGCACAAACATTACAACAAATTAATTAAAGAATTTTCAAAAAGGATTTGGAACGATGAAACGACCACCTTAAAAGAGAGTGGTGTGGTTTGTTGGAGCGGATAATAAATCACTCCCAAAACAGGTTTTACTCGTGTGAAGGTTGAACATTATAACCCAATGGTATAACTAAGGGATTGTGATTCTTCCTTCAAGAAAAGAGGGCGGTACCTCTGATAAATTTTATTAATTAGAAAAGAATTTTACACTTAATAGCGGATAATGATTTTTCCTTTAAACATTATTCTACAATGATAATTGGCATGCATATTTGATATAGTGAAATTATAAAGTTTACAACTCCTGTGCATTAAGGAAAATCCTTTTCACGCACGATGCTCAAGTCTTGGTGCACATGGAGCAAATGTCGTGCACAAATTGAACTGACTCTCTTCATGCTCAAACTAAAACTACTAATTAACAATGTGACAATACATACATAAATTGAAACTCAATCTTATGATGTCTCGATCGGTTGGCAGTCTTTGATTGCTATAGGGGAAGTGACAAGGCAAGTTATGAAAGAGGATCCCAACTTCCCTGAAATTACACCTATGCATTTAGGACGGTATCTCTTGATATCACTAGGGACAGGCACACAGAAGCAACAACCTCGATTTGATGCAAAAATGGCTGCAAAATGGGGAGTTCTTGGGTGGTTACTGAATCAAGGTACGGCTCCATTGATAGATGCATTCACTCAAGCAAGTTCCGATTTGGTTGTTTTTCACAATGAAGTAGTCTTTGAAGCCCTCAATTCTACTAATAATTATCTTCGCATTCAGGTACCCTTTCCTAATGTCGGACATGTAGTAATGAGTTGCACGTACATAGTCATAATTTGATATAACATCTATGAATTGAGCTGCAAATTAATGGGATAATTATGCTTTATAAAAATGTGTATAACCAGAAAACCGCAATATATACTTAGAAACGTGATAATTTTTTTTTTATCAGTTTCTAGTAACCAACCACTTATCTCTGATTAACCATCTAAAGTTCGTGTCTACCTCCTTATATAAAATAGGACGATACATTAACTGGTGACTTGGCTTCAGTGGACATGGCAACCACGGAAAATTTAAACAACTTAGTAAAAGTAGGAGAAGCTTTACTCGATGGCCTGGTTTCTCGAGTGAATTCCGATACTGGTGTGGTTGAACCAATCCCAGACGGTGGCACGAACCGTGAAGCTCTCAAAAAGTACTACGAAGTTACCATTTTACTCTTGCTACATACATTTGATAAAAATCCTATTTAATACTGTTGGAAAATGAGTTTTGCAAAATGAGTTTTTGCAAATATTTGGACACTATTTAATATATGTATATGTTATATATATTTATATTTCTTGGTAGCTTTGCGTTCTCCTCGACGAGAGCTTCGCAACGAGCTAAAGAGTGTCAAAAATGGAGTTGATATGAATGAGATATCGTGTCTCAAAGTGAGGCACTTGAAACACAAAATTTGGAAAAGTGGGAGTATCCCACATCGCCCAAAACAAGAAGTGAAACCTTGTTTATATAGGAATCTTGATATGAACCTTCAAATTGATTTGTTGGTTTTACTCCAACACCTACGTGCGTACGCGCAGGGGGGGGGGTGCAAACTTATGCGGACACGAATGCAGCTCCGAAACCTCGCATACCTGCGTATCTTTTTGCTGCAGATTCGGCAGATTCGGGCTTGTAGTTTTCCATATTCTTTATCAATCTATTTTAGGAATAGATTTAAACTTAGTGAATAAGTTTACAGAATAATATTGTGTTAATTTACAGATTCGGGCTTGTAGTTTTCCATATTCTGTATCAATCTATTTTAGGAATAGATTTAAACTTAGTGAATAAGTTTACAGAATAATATTGTGTTAATAAATTATATGCAAATCGTGTTTTATTATAACAGATTTGTATATTTTCGGAACTTATTTATCTTGGAAAACAAGTTAGGTTTTCGTAATAAATACAGTAACTCTCATTCGGCTTTAACACAAGAAACGCAGCTTCTCCAAATTAAAGATTTCCGACCTTCTCTTCGATCGAAACACTCTGAGCTTCGTGAATTTTCGTGCAAGTGAGTCAGTCCGATCTGCAACATGATTAGAACGTTGTACCACGGGAAGCAGACGGCGAATGCTTTTAAGGAATCATGTCAAACACGAGCCTCGTTCACGACCTTTTACTGCTTTTGTTTATTTATATCGTTATAGAGTCTGTCTTCTGCTTCTACCCCATTCTGTCTGCTGTTTTATTTTCTGTTAATTTATTTATTATTTGATAATCTGATTTTATTAATTTAAAGTGTACACCGTTTCCCACAGTCTTAAAACAGATTCGGTTAACCGAATTTATAACACTTTGTTAAAATCGGATTTATTATTAACAGATTTTTATAACTGTTTTCTGTCGAAACCTTGTTGAGTTTCTTTGGAATGCAGTTTCTATTTAACAGTTTTTAACATACAGATTTGGGTTAACAGATCTATAACGTTTTTTTTAAGCAGTTATATTATCAGTTTTAACGAAACCAAGATAGAGTTTCTATTAAACTGATTTATTCGATCAATCAAAACCAAGCTAGAGTTTTGTTGAATCGATCCGTACAAATAGATACCATTTAAAACAGTTTGTTTAACTGTTTGTGTTTGATTTTCGTGATGACAAACACGACTACCCTCCCGTGACTACTATCGTGAACGTGCACAGTGCGCCAGCTACCAACACGGTTGTTAATCATGTCGAGAAACCGAGAAATTCAATGGGCGAATTTCAAGAGGTGGCAATGTAAGATGTTTTTCTATCGACTACTTTGAACCTTGCGCGGTTCTTAAAAGAAAACCCACCTAACGTGGAACCTCCTGCGAAGGTCAATCCTCTAATCAACAGTCGCTCAAGCCTTGAAGCATGGAAACATTCGATTTTTGTGTCACAATTATGTTCGAATGGTTTGGTTGATTCTTTGTACAACGTGTATCGCAAGACCAAGACCGCCAAAGAATTATGGGAGTCATTGGAACGCAAGTACAAAACCGAGGATCTTGGTACAAAGAAGTTCGTTGTAGCTCGCTTTTTGGTTTACAAGATGGTTGATTCAAAGAATGTGATAAGTCGGGTTCAAGATCCGCAGGTTACGCTACACGACATTCATGTTGAGGAATGACTTTGAGTGAAACTTTTCAAGTTGTCGCTATTATTGAAAAGTTACCTCCAAGCCGGGTAGAATTCAAGAACTACCAAGCATAAGCGAAAGGAGATGAGTTTTGAAGACTTGGTTGTTCGTCTTCGTATTGAAGAGGACAACAAGTCGCTCGAAAAAACACGATACGCGGATGGTGTCGATGTCATTGCCATGATCTCGGGTTAACCCGGTAGGTTCCAACAACGAGGAATGGTGGGTGGATCTTGGGCTACCCGTCATGTGTGTGTGCCGATAAGAGTATGTTTCACTCTTTCGGAGCGGTTGATAGTGGAGAGAAGTCGTACATGGGCATAGGTCACTAGTTTTACAACACAAGCTTATAAGAGAAGAGATGAAGGCGATTGAACAAGTAGGCCCCACACACACACACACGTAATATAAAGAGAAAGGCGGTTGAACAACACACAAACACACACACACGCAAAAGTAAAGAAAGGTTTAGAGTGTATGTGAAAGAGTAACTTGAACAACCAACCCTCAAATGAGGGTTTACAAGAGTTTATATAGGCAAGGAGCTAGGCAACACTCCTCTCCTTCCCTATTCCTTATTGGGCTTGGATCTGCTTATGGGCCTTCTACATAAGCTTGACCTTAAACAAACATAAAGGCCATAATAAAGCTACCTATTACATATGAAATATAAATACTTGAAATACTGTTTAGGAGTGATTCCAACAATCTCCCTCAAGTATATATGAATGTAAACGGTGAAGGCGTTGATGTAATAGTAGTCGTGACGCCTTCCGACATTCTTCTTTCTTGTGAGAGGAATTGTCTTGATTCGAACAATCTCCCAAAGGTAGAGAGATAGTTATCTTTGAACGCTTATGCTTTGACGTCATCTTTAACTTTGTTCTTTGATCATTGTTCTTTGTGGTGAAAGTGATAGTATGTTGTTGTTCGCATCATCGCCCGCTTCAGTGTCCGCTTCACGCTCCAAAGTTCCACGTCATTCTTCAACATGCTCACACGCCTTTGACGTTGGAAATCAATATCGATGAAGTTCTTTAAGTCTTTGACTTTGTAGATTCTTTGATTTGATGAAGAATCATTCGACGGTTGTGTTGCTTTAGAATAGAACTTCCATTAGTGATGATGTTGGCGTGAGCATGAGAAGAATCAAGACGATCATCCCGCCCCGAGCTTCCATAAGAAGAAAACATTTCAAACGGTTAGTAATAAGCGGTTTCCAAGACTTACAAGTTTGAACTCGAGAGTGTTAACAAAGATAGTGTGAAAACACAACTCTAATTTTACAAAGGCCGTCCTCGAACCGGAGTCCCACAAGTGAGATAACGCGATGTACCAAGTACATCTACAGCTCGATGATGAGTCGAGGTACACCAAGCATCACCTCACGATCAGACCGTTTGAGACACACCGCGTAATCCACGGGAGTTACCGGTGACCGCCGCCGTGGTCGTTTGATGTTGACCCGGCAGAGTTTCCATTCAATCACCGAGGATCATGATGTGAACCTCTCATAAATGTTCTCGATGATTGCTAAGATCCGTGAAGGACTCGATATGAACCATCGATGATCTTATTTGTTGATCATCAAGTGATTAAATGTCAAGTGTACCTAAGAGATCTTTTGATGAATCTCGTGGCTCTAGACTCAATAGTGCGTTTTGGTTTTCCGAGCGGAGACTAGGAGAGGGTCTCCTTCTTCAATACCAACGATCTCTAAGAGAAAGCCAATAGTTTATGTAGGGTTCCCCGTGAGAATGAAACAAGCTTCGCTGAGAGAAACTTGAGTGGCTAAGAAGGTTTAGTGCATGCGCCACCGGGTCCATGACGACTTTTAATCTTCAATACCGGTGTCACTAAGTGACAACCAAGAGTATATGAATTGAACCCGTGTCCGCCCTAAGTTGAATAACTGAGGGCTATTTCTTTTCACCCTTTACTTTACATTTCTTTTGATTCTTCAACTCCTTCTTTCTCCGATTCTCATTTTCTCCTTTTATAATCATTCCTAAGGACTTCTAACACTAACTAATGGTAGTGTCCTTGGGTAGATCCTCCGCTCTGGCGGATCATAGGACTGTTATTCCTAACCTTAGTCACCTTATAACTCCATGACTAACCTATGTTTGCCATTTAAACCATCAGATGTGAAAATATCTCTCAAAGGGTTTGTAAATGAAAACATGTTTGAACCATCGTGAGAGATAAGTTTTGCATAAATACTCCCTCCACATGTGCTTAATAGTTTTAATGGTTAAATGCACAGTGAGGAAAGAGCGCGCACTTTTGAATTGATCCACTAAAGATAGACAATCTCCGCGAGACACGGTTACGTTGAATAGTTAAAGAGTTACATTGTCGCTTTTAGGTGACAACTAGCTCTAATAACTACCTTGAAGGTGTAGACAAACCTTGGAAGGTTGTCAAACCCGCCGAGTTCATGTCTATCAAGAGTTTCGAATGGTACTTTCTACTCGGACAAGTCCTTTGCGAGACACGCTTACATCACTAGCGAACTAGCTTGAAATTATTACCCGTCCAGACAAGTCTTTTCGAGTTACAAACAGTTTAGTACCACAATTCGTTGGTTAAGTCCGAGGTACACATGATTCATTTGCATTTTGCACAACATATTTCTTATCACACAAATTTTCTCCCCTCAAAATGGCATATAAAAATGTTATTTTTGAACGGTTGAGAATAAATATGACCATTTTGAGTGTCATGGGAAGAGTGACCACGTGAACAATTTGTGAACAAAGTTTTAATTCAAATACTCCCCTCAACTAGTGATATAAACGGTTGAGGTTTTGAAAATCATATGGGAAGTACTTGTCTTTTGAGCAAAACCTTGAAAAGTGAAAGGTTTGATAGGTTTTACTCAAAAATAAGAAGCTTTCGCTCCTTTTATAAGGATTGTGGCACCGAGGCGCACTACGTGGTCCTTTCTTGACAATTACGGGTTGTACATCGTTATGTGTGCACAAGCCATTCACATATATAATCATACATCCAAAATTATATGAAGGAAACAATTCAAGGGGTACCGTGAAGTGCAGTGATATTCCTGTGAGTGCGCATGGCGCTGAAAGCCGATGATGTTTCTCCCGAGTCGACCACCAACATAGCTTTCCAATCGTCTCGAATCGATCCCTTCGAACAACCGCTCATCAATCATGGTGATGATGCGCCTCACATCCCTCCTTTCCCGAGAATTCCAGCGCTTAGGATTCCCAACTTTCGTGCGATATCCTTCAATCAGACGCCAATCCATCCCTAACCATCTTCAAGGTATGATCCCGAATTTGTGGAGCTCACTACACGCCATTAAGCGCTTTTTGAAGTTCACCGCGTAAACAACGCCGAAAGGTTTGCCGATGAGCGTGAGTTGTTTAAGCCGGTTGATGTCGGAAGATCAAGTCGTGGTGGAGTGAAGTTTACACGCTTCGATATGATTCAACAACCATCCGGATATCTTCGACACGCTCTTTGATCACGATGCGCCTAATGAAGATGAGAACCGACTTGATAAATTCACGTTGAACTTCACGAGAATTGTCTCATACGACCGTACTTTGGCAAGATACATGTCTTCGATGTCGTTGAGGACAAGTTCTCAAAGTCACTTCGGAGAATCCATAGTCCTGCTCATCTTGTCGTTTGACTATGATATTCTTTAAGAATGTGTAGTCCCACTTAGACTTGAGATCAATGTGTTTGATGGCCACGATGTCCTTCGAGCTATACACCGCATGTTGAGACTTTTGAACCGTGCAGCTTCAGTAGTAGATTCTTCGCGCTCGTGCCAATGATGAATCCCATACAATGCATCTTGGTCGATGCTTGCACGTTGTCGAAAACAAGTGAGTTGCACGCCTCGATAGCTATGCGCTTAGAGTAAATGGTCACTGGAATGGAAGAGTCAATGATGTAGTGTATTTTCTCGAACCATCGCCACCATGGAGAAGAAATTCCGTGTCTTTGTTGAAGAAATATCGGAAGGAATCCTTGGTTCGTCCGCTTGGCCAATGGTCGGTAGAGGTTTGGTCCAATCGGTGTAGTATGGAGGGTTGTCCCTTTGTGTGAAGTCAATGTTTGCTTCCGGATTGAGCCAATCCATGTTGTTAGACATAGCTCGAGCGATGTTCTCAAGATGATATTCGACCCGAGGGCGCTTTCGAGTCAGTTTTCCATAGTTGAAAAGCTTCATTCTTGATTCGCTTCAATTCGATTTCGTCATTTTCTTCACATGGAACTTTTCTTGCAATAGTTTTGCATGCTCCAATGTTGAACCATCTACCAATTCTTGGCCTTCATCGTGGTAGGAGTTTGATTGACAAGTGTGGAGAACCATTCAAACTCTTCGGTTTTATCGTCATCTAGCCATGATACGACTACGGCCGAGTCGTCTGCTTCTTCTTTTGGAAGGCTTTGATGATGAAACCGGTTTCGCACTTGTTTGGGTGAGGTGGGTTGTTGTCGGGCTCAAGGACCTCTTCATCGTCACCACCCGTATACTCAAAGTAATCACCGCTTTATGAGTCGGGGTGGTAACTCGAATCGTCCCGAGGTTTATCAAGAGAAGACCGAGGTGGAGGAGACTTTGTTGAGAAGAAGTCCGTGGTGGAGGAGGTGGCATAGATGTAGATTGACCGCATCGCTTCGACGCTTAGGTGCGAGTCCTTATCCTTATCATCGCCATCTCTTGGTCGTTTGGGTTGATCGGCCGACTCCTTGCATGATGAACCGAGTTGAAAGTCAAGTAGACCTTCAAAAATTTAGCTTCATCCAAGTAAACGCCCGCATCGCTTTGACATTTGCATCACTAGTTTAGCGATTAACTCGTATTCGAGAGATCGCCTTCTTTGGCCATTGTATGTTTAACCAATGCGACGATGTTAGGGGTGAGTTGTCGGAGAATACTTCTAGTCACACCGGGACAAGGTCGAGAAGAAACTTGTGGGTTTGATCTCTTGTCGACTTCTCCAGCCTTTTGGACTTTAGGAACGATATCCTCAAGGTACTTTTGAGTGTAACCTTCAATCATTTCATTCGGCCTCCCGACGATGACTTTTCATGAATTCTCGAATAGCTTTCCTATCTTTCCGCATCTTGTCATTCTCATCATGTAAGTACCGCATTTGTTCAAGATACCAATTAAGTTTTCTCGTGAAGCATGTCCTTCTTTCTAACTTGTTTGACAAACTTTCACAATTCTTGCATGTGTTTGAGAAATCCAAGATTTAGGTGGTTTCTTCACGGATTTGGATGATGATCCGTTGACTTTGTTGATGGTGGTGGTGATGAATGAGATGAAGAGTCCGATGATGAGGAGACATGAGGAGACTTCATGTCCTTAGGAGTTTCGAGGTTTCTCCTTTGAGTGTGTTGGACTGTCGAGAAGAAACTTTGTATAATCATCCTCGCCATCCTTAGACTTTTCTTTCTCGCCATCTGCTTCTCAAAATCATACACAATAGTGTCCTCCACAGTCTTGTTGTAGTTGCAGAAGAGTGGTGGCACCGCATCCCTTATCGGGTTGATTAACCGCATCAGAGATGGTTTAGAGTGGCAAGACCACTTGAACCTCCGGCCACCCATTTGATCTTTAGCAAATTCTTCGCCTTTTGAAGGTGTCTCGACTTTGTGAAACTTCTTTCTCGTATCCTTGATCCAATTGCTCTTCTTCATCTTCGTAGCTTTCATCCCGAGGTACAAGTGCAGAGTCTTCCTTTAATAGTTTGGGGACTTGGAGGTTTTGGTACCGAGGATTTTCATCCTTGCGCTTCGTAGTATGTGATCTCTTCATCTCGAGTCAAGAGCCTCGAGTCCTCGCCCCGAGCTGCCTTTTGCGGTTCAAGTGAAAGGATCGGAGTGGCTTCCGAGAAGGAACTTTCTTCTTAGGGGTGGGTTTCTTTGGAATAGGTTTCTTCTTTGGAACATTCCTTTGACTATCTCGTACTTGTGACACTTCCAAGACTTCCTTTTCTCGGTTCTCCTTACTGTGTGTACCGTAAGATTTTTCGTCGAGATGACCAACTTTGCCTTGTCTCGACCGCTTCCAGATACCTTTTGTACGATTCGAGCTCGACATCTTCGCTAGAAGGAAATGCAAAGACAAAGACCTTGTTTCTTTGTAGACGCTTCCTTGATTCCGACAGATAGAATAGGTTCCGTCAACATGTCGTGATTGTCGGGTCATTGAGCCTCTTGGGAATGTCGATGAAGTCCAAGTGCTCTCGGATCAACAATTTAGTATATCCGATGTAAGGAATCTTTGAGCCAAGTTTGTTGAGAAATGACATCATGTCATCCCAAATCGAGCTTCGATAGCGATGTGTTTCTTGTTGACCAATGCCCGTAATATTTGCGCTCCATGAGCTTAGGGTGCTCATAGTCACCGTCACGACCGTAAATGACTTGGTGATGATCATGTAGAGAGTTCTCCGTGGTTGAGGAATACTCTTAAGCTCTACGTGAGAATGCTTGTTGATTACTCCCGTAGCCTCGCCATAACCGATATCGATTAAGAATTGGAGAGTGAGCTCTTCAAACAGTGAGGCATATAGTTTGGTTGGATCGACTTGTGAATTAGGAGAACATCCCTTAAGTCCGCAGTGTAATGGTGACTTGTTTGTGATTCGAGTCACCGTCACGCAGCTTTGTCCTTTGACCCTTTCCATAGTGTTCCGTAACTGCTGGATGTAGATCTCGTGAACAGCTTGCAGAGTGTGTAAGCATGTTCGATACGGATGAGTCCTCGTAATATCAATAGCAATAAGACACGAAGATTCGTGAGCAAGTGAGGGTGTCAAAGTCAACACGGAGGTTATTCTTTCCTATCTTCATTGGATAGCCATGAGGATAGATATCGCAATGGAGAGAACTTGTGTGCATCCACATTCATTTGTTCACCATGTCGTGATCTCAAATAACATTAGCCAAAAGAACCAACATATCGAAAGACATAATGTTAGTCAATGTAAGGTCTTATTGTCTAGTTATTGAATGTATAGTGATAATGATTGTTACGAGTCCTAAGTCACTTGTATGTTCAATAGTTCAATGATATCGTGAAATGTTTCGTGAGTTAGTTAACTTTAAGTTTTAAAGTTTATTTTATCACTTATTGTTCACAATATATCGACGATTTAAGTTTATTAGTGACATTTTGGATTCGTGATGATATGATTAGTTTATTTACAAGTTTGTACAAGTAACAATTCATCATGAAGGTAAATCCAGGATAAGCGTAGTTTTGGCAAAGTTATGCGAGATGTGAATGATATATGCTTAGGCGTAAACTTACGCGAGAATCCTATCTTACGCGTAAGAAATGTTACGCGAGGAAAAAGAGACCTTATGCGTAGAGCTTATGCGTAGGCATATATTTACCTTACGCGTAAGGCTACCGTAAGAGTTGACCTTATGCGTAGAGGTCATCACACGCATATCCTTCACGCTGGATACGCCGTAGTCCATTGTAGAACCTTATGCGTAGAAGCTACGCGAAGACAAGTCTTACGATAACAAGCTACGCGTAAGGTGATCCTTATGCGAGATTAATAACCACCTTGATTCTCGAATATTACGTGTAGCAAAGCCTGAAATAAATCCATCAAATCATCAACATTAACACAAACCTTCATTTTATCAACAAAAAATGGCATGAATCATTCATAAACCGCCACGCTGTAGAAAGTCATACGCTGAGGTCAAAACCCTAAGGGTTATGACTTACGCGTAAGTTTTCTAACCATGGATTTGCATCAAACAGATTCTCGTAGTTCTAACATGTTGTATGAGCATATAGACCAAGTTATAACATCTAACTCATGGTGAATCAAAATACCCAAACTTATGAACCTTAAACCCTAATTTCAAATTCTGAATAAATCAGTGTTTCTGGGTAGTTATAGAGCACGGATATAATCAATTCAACATCATATAAGCATAATCCAACAATCTTTTAGACCAAAACACATTACATTTGGAAACACCCAAATCGACACATAAACCCTAATTTTCAAAAATCATAGATTCGTGATTCTGGGTGTGTTATGAGCATAGAAATGATATCATAGATGTTGTTACAACATTTTGATACAATCCTTTTAACCATAAACACACAAATATGATTGTGTGTTCATATACTTACGCGTAGAACACACAAATCAATATATCACATGTTTTAACCGTTGGATTTATGAAAGATTTAAAACCATTGTTTAAAAACATGATCCAAACACGTAAACACTTATGATTGATAATCGAAAGCACGGATTTGTAAAACGATTATGGATCGTGGATGATATTAGGTGAAATATTTAATGTGATGAAAATAAATGTGGTGGGTGGAGTATTTTGTATAAAATAACTTTAAGGTTTTGACAGTTTTAGTCCCTCCACCTTTTCCTTTTTCACACAAAGCCTTTTTAACTTCCATTTTTGGTTGCCAAATGAAGATTTTAGGAAAGAAACTTGACGACACTCCCCCTTGACTTGAGAAAATAATGAAAGGTTGTTAATTAAAGTCCAAGGAGTGTCTTTGAATCAGAAAGTGTACCACCATTTGTAAAAAATCAACCGAGATAGGATAACATGCAAGTACACAAATGTTTTGAAACAATTAATAGCTTATTTTCTCCCCCTCAACACTTGATCGGAAAAATACTGAATTTTGAAAGATAAAAGTGTTGACGGAAGAAATGTACTTGCCATGTTGAAAGAAAGGTAGATTAGGAGAATATTTTTGTTGTTTTATAGGATTTTATATTTTTGTATTTTGTTTTTGAAAATTTATTTACAAAAGATGTTTTGGTGTTTGATAGGTTATTAAGACTGTTTTAAGAGGTCATCCAATTCCTCTTGAGTCAAACACCTCATACCAATTCGGTGGACCAACTCATTAAACCTAGCGGGAGGCAAAGCTTTGGTGAGGAGATCTGCCAATTGGTATTCAAGACCACAAAGTATAATTCAACGGCACTGCTCCACGTGGTCCTTGATGAAATGATAGCGAGATCGATGTGCTTTGATTTCGAGTGTCGAATCGAGTTGCACGAGATTGCAATGGCACCGATTGTCGCAAAGACATCGATTCTCACAAACACGTAACCATAGTCTTTGAGTTGTGTTCTCATCCAAATGACTTGAGCACAACACGCGGACATGGCTACATATTCTCGCTCGGTTGATGACACGATGTACAATCCTCGCTTCTTTGATTGCCAAGACACCGCTTTATCACCGAGAAATTGTAGAGCTCCTCAAGTACTTTTCCTCGAGTCTAAGCATCCCGCGTGTCGTCGTCTCAAAAGCGATTAGTTCAAAACCGAATCCTTCGGATACCGGATCCCCAAGTTAATGGTTCCCTTGATGTATCGGAGGATTCTTTTAGCCTCGTAGAGGTGGGTTTCATTGGTCGCGATCGATAACGGGAGCATAGATAAACGGCAAAGACAATATCAGTCCGCTAGTCGTTAGATACACTGAGGGACCCAATAATACTTCGGTATTTGGTGGGGTCAACTAATTTCCCATGTAAATCAAAGATCTAGCTTCTTGGTATGAGTCATTGGTGTGGCATAAGTATCACGTGTTTTCATTCCAAATTTGTTTAACAATTCAAGGGCATATTTGGATCGACTCAAGAAAATACCACGGGTGATTGATGAACTTGCAATCCTAGAAAGAATGTAAGTTCACCCATCATGGACATTTCAAAATTTTTCTTCATTAGTTTTGCAAAAGCGATTGAAAACTTTTTATGTGTTGACCCAAAATGATGTCATCCACGTAAATTTGAACAATTAAGATATGTGCCCGTGATATTGTATAAAAGAGTTGGGTCAACCGAGCCTTTGGTGAAATTATTGGCAATGAGGAAAGATGATAGCTTATCGCACCATGCCCGAGGGGCTTGTTTGAGACCATAAAGAGCTTTGTTCGGTTTGTAGACATGGTTCGGGAACTCGGGATCAACGAATCCATCGGTTGGTCGACATAGACCGCTTTTAAGTTGCCCATTGAGAAACGCCGCTTTGACATCCATCCGATAGACCGTCATGTTCATATGAGCGCGAACGCGAGAAATATCCGAACGACCTCAAGACGAGCAACCGAGCAAAAGATTCTTCAAAGTCTATTCCTTCTTCCCGACGATAACCCTTAGCAACTAGACGTGACTTGTTTCGGATGACATTCCTTCAAAGATCCAATTTGTTTTTCCAAATCCATTTTAGACCAATGACGAGACTCGTTGGTCTTTCAACCGCTCCCATACTTCAAGACGCTTGAATTGGTTGAGTTCTTCTTGCATGGATTCAATCCAGCTTGTCTTTTGTCATTGCGTCTTTAATGTTTTTAGGTTCGATTGGCAGACAGTGAGTGCATAAATGCAATGTTCACCATCCGAGTGAAGACGTTGTCTCGTAACGACCGGTTGATTCGGGTTGCCAATAATGTTAGCCGAGGATGGTCTTTTGTCCATCTATGTGTAGAGGGTTGATGTTGGTATACATTGTGCGATTTCGAGGATTCAAATGGTTTGTTGAAGATTCCGCAACATCCGTGCAGCAGCCTCATTGGCAAACGGGTTGAAGAACGATTTGGATCAAAATCGCAGTGGGGGTACTTCATTCGTAATATCATCACCGGTTCATCATTGTTGGAGGCGGTATGTTCAACTGTTGTGTTGGAGTCAATTGGTGTAGGTGCATCTTCAACAAGAGTTGTTGTAGCAGTGTATCGTATAGGAATATTATCGTTGTGCAATGAAACAATGGATACACCAGAGCACGCTCATCAATATCGTCACGTAACGTAGGAGCAAATAACCTTTCCATTTGTTGACGAGTTAGCCGAGGGCTTTCTTCACCGATGATGGGGTTGAGGAAGTTTAAACGGTTGTGACCGGTTCTAAGTGTTATACTCGTAAGCCATTTCCGTGAGTTCATCGAAATGAGCATGAATCGCTTCCATTACCTCCTTAGTTCGACGATTCCAGATTCGAAACCTTTAGAATTGTCACAAGATCCAATAAAGACTCCAATATCGCCTTTGGCTTTGAGCTTTCCAAAATCATCACGATCATTATTCGGATAGCAAAGGGATCCAAATACATGAAAGTGTTTGAGGTTCGGTTTATAGTTGTGGACAAGCTCGAAAGGTGTTTTGTTGTGGCGTTTAGTGATCATAGAACGGTTTTGAGTATAGCATGCAGAGATACGACCGCCCATAAGTAACTGGAAGTTTAGCATTGATTAACATTGTTCTTGCAGCTTCCACTAACGCTCGGTTTCGTCTTTCAACAACTCCGCTTTGTTCGTGTGTACGTGCAATAGATGTTTGATGTGAATTCCCACTTTCTCATAAAATTCACGAAGGGTTTTGTTAACAAATTCGGGCCTTTGTCTGCTCGATTATTCGGACGGTGTTGCGGAGTCGAACTCGTATTTTTGTGAGAAAGGTGATGATCATTTGTGGAGCTTGGTCTTTGCTACGAAGGAAGTAGACCCAAGTCCATCGTGAGAAGTCATCAACAATTACTAAGATGTAGCGTTTGCCGCTGATCGCTTGCACACGATCGGGCCACACAAATCCATGTGAAGAAGATGAAGCACATGTCGAGAGTCGTGTTCCACCTTTGAAGGAAAATGAGCACGAGTGCTTTTCCCTTGTTCACAGTCGAGCAAAGGTGATCTTTTGAGTACCGGAATCGTGGGAGTCCTTCAACTAGTTTGTGTCGAGCAAGGTTGGTGATGGTTTGAAAGTTTAGATGTGAGAGACGACGGTGCCATAGCCGTGGATTTTGTAGATGTTGCCTTTGAAAGTAAGCAAATGGGAGAGGAAGCAACCATGTCTTGCATAGAGATAGTGTAGAGACTAGAATTACGCGAGCCGGACATAAGATCATTTCCTTGTAGATCACGAATGAAACAAGTTTTCTCCCGAAAGCAACCTCCAAATCTCCATCACAAAATTGACCCATCGAAAACAGATTGTGACCGAGGCCTTCCACATAGTAAACCCCGCCGATTTCGATGTTCCCATTAACATAATCTCCGTAGCCCATGATGGTCGCAAGTGATCGTTCCCGAATCGACGGTGCCAATGAACTTTGCAATAAAGTTTGATAACA
Organism: Chrysanthemum lavandulifolium; assembly: GCA_022545495.1. Taxonomy (NCBI): domain Eukaryota; kingdom Viridiplantae; phylum Streptophyta; class Magnoliopsida; order Asterales; family Asteraceae; genus Chrysanthemum; species Chrysanthemum lavandulifolium. The sequence continues at coordinate 160,130,680 of CM040244.1, read as the reverse complement.
GCTTAAGGTTGCTCGTCATGTGTCGGGAACATCCGCTATCAACAATCCAGAGAATGATCTCAGATCACCGTGCATTACACATGCACGACACAGATGGAATAGAAGTAGATGTGGAACCCGAAATGTTAGAGGGTTCAAGCGATATATTAGACATACACACATTGAGAATTTTAGGCATCCACTTAAATCCTAGTGTGTTATATATCCATTTCGCCATCTAACTACTCTTTGCTTTAGTCTTAGTGAAAGCACTAGGTGGTACTACATTCTTAGGAGGTGAAGCGGTAGCTACCGTGATAGCAATGGTTGCCTTAGAATCTAAAGAAGGTGGTTTACCAAGCACGACTTAGAATGATTAGTGGGCCTAGAGGTATTCCGATTCTTAGGATTCCGTAATCTAGAGATTATAGCTTTAGCAACACATTTGTCATGACAATCGAATTCATACTCTTTCGACAAATAACACAAGGTGCATCGATCGAGTATCAAAAGTACTTAACGGTTTAGCATTCGTTACATCACTATTTCTATTACATTTGCCGACGTAACATCTATAGTGGAAGCAACATGATTTTTATTCGAGTCCTAGGGTGTTCTTCTACTTTAGCATTCCTTATTGATCTTTTCTTAGGTCGCAACTTCCTATTCTTCGATTGAGTGCTCCTAGGTCGTGAAGTGCGGACGCTTGGAAAAGATGCAACTATTCTGCTTCAAGAGAGGGAAACACATTAGCAACTTGTGATTTGGCGGTGGGAATTCTAGGTTCACGATTACTAAGTGTGACTGGTGCTAATCTCTTAATCACAAGAGGCGGGAGTTGTTCATACTTTCCTAACATTTCCGTAACTTAGAGATGGTGTGAATCGATCTTGATTTTCGTAACTAATATTACCAAAGAAAATTCATGACTTCTCTAGTGTGAGCAAGATAGTGATCAAGTTCATTAGATGCTTCAAGTCGAGTCTTTTGAGTAAATCAAATATGACACCATATTCTGCTTAACTTTTAAAAGTTCTTGTTCATATTTTGAGATTTGACTTTTCAAAGACACGCTTTGATCATCCAGTTGCTCAATTTTAGGATCAAGATTTTGCACTCAATTGAGCGATTTTCTTTGAAAACCGAGTTGATGGTTGTGAATATCTTTTCACACCAATGAAGACGACGCTTTGCATTGTTAATTTCGTGTGTAATCGCTTATTTTCGCTTTTAAAGACTCGATCCAAGCACATTATCGGTGTTCTCAACAGCTATAACAGCTTCAACAATATCGCAGAGATATGATCGATGCATATGGCAACGAATAGAATAGCACAACATTATGGATATCAAGACAGATAACATCTTCCAAGAGTCGATCAACATCTTTTCTCAACAGCTTTTTATGCTTTGTGTTAGTAATAGATGTTTCGCTTTCTCAAAACGTTTTCATTACCCCAAGTTCCTTATGAAAATCCTTTTCCTGTGCAATTGCACAACTTTTCAAGTTTTTAACATTAGGTAAAAGATTTTTCCGAAAAATGTCTCTTTGTTCTCGCAGAGGCGATTGAAAATGTTCAACTTTGATTTCGGATCGATATTCTATCTCATGTTGTAAAATTTTGAGGTCACCATGAAAATGTCAAAATATCAAGGATTTTTCGATTTTCGTGTTTTGAGTTTACTTCACTAATGGAAGGTAAAGGACCATAAGTTTGTGCAAATTTGCTTTGGGATTAACAATAGAAGACTCGTGTGTTTTGATGATAACCCTTGGTGTGTTAGAAGAATCCGTTGGTGTGACGAAAGTGACCGCTTTTATAATTAAAAGGTTTGTTGTAAACAACATTTTTAATTTTGATCGACTCGCCTTCTCGCATCTAATTCCTCTTGACGATGATATTCAACAACACTCATGACAAGATTATCAATTTTGTATTCTCGTGACCGGAAACTTCGTGAGTTGGTTTGAATGTTTTAGTGAAAGCTTTGGTTTGTAATCGCCTAGATTTTTCCATATCCTTTTGGATTGGGTTTTAAGGTAAACTTTTCAATAGTCATTATCGATTCACCATGTTTGTAAACAACAGCTTTAAACTCTTTAAGTTTGTTTTGCAAACCGAGAATTTCTTCAAGAAGGTCATCTACCCGATTCGTTGAATGCTTTTGTATGCGGAGAACTGCTTTTGACAATTTAACAACTCACCTTAGCTTTTTGATTTTCCAAGGTGAGAGCGTTAATTTGCTTTTTATGTTCATGTTTCAGCTTGTTCTAATTCGACAACAAAGCATTCTTCGAGGCGGCTAGATCACGATCCGTCTCTAAATATTTTTCGCTTTGATGAGATTTTGCAAAGCGGCTTCAAAACCTTTTTCACGGTTTTCTTGAGTTTTGAAAAAGTTGAGTTGCATTTGTAAACATTCAAAATCCTTGGTTAACAAATGCATTTTACTTTTTAAGGATTGATTTAATGCATAACATTCCTCCATTTTGATTTTATGGTCTTGAATTAACCGAGCAAAATCCGGATGAGGCAACAGATCATCTTGTTCAACGTGAGTCTCAACATGATCATTCTTTAGATCCTCAAGTACGACCACGAGTCAATTTGATTATCAAAGGAGACCATAAGGTCATCTTGATCGTCAAATGTAACTACTGTGGTTAACTTGAAAATCATCGAAGAAGATGTAGAAGACTCATTTTGAATACCGATCCGTGCGGATTCGAGATATTGGCGGAGATATTAGTTCGATATGATGATGGTTTGTTCGGCACCGAGACAAGCCATCATGTCATACACTGGGCCTCAGATCACCATGTGCACTCATGCATATTAGCCATCAACATAACAAATGATTAGCCTCTGCAAGTCCTCCATATCATCATCTCGAGTCTCAGATCCGCCATAAAGCTCGTTTTGTCCGTGAGAGATCCACCACTTCATCCTTAAGAGCCAAAAGTAAGGCCTCTTTGAAATAAGCACCGCCCCTAGTCCTTGGCTTTGGGCATGCATTAGCCAGTGTCCCTTCTCATTGCGCTTGTAGCATCTAAGACCATTTAACCGATTTCGAGCATTTCCTGCTCCACCACTTGAGCTCGTTGGTATTCCTACCCACAAGATTAAACCCTTGACCACCGCCCATCCGACGACCATAATCACGATTCGAACTTCAACACGTCCATTGTTCACAACAACTTGAGTCCGTGTGTTAGATGAGGAACGAATACGATTGTTGGATTTGTTGGTGTAACGCCAAAAGCATTAGCAATCATCACAAATCCTTGTTGCAATGCTTCGAACGGATCTGCTTCCTCGCCGCTTCATCGACATATGCTTGAGCATTGTTGTTGTATGGAACCAATTGATTTTGTTGAGGTTGTGATTGTGAAGGTGTGTTTGATGCATTGGTTGAGTTGATGGTTGAGAGGATAATTCGCTGAGCATACAAGGCAAGTTGTTGATTGTCCGGTTGTGACTGCTTAGCAATTTGAGCACGGAGAATCCTTTCCCGATCAACTTCCTTTTCATGAGGCTTCAAGTAATCGTACAACAATCCATAAGTAGAATGATGCATATTCTTCGCTTGACGGAGAAAAATGACATACTTCTCCCATTCGACCAAGACTACTCAGAACTTAGTATTCACCGCAATTCTTGGCATAATGATGTTGTGTTTATCCAAATCATTGATGATATCCGAAAATCGATGATGATAGGACTCTAGTGTCTCTCCGTGTTCAATCATGAAGTGTTCATAAGCCAAGTAAATTTTGGATTCCAAATCCTCCCGATTGAGCATGATCCTTCCATAAGAAGACGAATATGATCCCACATTTTTGTGCGTCTTTTGAGCATCAACACTACGAAGAATTGGGTTTGGTAATCCTAAGAGGATGTATTCCATTGCAAGTTCATCACTTCATAGTGTAGAAGTTCAGAGGATTTAAATCGCGCAATGTAGCAATGTTGGTTTGTTCATCTCTTGGTGGAACAAAGCAGTTGGATCTCCGGCACAATGACAAGAGGCATCTCAAATGGACCTTCCAAGATAACCTTCTTTAAGAACTTTCCATGTGGCTTCTTTAGATCACAAAACCTAAAGAACCTTATCACCCATTGATCGTAGTTTCGGAGTGAGCATTGGAGGTCTATCAAGTGATCCACTTCATGAATTGATTGTTGGTCGCTTAAAGCTTCACACATCTTAGCAAACCAAGTGGGTTCCTTCATAGTGGTCCGTGATGGATGTTGATTGAAATCGGTTGTGTAGGGTTGAACTTGAAGGCTTGGTTGTGGTTGAACCATTTGTGGTTGTGGAATTGCACCAAGTTGTGGAGTATGTTGTCGATTAAATTGTTGTTGATAAATAGCTTGTTGTTGATTCCATTGTTGATGTTGTGGAGTTAATTGTTGTTGTTGTTGATGATTATAAGTGTGAGGAAATAGTTAGAGTATGGTGGTTGAGACATGATGATAAACTTGTGTGGTAAAGATGGATCTTTGTAGTCGAATGAACCTTTGTTGATGAAGTATCCTTAGGCGAGAAAAGACAAGAACCAAGTAGCACTTATGCGTAAAACACCAAAAGTTACGCGTAACAATGAGGAGTTACGCGAGGTTTTAGCTTACGCGTAAGTAGGGAAAACACTAAAGTTAAGCGTAGACAAAAGTTAGGCGAGAAACGAGGCGAGGATTACCTTATGCGAGACCGTAGTTTACGCGTAAAGTGAATCTTATGCGTAGGAATTCTACGCGTAAGCTTATGCTTATGCGTAATTTTAGGGTTTTGCTCAAATGATCTTTTACACTTCACAAAGGCAAAAGATATCCAAAGTCGACGTATTTTCGGACTTATCCAAGTAAGAAAACACGGATTAAACCGTAAAATTGAAGATCAAACCAAGGAACAATCTTACGCGTAATTTTAGGGTTTTGATACGCGAGGATTACTCGTAACTTTGATTCGCCCAAATGTGTTTCTAAACCGCTTTTTGTTATGGAATAGCTTCAATAGTACCAAAAGAGCACAAAAGTGTGAATTTTGATGTACCAAAATCGCTAAACAAAGTTACGCGTAGAACGACACCCACGAACAAAAACTAGCTTAAAACGTAAATCCACGCCAGAAGTTTGAAACTTTTGCCAAAACAAGTATTTTAACACCTCAAAACATTGAAAGTACAAGAATCTTGGATTAAAAAGTGTAAAACGAGTTTTAAGATAACCAAAGAATGCGTTATCTCTACGCGTAAGATCCAAAACCAAAACTTCAAAACAAACGAGTACACCCAACTATTTGGCGATTGATACCATCGTTAGGTCACTAGTTTTACAACACAAGCTTATAGAGAAAGAGATAAGGCGATTGAACAAGTACACAAACACACACACACGTAAAAGTAAAAGAAAGGTTAGGCGTAGAGTGTATGTGAAAGAGTAACTTGAACAACCAACCTCAAATGAGGGTTTACAAGAGTTTATATAGGCAAGGAGCTAGGCAACACTTGACCTCTCCTTCCCTATTCCTTATTGGGCTTGGATCAAGCTTATGGGCCTTCTACATAAGCTTGACCTTAAACAAACATAAAGGCCATAATAAAGCTACCTATTACATATGAAATATAAATACTTGAAATCGTTTGGACCCGATTTTGTTTATGGAGTGATTCCAACGCATTTCTAAGCGGAGATTTAGAAGAAGAAATCTACATGAATCAACCCGAGGGTTTCATGGCTCTGGACAAGAGAACAAAGTTTGTAGGCTTGTTAAGTCATTATATGGCTTAAAGCAAGCTCCCAAACAATGGCATCAAAAATTTGACCACGCCATGCTAGAGAGTGGTTTCAAAATTAATGAATCGACAAATGTGTTTATGTCAAAGATACAAATAGTGGATATGTAATCTTGTGTTTATATGTTGATGATATGCTTATCGTTGGCGATAATGACAAGATGATCAAATCTACTAAAGACATGTTGAAATCAAAGTTTGACATGAAGGATATGGGTTTGGTGATGTGATCCTTGGAATAAAGATCATACGAACTCGAGAATGGACTTGTGTTAAGTCAAGCACATTATGTGGACAAAATTCTTAATACTCATAATGCGGGGATTCCGGCTAGCTAGAACTCCAATTGACACCAATAAGCATCTATATAAAATAGAGGCTTAGGTGTTGCCCAATTGAGTATTCGAGAATTATTGGCATGTTAATGTACTTAATGATGTGTGCAGACCGACTTAGCATATCTTGTTAGCGAGGCTAAGTAGGTATACTAGTAACCCAAGCTATGCACATTGGGCGACTATGACTAGGTACTTCACTATTTGAGATACGATCGCGATTATGGATTGCATTATGATCGATATCCATTTGTTATCGAAGGATACGATGATGCAAATTGGATATCGACATAAAGGATTCTAGATCGACTAGTGGATATGTGTTTACACTAGGAGGGCAGCTATATCTTGGAAGTCTTCCAAGCAAACTGTTATAGCTAAGTCCACGATGGAATCGAATTTATCGCGTTAGATAAATGCGGACAAGAGGCGGAATGGCTACGTCAATTCGTAGAGGACATACCAAGGTGGCCTAAACCGTAACGACCATTAGTATACATTGTGATAGTCAATCGGCAATTGGCGAGCTCATAGCATAATGTATAATGGAAAGTCCGGACATATCCGTCGTCGACATAATTCGATCGACAACTACTCTCAACAGAGTTATCTCAATTGACTATGTGAAGTCAAAGGATAACATCGCGGATCCGCTACGAAAGGCTTAAGCAGAGAGTTAGTAAGTAAGTCGTCTAGAGGAATGGGACTAAAGCCCTTGAAGGAATGAGTTTCTATGAAGGAAAACCTAACCCATTGATTGGAGATCCCAAGATCCGGGTTGATAAGACAACCTAATCATAGAAATGTGGGGAAGTCACGTCAATGTGGGGAGTTACTAAATATTGTAACTTTCCTAGTCCATTCCTATAACAAATGTGACTTGTTGAAAGGTTAAACATATGGCTTTAATGATTCGGGATGAAATCATAAAGCATAATGATTCAAGATGAAATCACAAAACATATATTTTTAATGATTCAAGATGAAATCACCTATGTGAGAGAAGTGGGGTCGCTTGAAGGGAAATGTGGGGCGCAATTCCTAAGAGCTCTTGCAGAACCGGGCTAGTGTTCATGACCATAACGAACACGACTATGAGGACTTGACATTGTCGGGGAGAGTCTTGTGTGAAGTGTAATGTCGTCACGTAAATGGATAATGAGTTCAAGGACATCGCGTCTACTCGGATCTAGGAGACTAAGTGCATCTCACAAGGAAGGTTCAAAGGTAACACCTACCTATCCTATGCAAGACTTAACCGTAGAAATTTCACCAAAACTTTCGTGTGTTTTCGACCGATTTCCATTCATGTGGGGATTGTTGAAAAATGAGTTTTGCAAAATGAGTTTTGCAAATATTTGGACACTATTTAATATATGTATATGTTATATATATTTATATTTCTTGGTAGCTGCGTTCTCCTCGACGAGCTTCGAACGAGCTAAAGAGTGTCAAAATGGAGTTGATATGAATGAGATATCGTGTCTCAAAGTGAGGCACTTGAAACACAAAATTTGGAAAAGTGGGAGTATCCCACATCGCCCAAAACAAAAGTGAAACCTTGTTTATATAGGAATCTTGATATGAACCTTCAAATTGATTTGTTGGTTTTACTCCAACACCTACGTGCGTCGCGCAGGGGTGCGATTCGAGTTTCTTGGCCAAAATGAGTTCAAGCTTACGAACTTATGCGAGCCAGCGACCTGCGGACACGAATGCGACTCAAACCTCGCATACTGCGTATCTTTTGTTTGCAGATTCGGGCTTAGTTTTCCATATTCGTATCAATCTATTTTAGGAATAGATTTAAACTTAGTGAATAAGTTCTGAGAATAATATTGTGTTAATAAATTATATGCAAATCGTGTTTTATTATAACAGATTTGTATATTTTGAACTTATTTATCTTGGAAAACAAGTTAGGTTTTCGAATAAATGAGCAACTCTCATTCGGTTTTAACACGAAGAAACGCAGCTTCTCCAGCCAAAGATTTCCAGCCTTCTCTTCGATCAGAAACACTCAGAGCTTCGGTGAATTTTCAGGCAAGTGAGTCAGGTCCGACTGTGCAACAGTTAGAACGTTGTACCCTGGGAAACAGACGGCGAATCTGTTTTAAGGGAATCGTGTCAAACACGAGCCTCGTTCACGACCTTTTACTGCTTTCGTTTATTTATATCGTTATAGAGTCTGTCTTCTGCTTCTACCCCATTCTGTCTGCTGTTTTATTTTCTGTTAATTTATTTATTATTTGATAATCTGATTTTATTAATTTAAAGTGTACACCGTTTCCCACAAATACTAATATAGTAAGGCACAGCTATTTAATGCATGTTTTTTTAATGTAGTTTGGCAAAAAAAACTCTCGGATGAACGGAAACTCAGGGAGAAAAATGCTACGAGTGGGGGAGCCGTTCAGTGAAGCGTTGTTTTTTATTTGGTGACTTATTCAACTCAAAGTTTGTAATAAATATTTCACTAGTTGTTCTTGTGTGCTTAAATAAAGTGGCAAATATGAGTTTCTATTTTATGTTATACCAGTAATGTTTATTATTTTAACCGCGAAAAGTCAGCGGAACATGTCAGTAACAAACCACTTAGGGGGCCTACTAATAAAGGGGTTCTTACGGTCACTTTAAAGGGAGAAATTCTCTAATTGCCTCAGTTGCCCAACAATATTACCTCAAATGCCCCATTTTTTTTTCAATTCCCTTAATGCCCTATGGACAACTCTCCCATGGGCAACTCTATCATATATTTGGGCCTACGTTGTACTTACAAAGTACAAATCGAACACTTGATGCATTGGGCAACTTTGGCCTCTTATGTTAAGCGGTGACGTTTTGTCTTTTAGTGAAAAATAATACCATACTTTTTCTAAAAGACAAAAATTGTCGATTCTTAAAATCGATAGTCAAAGTTGCCCAACTAAATATCTAATACACTTGTCTTAGATAAGTCAAGGTTCTTTTCATGACGTGGGACACATGTCATTTATTTAGGATAGTTGCCCAAATATTGAGTTGGGAGAGTTGCCCATGGGGCATTAAGAGAAGTGAAAAAAAGTGGGGCATTTGGGGTAATATTGTTGGGCAACTGGAGCATTTAGAAAATTTTCCTCACTTTAAAATGTATTATGTCTTAAGTTTAATAACTGCTAACTATAAACAATTCTAAAGTAGTCGCAACAACTTTAAAATTAAAAAAAAAAAAAAAAAAAAAAAAAACAACTTTACCCAGTTTGAATATATGTAATGATAAATTCAAACCATGTAAATTATTCTATCAAAATATTGAAAACATTGATAACTAAAAAACCATGTCAATAACACAACAACAAACAACAGCTAAATCAATATGTGAACATTACAACACTTACATACCATACTACAAAATATATTGGTGTTTCTACTTACTAAGTTATTTAACTATTAGTTAGTCAAACAACTTAGTAATATGTCTATGTTAGTGAAAAAATTACCACATTTAAACTAAACTATCTTTTCGGTTTTAATAATGAGAAATATGTAACTTTTAATACATAACGTAAAATTTGCAACTTACTCGTAAACACAAATCATTAATGTATATTTATATTAACATCTCTCGATGTTCCAAGTATGCTTCAACATAGTCGTAGATTTTCATTCCGACATAAATCACCCAATATATGAATAAACAAATTTAAAACTTGACAAATGATCAAAGGATTAATATTTTGTTCAAAGACTTCACATTTTTAATGTGACAAAACATTTTTTCAAAAAAATATTTTTTAATTAAAAAAAATGTTTTATTAGGGAAAATTAATTCAAAAATAGCAACAACTCCCCCTTCTCCAAAAAAAACAGCTCCAAACATCCTCAAATTACCTTTACTATTAAAAAAAAGGGAGCATTTTTTTCTGGATGATACCACTAAATACCCGACAGTACTGTTTAATTTGACGGTACTGTCTTAACTTTAATGGTACCATTTGTCTGTAACGGCTAGTTTTTTTCTTCCCTATAAATAGTAGACTATTTTATACTTCCAAAGTGGTTTTTCTAGTAGTCTTCTATTGTCTAATCCCTTCTTATTATATCGCTTTCTTTGATCATTTAGTTAGTTATAGTTTATTTTAAAGTGATCTAATCATCCATTCAAGTGATCATCTTCATTCCTCTATTAGTGCAAGAGAAGAACACTGATTCGATAAATAAGGCTTAAGGGTTATGTGTGTGGATAAATCCTCAATATCAATATCAAAAATAATCACGAAGATAGATTCAAATTCTCTTAGGAAAAAGAATAATAAATCAAATCCCGTGTGTGATCGTGTGTACGGATTAGTCAACCCGAATCGTTTTCCCAACGAGGCGTGAATTGCCAACGTCGTTCTTGGTTTGGATTTAATGCTCGATGATTTGGATTAAAGATTTTGATTATATTAACTACGGGAATGGGAAAGTAATTAAGGAAATCTATTCTACGGGAAATCCTAAACGCAATCTAAAATAATACGTAATTAATAAAACGCGAATAAAAATGCAACTACGTCTAATCGGTACCCTAAAAATGCCTAAATTTACTTTTACTCTAAAAATGTAATTAGAAAACTATTTTAGAATTAAAACTATTTTTTTGGATTTTTCTTGATTTTATAAAAATTAAAAACTAATTTAAACTATTTAAAATTCTAAAAATTATAAAAATCAAAGAGAAAAATATGAAACTATTTTCTAAAAATCACAAATAACTCAAAAGACTTTTAAAAACTATTTTTGTATTTTTCAGATTAATTTTCTATTTTCTATAAATTTAAAACTATTTTAATCTAATTAAAATTGTGAAAAATACTAAATGAAAATGGAAAAATAAGGAAAAATATTTTTTATGCTTTTTATATTTTTCTAAAACAAAGAAAATTGAAAAATTATTTTTTTGGAACTTTTTCTCAATTATTTTTAATAAAAGCTAATTAAAATTGATTAAAAACTATTTTAAATTGAGAAAAATAGCAAATACAGACCAAAAATTATGAAATCTTCAGGAAAATTCTAAAATGATATATTGAATCTATGAAAATGAAAAACTAGCAGCTTATGTTTAGAAATTGAAAGATGTAGTGCAAATGCTACTTGAATAAGCTAGGAAAATAAGCTAACTAGCTAAATAGGCAACCAAACAGTAACTTAAGCTAATGTCTATCAAAATAAGCTAGAAGCAACTAACTAAACCTAATCCTAACAAGCCTAAAGCTCAGATTGAAGATCTACACCAACTGCTTATATAAGCCAAACAGTGGTTCAGGACCACTGTTAAAGCCTATGCACAAGCTTATAGAATAAGCTAAACCAAAATCAAGCAGTGCAGTCTTATACACCACCTGACCAGCTACAACTAACCAAAATTACAAGTTCTAATTCTCTGATTTGAAGCCTATGCAACAGATGCAATATTGCCTGATTCACACTCAAGTGTGAACAGGGCAGATAGTAGCTAATTAAGGAGCTTATTTGAAGCTCAAAATGATAAGCTCAGATTTGACAAAAAGTGATTATCAGATCTAGACCAAGTGAAAATCAAGTATCCAAGGTTTGAAACACTGAATCTCAAAGATGAATTAGAAATTGATGCACAAAGTTTTGTGAAAAACACTGATTGTGAGTTTTGACTATTTGAAGAACACTTTAGCAAATTTGACCAAACTCAAATTTGATCCACACTATTGAACTGATTATGAAGTTTTAACACTAATTATGATTACTAAAAGCTAGATCTAACAATTTTGAACCAATTTGCAAACAATTATACCTACTGTTTTTAACAGATGCAAACACTAGATCAGATCTAATTAGATTTTGACTTAATGAGTTAAACTGCTATCAACAAGTCCTCAATTGACTATCAAATACCTACCTAAGCAAGTATAAACTACTCTTATCAGTACTGCTAACCTCTAACACAGTTTAATCAGCTTATCCAAACACTACTTAAGCTGCTAATAATGAAGTAACTAACAGATTATAACTATAACAAGCTAAACAAACACCAATCACAGATCAAACAGTACCTAATATCACTAATGAACAGATTCAATCACAGATATAATGATCAATAACAGATTTGGTACTTACAAAATTCCATAGCCACTATGGCTTGCACTAATGGAACAGTAACTCTAACCTACTAGAACCCCTAACCTAATCCAATCCAGCTCAGATCTCAACCCAAAATCAGCATCATTACCATACCAATCCAAATCCAAAACCAACAGATCCACATCATGACAGCAACTGTAGATACTGATCTAAACTTGAGATTTTTGTGAATTGAGTGAGAAAACAAGTACAAGCTCACAATAAGCTACCAAAGCTTAAATGAACTATAAGAAACAATAAATCAGTGGTGGATCAATCCAAACACAGATCTAAAGTGATTTTTTTATTTTTAAATGATTTAATGTGATTTTTTTGTATTTTTGAGATTTTGAGGAAATAAGCTAAAACAAGTATGATAAAACTATAATAAGCACTAAAGTAAGTTTATAAGCAGATTTAGATTATAAGAAACTTAAAACAAACAATTGAAAATGAAAACTAAATTTTATTAATAAGGAAAATTGAGTACACAATACGAATTACAAAGTATTTAAAACATTGAAATTGTAAATAACCACTACAACTTAAGCTAGAGAGAAGAAAAAATACAGAAAATAAGATACAACTTGTGAATGACTAAGAGGTCCTATTTATAGCATGAGCTTGAGGTTGGAAGCTTCTCGAAATCCTTCATTTTGTGCTTCTTTGAGCTCATTAGCACCCTTGGATCAAATCCCACACACCTCCTTCTCATCAAAACCCTTGGATTGAATCTGGTGACAAGTCTCGGCCAATAGGAGAGTGACAAGTGGTCAATAGCACACGGATCAATGAGTTGTCAGTCCCATGAGTCAGAGAATGTCAGGGAAAGTACAATAATGCCCTTAATTGTGGTAATAATTGGCCAATTACACGGGTGGGTTAATTAGGGTTCTTACCTGGGTTAATTGGGGGAAAGCTTTGGCGGGAGGGATTTTTTTATTTTAATTCGGGTGTTTGACCGGAGTTAAAGGGGGTTGACTCGAGTTTAAATAACGGGTCACGTTTGGTTTTTCGGGTTTAAATAATAAACCGGGTAATATGGTTTAGTGATTGGGCTTTTGGATCCGGGTCTTCTTTTTGGGCCGAAAGGGTATTAGTTTAGTTTTGGACTTTGGATGTAAATTGAACCCAAGTGATATTTAAGGGACTAATCTTGTACAATTCGAATTTCCAAGGGACCACAAGTGTAATTCTGAAAATCTCATTAAGGACCAATCATGTAAAGCTCAAATAATCCAAGGGTGCATTCTGTAATTTCTGAAACTTCAAGGATCAATTTTGCCAAATACTGAAAATGCAGGGACTGAACTTGACTTTTCTTCAAACTTTTCTGAAACTTCAAAAATCATCTTGTGAGAATAAAATCTTTCAAAATACACAATCTTGACCTTCCACTCATTAAAACTCTCTTGATCTCTCGTGCTCGGTTTACATCCGATTTGGATCCTTTTGCGTGTTTTGCATATCCGTACCTGCACAAGCACAAACTCAAGAAAACCACAAATATTAGCAATAAACGGCTTTTCTTTGGTTGTTTTGGGTCTGTTTTATAAATGAAAAGATATGTGAATAAGCACATATCAAACACATCGTATCACGAAGATACAAAGTGTAGGTATAGTTTAATACACTCGTAACTCTTGTTACGCATTCGTTGTATCTTGTCGTACACCAACTTGTTTGTCATTATACTTAGGTAGATTTTGTAGATCAGGTAGATCGTGTAGATTGAGTAGATCATGTTGATTGTGTAGATTGTGTAGATCGGTAGATCATGTTTATCGGGTAGATTGTGTAAATCCGGTAGATCGTGTTGATCGTGTAGATCATGTAGATCGGGTATACGTGTTGATCATATAGATCGTGTTGATCGGGTAGATCGTTTAGATTGGGTAGAACAGGTGTGAGATTAGTTCTAGCTAGAAGAACTCGGCATTTAGCTTAGTGTCGAAAAATATTGTAAGCGACGTTGTATAGTTTCCTCCGCCGAGAAGGGAGTTTATTGATTAGTGAAGTAACTTTTGAGTTGGGTATTCGGGGAGTGGAGTAGGCGAAGAGGAGCTTCATGACAGAACCACTATAAATCATTGTGTCCGGTTTGCTCTTTCTTTACTTATCTCTTTATGTTTTTTATCTTTGCATTTATCGCTTTACATTTTTTTTATTTGCATTGCGTTTATGTTTGTGTAGTTTGTTGCTTGTATTGTGTTGACTATGTTTGTGGTGTGACATGATACTTAAGTTATGTTTGTGTTGTAATCTACCTAATAATATCTCTAGGTGTTGTAGATTTTTAATTGACACTTTTCATATTGCGTCACACTTGATCGGGTGTTTGATACAAAGATTTAAGTCTTTAAACGAAAACGTATTCACCACCCTCTACGGTTTTCACATTGGTACCAGAGCCACGTCGCTCAAATTTTTAAAACAAATGGTTTTCAAAATTGAGTACGATCCATGTATCAAATTACCTATGAAGGAGGATAAAATATGAAAAGTATTTAGTTGCTTAATACTTACAACTTTTGTTGTTAAGTATACTTTGTCATACTAGCTTGAAGGTTTTCTTAAACCAATAAAAAAATAGAGTTAGTAGGTGTGCGGTCATGTTTATAGAACGAGTCGTAAAGTGATGCGGTATTGAAAGGAGCGTTTGCGACAACTCCTTGTTTTATAGTAAATATATTTTAGCAAATGTTTTTATTAGTCCTAAACGTGGAAATGTTACTTAATATATATTTTATATTTTCGGTATCTAGTTTATTAAGTTTTACATCTTTTCGTTACGTCAAATACTTATTTGTCATGACAAAATTAGTTTTGGAAACAACTGTAATAACAGGTCACAGTATCATTAAATATCATAGATGGTACCATTAAATGCAGACGGTACCGTTAAATTTAAAAGTACCTTCGTCTATTTTTCAGAACTAGGTCATTTTTAGAAATTCGCATAAAATCAACCGTAAGTCCATAGAAGTTGTGCCATCTACTGTTTTAAACGTAATTTAGTCTACTTTCATTTAAAAATACTTTTAGGAATTGATTCTAAAGTAAAATTTATCAGAGTCCTACATTTTACGTTAATGTATGCATACTTTCAAAGTGTTGAACTTGAACAAATTTTGAAAGAAAAATGTTAGAACCACTCACAAAAACCAAACAAAAAATCCACTTGTTGACCTCTCAGCGGGTGATTGGTATAATAAGAGAGAGGAGAAGGAAACTGTCAAAAAATGCACCAATTACTAGCTGACACGTCAATGGGTGATTTTTTTGTGTGAATTTTGTGAGTGGGTCCAGCATTGCTCATAAATTAAATAGGGAGGAAACTAATTCATTTGAAAATAAAATCAATCTGAGTATACATTGTTGTATTTAATTCACAAAATGACGATAAGTATTTTTGTGTTATTTGCTAGATGACGATAAGTATAAACACAAAGACCTATGCTAAATCTCTTACACTAAATTGATTAATTAGTTTTCATTGCATATAGACATAGACCATTTTTCTTGCTTATGTGTTTTAGACATTTTGCAAGTTTTTAAAATGATTTAGTAACCTTCTTAGGAATGAACACTAAGTTGATTGATCATGTATGTCGAAAGATATTGTCTTACACAATTATCTTTCCCAAGATTTAAGTGTTAAAGAAATGTCACCTCAAAATATTTAACAATTTCATTCAAATTTCAACATGATTTCAAAATTATGACATACTCTTATCTTGATTGATCATGGGTTGTCTAAACATGATAAAGGTTTATAATAATATATTAGTATTAAGTAAAAGAAAATGTATTTTTGAACTTTCCATGTACTTAGATGCAACACAAAATGTTTCAAACATGTAGTATATTACAAAAGTTGCGTGTTGTATAAAAATGGTTAGGATAATTATTTTTATACTCATGATATGTCAACAACTATGCATATTATACGTAATAATAAGTAGTTTTTCGTACATTAAAATAAATGACAATCTCGAAGTAGCAAGTTAACATGTCATTATTATTAACCTCACACATATAACTATTATTAAATTTACTGGAACGCATTTCATAAATCTTTATTTATTTTCTTTTAAAAAGAGTTACCGTGAGGATCAAAAAAGATTTTGAATGTATATCAATTCATTATTCAAATTATGATTGATATCATTATCGAATCTAATTGACAAGTTTTTGAGTATGGACATGAAATTGGAAGTCATTATTTATCTAGCTTCAAGATTACATCAAAATATAACTAAATATATTATCATGAACCTACATACTCAATCACACTCGATTGTTATGAAAGAATGACATCCTTCTCAAGACGAAAAGAATATGCATCGGATCATCACTTACACTTGTGTTTATGATGTCATATTGAGTCTTCTTGTCCAATGGTTGTGTTCCAAATATTAAACTAATATGTTTAAAAGAAGCATAAAATACACAACGAAGTAGGATCGACGACTTGGATGTTTCATCCAAAATACTCAAGCAATTTACTTTGCAACGTAACTTGTAAATATGTCATTTCCGAAAAACCAAACATGAGCAAACAAACAACATATGTAAACTTTGCTCATGAAAGAATCAACACTCAAAATCACTTGTCAACTAAGTGTCACACATAATATGTTATTAACTATTATGTACGTCGTCAATCTTTGAGAAGATCACATGTATTTCTCTTATCAAAAGATTGAAAAATGATAACTTATATCATATACATATCATTTTATTTGTAACTTGAAAGGTTATACTACAAAGTACAAGAGAATACATTACATCTTGTTTAAAAAATATATGATATTAGATTTGAAAAATAACCCAATATAACGTGTGTCATTGCATAAACAAGTAAATTTCGTTCATACATTAAAATACTTGTTTTGCTAAGCATTTGTAAGAATGATAATTTTATCCTCTTAGATAAGCATATTTGTTGAAAGATACAATATGTCTCATTTTAGTCAGACATCATATAACACTCACAAGATCTATTGAGGTATGTAACCTTTGCTAGATTCCTTTCCAAAGATATGTAAAGGAGCAGTCTTGAAACACTCTCGATGTAGCATATTCTACATTGTCTCAACAAATATGTAACTTGTAATACATAATGTAAAATGCACAAGTTACTCGTAAATACAAATCATCAACGCATACTTACATCAACATCTCTCAATGTCTCAGGTATGCTTCAACATAGTTGTGGATTTCCATGGACATAAATCACTCAATGTATGAACAAACAAATTTAAAACTTGACAAATGATCAAAGGATAGACTTCACATTTTTAATGTGACAAAATATTTTTTCAAAAATACATTTTACAAAATATTTTTGATTTAAAAATAAAATTTTTATTAGGAAAAATCAATTCAAAAATAACAACAGCTATTCCCCCCCCTCCCCAGAAAACAGATCCATACATCCCCAAATAAACCTTCACCACTAAAAATAAAAAAAGGGAACATTTTTGTTAGTGCAAATATTACGGTATTTAATCTATACAGTCTCGTTTGTTTTGATTGATGACAAACATGTAACTTGTAATACATAACGTAAAATGTACAAGTTACTTGTAATCACACTTTGTCTCAACATACATTCAACACCTCTCGATGACTCAAGTCCTCATATGTTACAACACAGGTTCGTACATGTTTGTTATGTGGCATTATGATCAAACCCATTAACAAATCATTTAGAATGTTTAAAATACGTTTAGAGTCACTAAGTATTTTAATAGGTTAACCATTCTATTTGAACCTCATTTTACATTTTGCATTCACAAGTATTTCAAAAGGTAACTAGACAATTTATTAACTAGTTACATAATACATTTTACAAGTTTACTTTGATAAACTTTTAATCTAAAAATGGAAATACATATTACATCATGGCATGCATCATCCTTGAAATCCTTGGAAGATCTCTTGAATATTTTGGATAGATTGTCACTTAATATATCAAATGTGATCTTGGTAAGATATGGCAATATCTTGAAAAGATTTGAAGAAAGATTTTTTAGATTTCCTGTCAGGCACCCACGGCACCAAAATGTATAAAGGGCGGAACCCTTTTAAGGGCTCCTTGGTCCGTGGAAGCTCCTGACCACTTTTGCCTATAAATAGAAGCCCGTTGCTTTCTCATTTCTTCACCACTTCAAATCACATCTTCTCCACCTTCTTGCATATATTTAGATCAATCATTAACAATGTAGTAACATACATTAAACACCCTAATGATCATGATCATAATGCTTCTAACATTCATTTTTGTTGTAAGCATACTCTTTGATCAACCAAGGAAAGCTTGGAGATCTAGCCATCCCCACTCACCACAAGCTGAAGATCTATCACAACAAATTTAGGGAACTTGTGATCTTCACCATGAAGGCTTCTTATCAAATGGAAGTGCATTTAGAAGTAGTTATTTATATCCATTAGACATTTGTGTCATGGATCATTAGTGTAAACATCATTGCATCATAACAACACTTTCACCAAACTAGATTAGATGGTTTATGTGTTTGTGCCATAAAACACAAGGTTTGTTATGTTGGGCCATAAAATATATTGGGAGTAGTTGTACCCTTGGAAAGAACTCGACATCTAGCTTAGTGTCGGAAATATTGTATAGGCGACGTTAGGTTGGTTCTACCTAGAACTAGAACCCGGTATTTAGCTTTGTACCGGAAAAAGTGTAAGCGACGATTGTAAGGTGTTCTCCGCCGAGAAGGGAGCTTGTTGATTTAGTGAAGTAACTCTCGAGTTGGCTACTCGGGGAGTGGAGCAGGGCGGAGTGGAGATCCGTGACCGAACCACTATAAATCATCATGTTCGGTTTGCACTTTCCTTTATTTATCTCTTTACTTTTATAGTTGCACTATATTATTGCTTGTGATGTGGTATGATGTTGATGCTTGTGTGACAACTTGGTTTACTATGATTTACATTAGTCACAAACAATAATTGATACTTTCATATTATAACAAGTTTCATAAACGATTTGATACAAAAGATCTAACGATTTTAAGCGGTAGCGTATTCACCCCCTACGTTTCCACAATTGGTATCGAGCCGCGTGGCTCTTATTTTCAAAACAAATAGTTTTAAAATAGAGTACGATCCATGTATCAAATTACCATTGAAGCGAAAAATAATATGAAAAATGCTTTGCTAATTATACTTAGAAATTTTATTGTTAAATGTAACCTTGTATACAAGCTTGAAGGTTTTCTTGAAACATAAAATAAAAAGTTTGTCGAAAGAACTAGTAAGTATTGTATTGTG
Organism: Chrysanthemum lavandulifolium; assembly: GCA_022545495.1. Lineage (NCBI taxonomy): Eukaryota > Viridiplantae > Streptophyta > Magnoliopsida > Asterales > Asteraceae > Chrysanthemum > Chrysanthemum lavandulifolium. The sequence goes on along the minus strand of CM040244.1, from coordinate 160,111,144 downwards.
TGCTTATAGAAAATTTACGAAGAAATATGATTTTAAAGGAGTGTTTGGGATAACTATAAATTTAGTTGAAAAATCACCTCCGTAAATGTTTAAGATAAGTTACATAAGTAGATATGTTGTTAAATATGTGTATTATATGTTTACTATCAAATCTAGTAAGTCACACACGTTTTTCTATGTCAAATACTAGTTTTGGTGAATCTGTCTCGAGAGGGCCACGGCACCAAATCTTATAAAGGCGGATCCTTTATTTGGTTCCTTGAATCCGTCTGCACGAGATTCGATTTTTAGCCAACTTCAAAAATCATAACTAATTAACCGTAAGTCCGTACAAGTCGAGCCACCTATAATTTTAAAGGGAATTGAGTCTACTTTCATTTAAAAATACTCTCATGGCCTTAGTCTAATTTTAAATAAGTTAAATAGACCAAATACTACAGCATGTCTAAAATATTAAGTTTCGCTTTAACATAAAAACTCAAAATTTTGAATCAAGCAATTTAAGTTGGTATTCTTACAAATTTGATACAATTTCTTTTGAAACTAAATAAATTGGTAATATGTTTAAAGGAAAATAATCAAGCTTGGTATACATCGTCATATTTAAACGCTAAATGACTAAAAGTATTTTTCATTTTATGTTATGCTAAATGACCACTTGTTTATGTTGTTTGCATATTTGTTGCTTGCTTATTTTTTGTTGTTGTTTACACTTGTTTGTTTCTGTAACCACCGGTAAAAATCCACCTTTATACTAATAATAATTCATTTTCTACGTACAATTTTTTTTTATTTGATTACTACAAATAGATAATATGCCGAACACACAAACTGCTCACTCTCATAGCTAATGCCCTTGATATACACACTTTTAAGTGACAATGAAAGTCTCACAATAATGTAATGCTTGAAACTTCTTGGTGTGGTCACCCATGCAAGTTGTGTCCTCACATAGCATACGGGATATCCGATATAAAGTATCCTTATAACAGTAACGTCATTTTCCAATAAAATGTCACTAAGTAAATTAGGGTTTTCTTACAGTATTGATTTATAACAATTTCGATACTACGTCATAAATCCTAATGTACATGTACAAGTTTAAGGCATAAAACCCTAACTCTAGGGCATTTTCGGTTAAAACCCTAATTTGCAAATCTTATGATTTTATGTAAATAAAATCATAAACTAAAATTTAAGATATATATGAGACATTTACCAATTTCCAAGGTACAAGTTTATTAAACCAATGTACAAGTCATTGATGCATAAAAGTATTCATTTAATATAAGATTCATTATAAACCTTAGTGTACTTAATTTTAAGCACATTGTACAAACTTTTCAAGCACAAGACTTAAAAATATATTTTATTTTTAATAAGTACAACAAAACAATGCTAATGTACAAACAACAATGCACCTTTTGCTTTTATTATTTACATGTAAATTAACCTAATTATATTTTACCTAAAATAAATTACCAACCTAACTAAGTACTTACATTACTACACAATAGGTACAACAATAAAAGCCCTAGGTGCTACCCTTCAATGCCTAACGCCCCCTTAATTACCATGGTTAGAAATGAACTAGCAAGTTACTACTAAGTTACCTAAGTACTACATGTAAATGTCCCAACCACAAACTAATTACTTGTACATGAAAGTTACACATCACTCTTCTTCTTCAAACCTAGGTCAAAAACTTGACACATAGTCTTGTTGGAAACAATTAAGACCAAGCTACTTAGCTACAACAATTACCACACAAGACTAGATGGTCCATAATTTCACACCTCACCTTGTTCCCTATCTTACACCTTCTTATGGTTATAAACCAATACAAGTAGCCAAATTATCTTCCATAAACCCAAATCCCTCTTGCCTATATATATACGACCATGCATACACACATCTTCATCATTCCATACAATCTATCTCACCACACACTAATACACTCTCACTCACTGAAATTACAACCTAAGAGAAGTAGAAAGGAAGTAGGAACAAGTGCATGAAGCTTTGGTTAGTCAAATTCCAAGTTTGTAAGTCTTTTAAACTCAATTCCATTTCGTTTTAACTTTTAATATCAATTGCATACCGTTATAAAGGATTTTATAAGGAAAAGCGTAGCAATTTGAATCACTTAAAAGCAGTACGAATCAAAAGTTATGACCAAAAGAAGTTCTTTGAAAATCTGTCGAAAACTTTCGTGACAGAAAGTTAGGACACATAAAACGAGGCACTCTGGTCCGTTTCATGAAAAATTTAAAACACGAAGTTGTCCGAACGACGTTTTCTTCAAAACTCAGAGCACGGGTCTAGAAAAGCATAACAAAGCCGAATTTAATAAAATCCCAACAAGTGTTATATATATGTTACAAAAATAGTTCCAGCCCCCTTCTTGCGCCGCATTTATTTGCATCATGCTAAAGGTATTAGGATCAACCAAAGTACCGTTGTAAACACCACCTAGGATACAACAAAACGCCCCCATAACCCGGTTAAAAAGCCTAGTCGTTATCTTTAAAAACAACCATCATTTTGGTCAAAAGTCATAAATGCTAAAAAGCTTTTTACAACAAATATATGGGAAAACATGGGATTTTTGATAAATTTGATTTGGAACTGTATTGGAAACATTAGAAATGGGTAAAATAACATTTCACAAGGTCGCATGCAAAAGATATAGAGCTTTATGGTTTAAAAACGGAAATTGTCATTTGGCAAAAATAGCCTAAGTATCCCTTTTCCATAATTAATATTTTGCAAGTAAAGGTTTCAAGGTACGAGGTTTACATCGTCTTAAAGGGTTTCTTTGCAAAGTTGTTAATGCCCGATAACATCTTTAAAACACTTATAGTCTATTTTATAATTAACCACAAAGAGGGTGACTCGCGGGAATTTTCATAAATAAGCCTTGTGTATATTTTTCAAAAATTGAGTCGTGGGAGTTATAGGATGATGGGAAATAACTTAAAAAGAGTTACTAAACATATTACAACATCTCTAGGTGACCCCGTAAAAGTTACTGGGTTAAAACTGAAATTTTCATAAAAGGCGTCGTGGCCAAGTGGCCATGTTCGTGGACTTGTATCTTTCTAATCAAAGAGAACTAGGACATGAGACCTATACCATTTAGAAGGGCTTACGGCCTAGTGTTTGAAGAGTCAAATGCGTTGTAGAAACCCTAGCTGGTCTTGTGTAAAATTTGCCCTCTTTTAGCCCGTTATCGCCCAAAACAACAAAAGCACATAAACCCCTACTTTGGAAACTCATTGCGACCAAACCGTAAGAGCTTAAGACCTCTAGTCTGAACCATTAGAAAGATCACTGGACAAAATCTTGAAGAGATCAAGAACGTAGTAAAAACCTATTAAGGCCTCGCCTTTATCCATCCGTATTTTTAGGCCAAAAACTAGTAAATTTCTCTTATAAAATTTTAAGCATGAAAATTGTAATTTTGTAAAATAAAGTTCCTTTGGACTAATAATGTAATTTTGTGAAGTTAGTCATATAAGGGCTGATTTTGTCAATAACCCATAGTTGAGGGTATAAAGTGTCATTTTTGAAAGTACAAGGGTAAAAACTGTAAATACTTAAAATTATAAATTATAACATTTTGGAAACATAAAATATTTAACAAACTTTGCTTTTGATAAAAACTTATTATTAATCATTTAAGTCATAATAATAAGTATGATAAGTATATTTAAATTTTTGTAGAGACCTCATGTTATAAAGAACATTATCGTCGCATAAACTTGAACACGAATACTAAATATATGATATACCAACTCAGGTCGAGGGTCGGAGCAGTTTGTTCATATTATCTAATTTGTTTTCCATCCAGACTACGATAACACCGAGGTGAGTTCATAGTCCCACTTTTACATATTTGTTTTCAAAACTTGTGGGAGATACATGCTACAAAACCGAACACAAGTATTTTTTTCGTATGCTATCACGATTGATATTGCCTAAGTACCTCTCATTGCCACTAAAAGCCCCTCATATCATGAACCATTAATCACTTGCAGTGAGCGAATATCGTGAATAGATCTATTGGCGTTGGCGCCCCATTTGTGTTAGCGGATAGGTAACCTAATGCACGTTATTTGAGAATACTAGGAGAATGGCAAACTCCTACCGGAGGCATTGTTGCTCACATCATCATTATGATGTTTGTAACTCACGTCATTATTATGATGCCGTATTGTTAAGGTTTGCGTGTCATGAGACTTAGGGCAATATCTTTGTCTCGCAATATTACCGATTTTACTAATGTTTATCTTGTGTTCAAGCGATTATTATTCAAACACTATGGATTCACTCAACCTTTGTGTTGACTTTTAGCATGTTTTATCTCGGAAATTAGAGCACGATCGGCGCGGGTGGCTATGGACATTCTTATAAAAGGCGTCCATTTTGTTATCATTCATAAGAATAAAACTATGTATTTTCGTATTTCCTTTGGGACCTTTATTTTATAAAACTCGATTTAAATAAATGAATGATAACTGTTTTATCTAAAACGTCTCTTTTGAGCCGTTTATCTATTATTATATTGTGCTCCATGAAGTAATACCCCAACCTTAATTTCGCTGCGTATACCGAATTTGGGGGTGTTACAGATTGGTATCAGAGCCATAGTTATAGAGAACGGAATACAAAACCGAAACTATAACTCTTTTTCACACTTAAATAATGTCCTCCGTGCCACTACATTGTTCAGAAACTGTTTATGCATGTTTATACTGATTATTTATATATATAATGAGGTATTTATAATTATCGGGCGGTTACAGAGTTATGTCTTCCCCTATCCCTTTTATTATTATCTTATCGGATACTGAGTCCGAAGACACCATTCCTTCCACGGATACGTTATTTCATTCTCCAGCACCCAACCGCGCTATGGAAGATATGGAGTCTGATCCTTTCGAGGAGCCATCTAAGACAGCACTTCCCGTACACTCACCGCCACCTCCACATCCATACATGTTACCCACGTATGTACCGCCGTCAACTACACCACCCCCACCTTCAGATACAGACTTTACTCCCCCGTTTCAGCCATATGAACTCGGAGAAGAGGCTAGAACCATCATTGCTAGGTACAATGCCTTACGATCACCTGCTCCAGATATCCCTACGCCACCACGGATATTCGAGATTGGAGAAGGTTCGCAAGCAGCAATGGACCGACCACCCACCATTCCCACACTATTGGCACGCTTGGAAAGACATGAGGAGCAGATTAATACTTCCTTAGGCCATTTAGATAAGTTACCTTTGGAACGCATCAAGTCACTTGAGGATTCAGTGGAGGAGTTAGTTTCTAAGAAAGCAATTATGCAGCAGGAGATAGATATTTTGAGCACCGGAATGCAGGAGACTCGTGAGAGGGAAGACTTCAAGAAGATGATGCTAAAGAAGTATTGTTCCCGCACCGAGATTAAGAAGTTGGAAGATGAGTTTCACCGGTGGTGGTGAAAGGCGATCTCAAGACCTACAACCGGAGGTTTCGAGAACTGGCGATTCTATGCCCAAGTGTAGTGCACGATCTCGAGAAGACATTGGAGAAGTACATCAAGGCTTACCCGCGATGTCGAGGGTAATGTCACCTTATCAAAACCACGGTCACTAGAGGAAGCAATTTCTATTGCTCGGACATTAATGGATTGGGAAGTCAAGCGTGGTTTCACCCAAGGAGGTAATGATCACAAAGGAAGCTTGATGACAAAGGACCACCCACCATCACAACAATAACACCTACTACAACAACAACCGAAACAACAACCATCATCACCAGCAGAACCGAGGCGAGAAGCGCCAAAGGTTATGTAGCCGCACTTCTTGGAGGCGGTGGATATCTTTGAAATCGCCTTATGCAACCGATGCAAGATGCACCACAATGGGCCATGCTTTGTTAAGTGCGGAAAGTGCCACAAAACCGGCCACAAAACCCAAGACTGTAGGGCCTCAGGTGCTAATTTGCAACCTGTAGAAGTGATGTGCCACGGATGTGGTGAGAAAGGACATTACAAGAATCGGTGTCCCAAACAGAATGGCAACCAGAACAACACGACCCGTGCAAGAGCTTACGTGCTAGGAAGTGCAAACACTCAGCACAAACCGTATGTGGTCACGGGTACGTTCACTCTCAATCGACATTTAGCAAAAGTATTGTGTGATACTGTAGCCGATAAAAGCTTTATATTACTTTCGTTTCCTTACTTAAACTCACCCGACTGCCCTAGACTATTACCATACCCTAATTTTATTCCACGTATCCTATAATCTAATCTACAACCTTTATTCCGAGCTATTCCGTTATCACCCCATAAATTGATAATTTGTCACTCTACTAACTATTTACTACTGCTAGGCGAACCAATTTTTCTTGCTACCTTGAAAAGTTGTTTAGGAAGCTATTTTAGAAAAACAAAACGTTGAACACCATCTAAAACTTTTGAGAAATATGATACTACTTTGACTGAATCAAGCATCACATCATTTTTCCTCAATTATACATAGCCTGATCACCTATGTCTAATTTAGGAAGAATCATGTCATGAAGGAAACAGTCATCTTCACAGATTTCCTAATAACAATCTTTCAAAAGCAAAACTTTGTAACTAGAAAACTATTCAAACACATCCTTCTAATCAACGCTCCATGGATATCCACACTTTTCCCACACCATAACCAACAACCGAGTGAATCTCGAGGACGAGATTCCATTTAAGGAGGAGAGACTGTAACCACCGGTAAAAATCCACCTTTATACTAATAATAATTCATTTTCTACGTACAATTTTTTTTTATTTGATTACTACAAATAGATAATATGCCGAACACACAAACTGCTCACTCTCATAGCTAATGCCCTTAATATACACACTTTTAAGTGACAATGAAAGTCTCACAATAATGTAATGCTTGAAACTTCTTGGTGTGGTCACCCATGCAAGTTGTGTCCTCACATAGCATACGGATATCCGATATAAAGTATCCTTATAATGATAACGTCATTTTCCAATAAAATGTCACTAAGTAAATTAGGGTTTTCTTACGGTATTGATTTATAACAATTTCGATACTACGTCATAAATCCTAATGTACATGTACAAGTTTAAGGCATAAAACCCAACTCTAGGGCATTTTCGGTTAAAACCCTAATTTGCAAATCTTATGATTTTATGTAAATAAAAATCATAAACTAAAATTTAAGATATATATGAGACATTTACCAATTTCCAAGGTACAAGTTTATTAAACCAATGTACAAGTCATTGATGCATAAAAGTATTCATTTAATATAAGATTCATTATAAACCTTAGTGTACTTAATTTTAAGCACATTGTACAAACTTTTCAAGCACAAGACTTAAAATATATTTTATTTTAATAAGTACAACAAAACAATGCTAATGTACAAACAACAATGCACCTTTTGCTTTTATTATTTACATGTAAATTAACCTAATTATATTTTACCTAAAATAAATTACCAACCTAACTAAGTACTTACATTACTACACAATAGGTACAACAATAAAAGCCCTAGGTGCTACCCTTCAATGCCTAACGCCCCTTAATTACCATGGTTAGAAATGAACTAGCAAGTTACTACTAAGTTACCTAAGTACTACATGTAAATGTCCCAACCACAAACTAATTACTTGTACATGAAAGTTACACATCACTCTTCTTCTTCAAACCTAGGTCAAAAACTTGACACATAGTCTTGTTGGAAACAATTAAGACCAAGCTACTTAGCTACAACAATTACCACACAAGACTAGATGGTCCATAATTTCACACCTCACCTTGTTCCCTATCTTACACCTTCTTATGGTTATAAACCAATACAAGTAGCCAAATTATCTTCCATAAACCCAAATCCCTCTTGCCTATATATATACGACCATGCATACACACATCTTCATCATTCCATACAATCTATCTCACCACACACTAATACACTCTCACTCACTGAAATTACAACCTAAGAGAAGTAGAAAGGAAGTAGGAACAAGTGCATGAAGCTTTGGTTAGTCAAATTCCAAGTTTGTAAGTCTTTTAAACTCAATTCCATTTCGTTTTAACTTTTAATATCAATTGCATACCGTTATAAAGGATTTTATAAGGAAAACGTAGCAATTTGAATCACTTAAAACGAGTACACGAATCAAAAGTTATGACCAAAAGAAGTTCTTTGAAAATCGTCGAAAACTTTCGTGACAGAAAGTTAGGACACGCAAAACGAGGCACTTCTGGTCCGTTTCATGAAAAATTTAAAACACGAAGTTGTCCGAACGACGTTTTCTTCAAAAACTCAGAGCACGGGTCTAGAAAGCATAACAAAGCCGAATTTAATAAAAATCCCAACAGCTGTTATATATATGTTACAAAAATAGTTCCACCCCTTCTTGCGCGCATTTATTTGCATCATGCTAAAGGTATTAGGATCAACCAAAGTACCGTTGTAAACACCACCTAGGATACAACAAAACGCCCCATAACCCGGTTAAAAAGCCTAGTCGTTATCTTTAAAACGACCATCATTTTGGTCAAAAGTCATAAATGCTAAAAGCTTTTACAACAAATATATGGGAAAACATGGGATTTTGATAAATTTGATTTGGAACTGTATTGGAAACATTAGAAATGGGTAAAATAACATTTCACAAGGTCGCATGCAAAAGATATAGAGCTTTATGGTTTAAAACGGAAATTGTCATTTGGCAAAATAGCCTAAGTATCCCTTTTCCATAATTAATATTTTGCAAGTAAAGGTTTCAAGGTACGAGGTTTACATCGTCTTAAAGGGTTTCTTTGCAAAGTTGTTAATGCCCGATAACATCTTTAAAAACACTTATAGTCTATTTTATAATTAACCACAAAGAGGGTGACTCATGAATTTTCATAAATAAGCCTTGTGTATATTTTTCAAAAATTGAGTCGTGGAGTTATAGGATGATGGAAATAACTTAAAAAGAGTTACTAAACATATTACAACATCTCTAGGTGACCCCGTAAAAGTTACTGGGTTAAAACTGAAATTTTCATAAAACGCGTCGTGGCCAAGTGGCCATGTTCGTGGACTTGTATCTTTCTAATCAAAGAGAACTAGGACATGAGACCTATACCATTTAGAAGGGCTTACGGCCTAGTGTTTGAAGAGTCAAATGCGTTGTAGAAACCCTAGCTGGTCTTGTGTAAAATTTGCCCTCTTTTAGCCCCGTTATCGCCCAAAAACAACAAAAAGCACATAAACCCCCTACTTTGGAAAATCATTGCGACCAAACCGTAAGAGCTTAAGACCTCTAGTCTGAACCATTAGAAAGATCACTGGACAAACTCTTGAAGAGATCAAGAACGTAGTAAAAACCTATTAAGGCCTCGCCTTTATCCATCCGTATTTTTAGGCCAAAAACTAGTAAATTTCTCTTATAAAATTTTAAGCATGAAAATTGTAATTTTTGTAAAATAAAGTTCCTTTGGACTAATAATGTAATTTTTGTGAAGTTAGTCATATAAGGGCTGATTTTGTCAATAACCCATAGTTGAGGGTATAAAGTGTCATTTTGAAAGTACAAGGGTAAAAGCGTAAATACTTAAAATTATAAATTATAACATTTTGGAAACATAAAATATTTAACAAACTTTGCTTTTGATAAAACTTATTATTAATCATTTAAGTCATAATAATAAGTATGATAAGTATATTTAAATTTTTGTAGAGACCTCATGTTATAAAGAACATTATCGTCGCATAAACTTGAACACGAATACTAAATATATGATATACCAACTCAGGTCGAGGGTCGGAGCAGTTTGTTCATATTATCTAATTTGTTTTCCATCCAGACTACGATAACACCGAGGTGAGTTCATAGTCCCACTTTTACATATTTGTTTTCAAAACTTGTGGGGAGATACATGCTACAAAAACCGAACACAAGTATTTTTTTTTCTGTATGCTATCCTGATTGATATTGCCTAAGTACCTACTGTTGCCACTAAAAGCCCCTCATATCATGAACCATTAATCACTTGCGAGTGAGCGAATATCGTGAATAGATCTATTGGCGGTTGACGCCCATTTGTGTTAGCGGATAGGTAACCAAATGCACGTTATTTGAGAATACTAGGAGAATGGCAAACTCCTACCGGAGGGCATTGTTGCTCACATCATCATTATGATGTTTGTAACTCACGTCATTATTATGACGCCCGCATTTTATTAAGGTTTGCGTGTCATGAGACTTAGGGCAATATCTTGTCTTGCAATATTCGATTTTACTAATGTTTATCTTGTGTTCAACGATTATTATTCAAACACTATGGATTCACTCAACCTTTGTGTTGACTTTTTAGCATGTTTTATCTCAGGAAATTAGAGCACGATCTGGCACGGAGTGGCTATGGACATTCTTATAAAAAGGGCGTCCATTTTGTTATCATTCATAAGAATAAAACTATGTATTTTCGTATTTCCTTTGGGACCTTTATTTTATAAAACTCTGATTTAAATAAATGAATGATAACTGTTTTATCTAAAACGTCTCTTTTGAGCCGTTTATCTATTATTATGACTGTGCTCCATGAAGTAATACCCCAACCTTAATTTCGCTGCGTATACCGAATTTGGGGGTGTTACAGTTTGCATAATATAAGTATCAATCTTGCCATGTTATTTATTCGCTTGTTTGTCGATTTTTTTGTTTATGCACAATAGGACTTTGCTAGATTTTGTGCACTAAGTTAGAAAATTGTTTTACCATCACTTGTAGAATTAGATAACTTTCTTTGCATAGTTTATACTAAAATCTCGCATAACTTATGAAATGTCATAACCCGCTTAGCAATGAGTACTAACTAAATTAGTCAAGTACTTTGAAAAATGGAGGTTTTAAGAGAGTATTTGGTACAAGGACAAAAATAATGTTGCATGATGTAATTTAGGTGTTTTTGCTTTGTAGGATGATAAACTAACTTAAAACATTGATGTATGCTAACCGGTTCATGCAGGGGGATAACACACGGGTGTTATCAAATTTTACCCATTTTCACTTATATGTGAAAATCGTTAGCCCTTGGTCAAAGTCTATGCTCCACTATGTTTGTATATATGTTATTGACTTTTCCTAACTAGAAATGATTAATGTCACATATTTTAAGCAAAAATTCAGGTTTGGAAAACTCCCGACACCCAAAAATGGGCATGTGAAGTTTTCGGTGTCCACGGATTAGACGGCACCAAAATTTGGTACCGTCTGTTATGCATTTTGGTACCGCCGTTCTGTCAGCGGACCAAGCGGCACCAAATTAAGGGTTCCTTTGTGCAAAAATTGGTGCCATGGATTCGCATGTAAGTTGTTTAATTTTACTAAATCCCGCAATCTAATTTGCCAAATTTCGTTTCTAGGATAGTTGTTAATGTATATCTTTCATATCTCATTCAATACATCCTCAATGGATTAACTTAGGATGTTTGACATGATCTTAGACACTTACTTCTCATTAGAAACTACCATCCTTGTATGGATTAACCTCAAATAAGCCACTTAAGAAAACCACTAGAATTAGCATTCGATCTTGTTGCTTCATTAACTTGAACTCCTCATCCTCAGACTCGTTACCTCTCAAAATCTCATCACCTATTCAAGATGTAAACTTTCTAAACTTAAGTACTCTAACTTCACCACCAAAATCACCCACCATTATGACTACTTCACAACCATCCAAAACACCTTCACTACCAAAGTCTCCAAAACTTGTACTTTGTGCAAACACCACCAACATCTCCTCACCCGTTTGCGGATGACTTAGATGACTTACCGAGACTAACAAATCTGGACTCATCATTTGCAAAGATATCATACACAAGTCTATCATATGACTATAGATATTGTTTTGTATCTACATGTATTGCCTCACTTGGTTAACATGAAAATAATGTGTCATCCTTCAAGACGATAAGTATTTACATAGAGTCATAAATCACACGTATGTTAAAGACATACTATCAAGTCTTGTTATCCTTGAGTTCAATCTAAGCTTTATAATCTCAACCAATTAGGATTGACAACTTAAGTATTTCATCCGAAATATTCAAGTATATGCGACTTACGATTGTAGTCATTAAAAGTCATATCCGAAAAATCAACACCCAAGTATTTTAACAACACATGTTGAAACACTTATCCAAAACAAACAACCCACGGTGCCACTTATCCCTCTTTGACACCTACTATCCATCTTCCATCTTTTGGCACCATTAAGCGTATTGATCATGAACTTCCAAGAGCATCCTTTAAATCAAACGTGCCCTTTCAAGGTGAACCTATACCTCAACCTCTAAGCTTCATAGACAGAAACAAAACTTCAAGCACTTCACCCACTAGTTGTAGTAACCAATGAACCATATGAATTGGTATCCGTACTTTTTGTGTTCAACATCTATGGACAAATAATCAACCTAAGTACTCCCATAGCACAACAAACCCCTACATCACCACATCCTTAGTTAGACACACTAGAAGACCTACCACCTAGATCAACCAATCCACCATCCTTACCATCATTTGAATTCGTTGACTGTATTTCTCAAAAAGCCCTTGTGTCCAACACTTGTACTGAATCAAATGCACGTTTGAACAAACTCAAACATTCTTTCCCACATATAAGGACTTAGATAATTCATTATGGCTAGAACCTCAACTATCAAATAAGCGTGGTGCTCTTGGTAATTGTTGTCAATTTCCACTAGGTATAAGTAGTACTACCTTCACAAATTATCAAAGTATTAGTAATACTTTGTCGTTAAACTTCTGCATAAATTTCATTAAACCTCAAATCAACATTTCAACAACATATGTTAAAATGCAATCTCAAAGCCAACATCATACACTCCAAGAAACAATGACTCTTGAGGAGTATACATAAGAAACTCGAGTGAATTCATCTTGTCATCATCTAGTGAATATAATCTTGAGACCAAGTTTATTTAGATGGGACTATCCGATTCAAACACTTTGGCTTCATATCTTCATTTAGGAAAACATGATGTTTTGAAAAACATTATGCCTAAGAAATCATGCGTTAAGTATTCATCTTGTTAAAAGGATATTGTATATCCTATGCATTATTCTCTCCTTGCGACATAAATGGTTGTGTTACAAGAGATTTCATTACACCTCATTGGCTAAATGATCTTGAAACGAACAAGTTCTATGAACTACGTATCAAATTCATCTTGTCATACTTATTTTTATAAGGATGATAACTTTATCTCATGCGATAATCTCATTTGTTGAAAGATACTATTTGTATCCATTTCCTTTTAAGCGTACATCATAACCTAACCTTGCTCAAACCTTGTGCACATCCAAGGTTAAAACTACACATCTCTAGAACATACACATGATCTATTGAAGTTAGTAACCTTATTTAGATTCTTGTCAAATTAAGTTCCAAAGAGCTTTCTTGAGAACATTCTTAATTTAACATGTTCCATTCCCTAGTCTTAGATAGTCAAATCACTTTTAAAGTATACACTTCAACATAAAAGATGTCATCCATTAGATCTTACAATTAGCTATGTAATTTGAACAACCTTAGATTCTAAACACAAAATTAAAACATATCGTTTATCAACACACCATTGTTAAAACTCATGAGTATAACATGACATCTTCATCACCTTAATTATATTGCATATTAGTTGTGTCACATTAAGCCAAGTATTGGTAAACTATCATCTTTATGCACTTTAATAGGAAAAGTAGGAGTTCCCATCTTTCTAACATGAGAATGACTCTTGGAGAACCTATTGCACTAGAAACTCAATTTGACCTAACGGTTGAATTGCTTCCGGAGAGAAGTTGGGTATGTGGAATCACCCGTAAAATGGTCGTGTTTAGCCTTAATTGAGTACCGCTAGTAATAGTCTCATATTCATTCTCCAACTTGAAAAATCTGTTTTCCTATACTTGCCTAAAGTAAGTGTTAAAACATTGATAGTTTGCCTCGCCTTAGGAATACTAATCAAACAAGTAGTATATATGACTTTTCTTTTAAAACCACTTGCATTGCACTTCCATGCGTTGATTACATGTTCTTGTTTGATACGATAAGTTGATTTGACATTATCTTAGTGTTTGATAACTAGTCAAATGTGTAAACCTTAGTACGGTTTTATATTTATAATGCTTGTATTCTTGTTTCATGCTATTAAACGTTTAAACCTAAACTTTATTTGCATGATACGTACTTTTAAATTATTTTTAGCATGATTAACATGTTACTTATGAACTCATAATATGCCATTTTGATACGTGATATTTTTGATATGATATATTTGTGTTTGAAAGCTATTAGTTGGCATTCATTAAATCTATGTGTAGTACGATCCAAATGATACATGCTCCAAATTGTTATGTCTTAAACATGGCTTGCATGAATCTTTCATCTTGTTTCTTTTTCTTCTTGTCACACTATTTGTTTGTTACGTATGCACATATAATCTGTCAAAGTGCTTTTGGTATGACAAACTTTTAGAAGCCTTTTTATCTTACAAATTAATCACATAGATTATTGTATATCCAAGTATGCTTAAGTGTCTAAGTCTAACGACAAAACAATCTCATAATGAAATGTCTTGAATAAAGTCGTATTCATGCATAATATGATTGTTTTGATGCTATCTTGTGTGGTGATTTCTTGTCTACTAAGTGCAATGTGTTGTTTTTGCTTATATAATATGTTATCATTTGATTTCTATCATGTTAACATCTTTTTTCACCAACAAATTTGTTTTGTAGGTTGATAACAAATTATTTGTTATCTCACTTGGTTCTAACTTTTATATGCTCATTTTGCATAATCCCCTTTATTGCTACATAGATTAGTAATATGCTTTATGGGACCCCTACACTTGCATATAGTTTAAAAGCATATAGAATTAAGTTCTAGAGGGTTGGCTTTGCATTGTTTGTCTTTCAACCGACCTCTTTCCAAATCTCATTTTTGCTTCCGCTTTCCAAAAATCACCTCCATCATTATTTAGTTATAACAATACTCTAATCCTCTTCACTTCTTATTAGGAAACCAGATGCCTCTTCATACGATCATCTCGTATTAATCGAGAAGAGGTACGTGACTTTAAGGATGAAGTTCATTGTATGCTAACCATCATCCAGAAAAACATCACTAAGCTCATCTCTTTCGTTAACCCGAATAACCTCCTAAACACTTTGTTGTCATTTCTTATTTGATACATTACACATTATGTTGGATGTCCACCAATTGAGGGGGAGAGAAATCCATTCACATAATTGTCTTTTGTCAAAATTTATGTCTCCTAGACTCTAAAATACCAACACATATGTAAACACCACTTAGCTAAAACCAATTCACGAAACCACAACTAGTTCAACCTTTTTAACTTTTTATCACAAGTTTGCACCAATACCTCATCAAGTGAAAAACGCATCATGTGTTTTTACAAAACTTCTTCATCTCCACATATAGGATTTTCCTTAAACTAGCACCTTACAACTTCACTATCTAGAACACCATCATAGGATCTTATCCTTTTCTCGCTTATCATGCATGTCCTTGTCAGTGCAAACGATATATTAATCAAAATAGCCATTCCCAACACGTTGGTCTATCCAACTCTCACTCATATGATGTCATTCTCATCCTCATATAGGTACTCATTATTATTATTATTAGTATTTCCATATTGTCTTCACCTCTTTTCAATGTGATAATCATCCATGTCGGTCAAAACCATGCTAATACTACCTTTCCCATTCTCACCTAGAATAGGTCATTTTTGTAATTCGTGTCAATCAATGAACGAATTTATCTTCATGTTATCACTTTTATATTTTTTGGTATCTTCATTATAATATTCTTGGATAGAACGCATTATTGATTACTCTTGGGTTGAAGCATATGAGAACTTGCTCAAAACAATAGGTTGTTAGCATCTATAAATCATTCAAATCATAACCCTTATGCATCATTGAAATGCAATTTCCATTCATATTTTATTTCTTAGCTTTTGTCACTTGACATGACGAAAGGATTGCATGAGTCCATATTTTTATATTTGCTATACATACGAGTTTCTAACTCCTTAATAGCTTCCTACCTAATCACCACCACCTTCCATCACCACTTTCACTAATCACCACCACCATGGATTAGCGAAAACTTACTTTTGTAAATCTCGAGTCATCTACCATCACCACATGAATCCTACTAGTAAACCGACACCAACACTAGCACCACTAGTGGCACACCGTGGGAGACTTCATATCTTCTTTCTAGGAACTATTTTGTAGGTTTTATCACATTATATTCTTACTTTTCTTATGATTGTAATTAGGAGACTACACTTCATGAGATCTTTGATTATATCATTTATCACATATATACATCTTATTTTTCTTTGTGAAAAGTTAAAATATATTGCACTAATGTTTTCATTGTAGGTTCATCATCATATACACTCGATTGTATATAATTTACTCATCTAAGGATGAAGTTTGCATTAATTATTTTTCTTATTTTAGGTGCTTCTTGACACCCTAGAACAAGTAGGAATATCCTTTAAGCACTCATATTGCATCGTCTATACACTTGGTTGTATATGACATATTTGTCTAAAGACAAAGCTTCTATTATACTAATATTTATTTTGAAGGTTCATCTTGACGCCCTAGAGCAAGGGGAGCTTTCGTCAATAATTTATTGAATGCATCTTATACACACTTTGTTGTATATCACTTACTCGTCCAATGACGAATATAGTTTTGCACTAATATTAGTTTTGTAGGTTTTTAATCATACCGACGCCTCAAACAAGGAGGAGCAACCGTTGGGGAGCATGCACGCATTTAGCATCATTCTCACTTTTCAACAAGTATTTGTGCTTCGATAAAAGTGGAGAAAATAGGCTAACATTGCTATGCATTTTCTTTTCATATATTTCTCATAATTTTTGTTGCATAAAACTAACCTTGATGTAGGTTAAGCCTCTTTATTTGATCCATGGATCCGCTACCAAACAAGGGACGGATTGAAGTGGACGATTTAACTTCACTAGGGATGATGCAAGCTCGCCTTTTAGGGAGAAATAAAGTTAAGCTCCAAGGACACGCCCTTTTTGTTTCGACAAAAGGGGGAGAAGAGTGTAAACGGAGAAGGTAATTTAAAGGTAGTAAGGATACAAGTAACCTTTTACATTTTACTTTCTATTACGTTTACATATATTTGTCATCATCAAAAAGGGGGAGATTGTTAGTGCAAATATTACGGTATTTAATCTATACAGTCTCGTTTGTTTTGATTGATGACAAACATGTAACTTGTAATACATAACGTAAAATGTACAAGTTACTTGTAATCACACTTTGTCTCAACATACATTCAACACCTCTCGATGACTCAAGTCCTCATATGTTACAACACAGGTTTGTACATGTTTGTTATGTGGCATTATGATCAAACCCATTAACAAATCATTTAGAATGTTTAAAATACATTTAGAGTCACTAAGTATTTTAATAGGTTAACCATTATATTTCGAACGTCATTTTACATTTTGCATTCACAAGTATTTCAAAAGGTAACTAGACATTTTATTAACTAGTTACATAATACATTTTACAAGTTTACTTTGATAAACTTTTTAATCTAAAAATGGAAATACATATTACATCATGGCATGCATCATCCTTGAAATCCTTGGAAGATCTCTTAAATATTTTGGATAGATTTTCACTTAATATATCAAATTTGATCTTGGTAAGATATGGCAATATCTTGAAAAGATTTGAAGAAAGATTTTTTAGATTTCCTGTCAGGCACCCACGGCACCAAAATGTATAAAGGGCGGAACCCTTTTAAGGGCTCCTTGGTCCGTGGAAGCTCCTGACCACTTTTGCCTATAAATAGAAGCCCGTTGCTTTCTCATTTCTTCACCACTTCAAATAATTAACAATGTAGTAACATACATTAAACACCCTAATGATCATGATCATAATGCTTCTAACATTCATCTTTGTTGTAAGCATACTCTTTGATCAACCAAGGAAAGCTTGGAGATCTAGCCATCCCCACTCACCACAAGCTGAAGATCTATCACAACAAATTTAGGGAACTTGTGATCTTCATCATGAAGGCTTCCTATCAAATGGAAGTGCATTTAGAAGTATTTATTTATATCCGTTAGACATTTGTGTCATGGATCATTAGTGTAAACATCATTGCATCATAAGAACACTTTCACCAAACTAGATTAGATGGTTTATGTGTTTGTGCCATAAAACACAAGGTTTGTTATGTTGGGCCATAAAACATATTGGGAGTAGTTGTACCCTTGGAAAGAACTCGACATCTAGCTTAGTGTCGGAAATATTGTATAGGCGACGTTAGGTTGGTTCTACCTAGAACTAGAACCTGATATTTAGCTTTGTACCGGAAAAAGTGTAAGCGATGATTGTAAGGTTTTCTCCGCCGAGAAGGGAGCTTGTTGATTTATTTAAGTAACTCTCGAGTTGGGTACTCGGGGAGTGGAGTAGGGCGGAGTTGAGATCCGTGACCGAACCACTATAAATCATCGTGTTCGGTTTGCACTTTCCTTTCTTTATCTCTTTACTTTTATAGTTGCACTATACTATTGCTTGTGATGTGGTATGATGTTGATGCTTATGTGACAACTTGGTTTACTATGATTTACATTAGTCACAAACAATAATTGGTACTTTCATATTATAAAAAGTTTCATAAACGATTTGATACAAAAGATCTAACGATTTTAACCGGTAACGTATTCATCCCCCTCTACTTTTCCACATTTTTTGTCTAGACGGTACCACTAAATACCTGATAGTACCATTAAATTTAACGGTACCATCTGAACTTTAACGACACCGTCTATCTGTAACGGCTAGTTTTTTTCTTCCCTATAAACAGTGGACTATTTTACACTTCCAACGTGATTTTTCCAGTTAGTTTTCTCTGGTCTAATCTTTTTTTATTTAGATCACTTTCTTTGATCATTTAGTTAGTTTTAGTTTGTTTTAGAGTGATCCAATCATCCATTCAAGTGATCATCTTCATTCCTCTATTAGTGCAAGAGAAGAACACATCGTATCAGGAAGATACAAAGTGTTGTAGTTATAGCTTAGTGCACTCATAACTCTTGTTACGCACTTGTTGTATCTTGCCGCACATCAAGTTTTTTGTCATCATACTTTGGTTGAATGTGTAGATCGGGTAGATTGTGTAGATCGAGTAGATCATGTTAATCGTGTAGATCTTGTAGATCGGGTAGATCGTGTTAATCGGGTAGATTAGGTAGATCGGATAGACCATGTTGATCATGTAGATCGGATAGATCGCATTGATCGGGTAGATTGTGTAGATCGGGTAAATCGTGTTGATCATATAGATCGTGCAGATTGGTTAGATCGTGTTGATCGAGTAGATCGTGTAGATTGGGTAGATCGTGTGTGAGATTGGCTCTATGATGAGTGTGTAAATACTCATCATTTTTGGTCAAATCTAAACTGCAAAACACTTAAACACGCTCAGAAATGCATCAAAATACTGAAAATATCTCAAAATTGTATTTTATATGTTTCGGATGCAAAATGTTTAAAATCGGATGAAAATGAGCTAAGTTTGCATAATTGGCGCTTTCGGTCCCCGACTTTCAAATCTTGTCAAAAATAGTCCCCGAGCACTTATTTTAAAGAAAAGTCACCAAAGGGCCTTTTGAAATCATAAGTTGTCATAATTAGTCCTTTGGTAAAAATGTCAAAAGTTTTGAGAAATTACAAGTTTAGTCCTTTGAGTTTCAAACCGACAAGTTTGGTCCTTGGAATATTGGAGATTGTCAAGTTTAGCCCTTGGATTATAATTTCGAATGTACATTATTGGTCCTGGAAAATCGAATTGGCGCTTTGGTCCTTGGTTTTGGTGAATTGCAAAATGGTCCTTGTTTATTTAATATCAAACCCTTGAACCCTTTTGAACCATGACCCCGCCATAACACCTTTGACCCCCCCTATTTTTGACCCCGTCCACTAATAATATACCCGGTCAATATCTTGGTCAAACCCACCTCGCCCCTCGTTTTCCCTCCAAACCACCCACCTTCTCCATCACCACTTTTTCTGCAACTCAACCTCTAGCTCACCCTACTCCACGCTTTGTCCCCTCCAACCACAACCCTCCAAAGCCACATTTAATGCATCCTTCCCCTGTCCCAAGTTATCAGTACCAACTGGCAAAAAAGAGTTTTCCCGCCAAAATCTCATCAATGGCCAAAATCCACCCAAGTGATCCAATGGCTGTAAAAGCAAGTGGGAAAAGTTCAGAATACAAGTGGGAGCAGTTTTGGTGTATAAAAGGAAGAAAGAGAAGCAAGAAAAGAGTACTTAGTTTTATTTTTCACATATATGTCGTTTTTAATATTAATGATTTAGTATAAGTATCAATCTGTAATCTTTTGTTTCTATGTACTAAACTCAAGCTGTTTTATCAATATAATCTGCTTTCAAGTATCAATTCAAAGTTTTGTTATAGTTTCAAGTTCTTATGCTCACTGTTGAAAAATTCAGTTTGAATCTCTTATAATCAATGCTCCAAGTAGCTTTATTTTACTTCAAATAAGCTTATTTAAGCTGTTTATAGCTTTGAGTAAGCTTATAATTCAGTTTAAATCAAAATTGGTGTTTGGTCAACAAAAGTCAAACTGAGAAGAGATTTTGGTTAAGCAGGCATGGAAGTAGATTTGGGTTGATGCAGTGTTGGATATGGGTTGATAATTGGTTTAGGATAGTGGTTACCTGTACTGTTTGGCAAGCCATTGTGGCTGGGACTTTTGTAAGTGTTTGAATATTATTTGGTACTGCCATATTTGCATTAATAATTTAGGAGCTATTTGATAATTGTAGTATTGTTAATTGTGTCATATAAGTAGTTTAGATCTGTTCTAGTATAAATCATAGCTTGGATTTGAGTATTAATTAGAGTGTTAGCAAAATCAGTTAAATAAGTGGTGTTTGGATTTTCTAGCAAACCGAGATTAAGGGTATTTCAAGTGGTTAACACTAGTTTCTTTAGTCTTACTTAGGTGTGATAAAGTCACTTTGGTCACTCATTTGCACCCTAAAATAGCCAAAGTCAAATTTGCATTAAATCATCCTAGTGATCACATTTGCTTGAATCGGTTGGTCAAAATGAGTATGTAGGTTTACATTACATAGATATAGCTTGCGTAGTTTCATTTCATCACAAAACATCATATTCAGTTCATAAAATTGAATCAAAACTCAATTTGGTCAACTTTTCAAACTGTTTCAAAAGTCAAAAAGTGAAAATCTCGGTTTCACCCAACTTGGGTGATTTTCATGGATTCAATTTTGGGTCAAATCAAGTGAAATTGTGGGTTTTCTAGTTCATTGTTCAAGTTACTTAATCGATTTTTGTTGAATTTTGTAATTTTTACAAGCTCCAAATAAGTTGCTTCATAAGTGCAAAGTGCTTTCTGCACACTCGGATACATCGAGTGTGAGACAGTGCACCTGCGAGCCTGCATAGGTCTGGTTCTAGATCCTTAGGGTCTGAAATTTGGTTTAGAGATAGTTAAGCTGGTGAGCTTGAGTTCTTCATTTTTGTTTTTCACATTAGCTTATTAAATAAGCTTGTGCTTAAGCTTCAAAGTAGACATAAAACCTGTTTTTGGGCACTTAAGTTAATTCATCAAATCTGTTTAGTTAGCACTTAAGAGGTTTAGGATAGTGGTAACTAGTTGCTTTTGAGTAGTTTTAGCTTATTATAGCTTCTGTAATCAGTTGGTGATCATTTGGTGCTTTTAGCTTATTTGGAGTGCTTATTTATAAGCACTTGTCACTGCAGCTTCATTTTCTCACACACAAGCTACTGTTTTTATATTTTTCTTAGATTCATAATATTATTTTAGACTTTTCCTGAAATTTTCATAATTTTTCATCACTGTTTGATATTTTTCCTCATTTAAATCAATTTTTAGTACTTTTTAATTAGCTTTTAATACAATTAATTCAGAAAAGTTTCAAAAAAATAAGTTTTCATTTTTCCTAGGTTAAGATAAATATAAAAAGCCAAAAAAATATTTTCTCATAATTTTCCTAGTTTAATTTGTAATTTTTAGCAATTTAATTAGTTTTAAGTAGTTTCTAATTCATAGAAAATAGAAAAATAATCAGAAAAATACAAAATTTGTTTTGAAAATTCTCTTTAGATATTTTAGATTTTTCTAAGTCACAATTTCATTTTTCTAGCTTTATTTCATATTTTCTTATATTTTAGGGTGTTATTAAATAGACAAAAAATAGTTTTTAATTAATAATAATTAAATAAATAGTCATAAAAATAATTTTCTTTTTCTCAAAATTTTCTCTTATCATTAGGTTTGTAAAAATGTCATTTTTATATTTTAGGATTAATCTTGTTGCAATTTCACATTTTCTTTTTACGCGTACGTAGTTTTTAATTTAAATTTATAATAGAAAAATCAAAACATCATTTTAAAAATAGTGATAGCATTTATTTAATATAATTTAGCTTTTAATTTTCTTTCATTTTCCTTTGTCATCTAGTATCAATCATAACCTTTTCTGTTCAATTATCACCCGATCACTATCGTTTGGTGATTGATCGCATGACTCGTTGGGACTTAACGACACGGTAAACACTATACTCCTCTAGATCTTCATTGCATTGGTGTCCGAAATTTGTTTGAAGTTTATTACGGTTGACCATTCACAAGTGGTCAGCCTGTGTGATAAAACTTGACGGTTTGGACCCAATCAAATTTTGGCGCCGCTGCCGGGGAGCTGTGCTAATTATCTTACGCTTAGCAGATTAGTGATTTGAATATTCACTCCTTGTTCATACCATCCTTATATATATTTATATCTTCTTATAAAAAATCCAAAAACCCAAAAACATCCAAAAACGTATAAAACACAAAAATATTTTCCTTTTGTTTCTATATATATAAAAGATAAAAATACAAAAAGATTTGTCGTTTTCTTTGTTTAATAATAACAACATAAAAAATTACCACCGCAAACCAAGGCAAGTGTACTACCTAACTGGGGTACGACCATAATAAGTTCCCGAACCAAAGATTTAAAACTTGCCTTTGTGTCCTTGTGAGTGGTGTACCTTTTCAAAGAAGCCATTCATCTTGTGATTATTGGTTTAAGTTCACCTTTGTCGTTTTGCCTCGATATTGTTTTAATTGGATTTGTTGTAATATCTACTTTCAAAACCATAAAGCCCAAAAGATTCTTCTTACCCCATTTTTATAATTCCTTCCTTAACTCGAGATTTCTTAGAGTTAACTCTAGTGTATCGCACTCGCTCTTCTAGGTCTCGTGAGCCCATTTCGTGAGCTTGTCAGATTCCAAGAAGGCGTGTCCGTGAGACGATTCGCCTTCATCGGTCGGATCGAGATCCGGATTGCTCACACTACTTCCGTTATCATGGCGGAAGAACGTCCTATGTGAGCTTCTCCAGCACCCATCGATGGGTATGGAGATGCTATTGTTATCCCACCATTGTGGTGAAAATTTTGAACACAAAACCGGGTTACTAAATCTTGTAACCTCAAGTCGGTTCTATGGTTTTGAGAGGATGATCCTCATGCTCATATTCGATGGTTTAACAAGATTGCATCTACCATCAAATACAAGAATGTCCCTACAGATCTTTGTCAAGCTTCTTCTGTTCCATTTTCCTCGAGGACAAGCCCGGTTGGCTTGAAAACAACCCCTCAATCGATCGAAACATGGGAAGACACGGTAAAGAAATTTGTGAATGAGTTTTATCCACCTTCCAAAACCACGAGTCTTAAAAGCGAAATCATCAAGTTCACACAAAATTTTGATGAACCCTTCCGGTGAATCGTGGGATCGTTTTAAGGAGTTGCTCGCAAATGTCCTCACCACGGTTTCTCCGAGTTAATGCAACTCGATACTTTCTATAATGGAGTGAGTCAATCTGATCAAGATTCTCTCAATTCCTCCATTGGAGGAAATTTCTTAAGCAAAGCGTAAAAGAAGCTTTAACGATAATTGAAAACAAGTCTAAAGTTCGACCGCACGAAGCAAACCGGTTGTTTCCCAAGTCGGTGTTGGTCCTTCTACTTCATCGCCGTGAGTCAATCTAGCACCGATGCTAAGATTGACAAACTCATGAAGCAATTCAAGCTTTGGTTCTCTCCAACCAAAAGAAAGTTTCTTTCCACAAACTTCACCTCTCCTGAAGTTAAGAAAGTGGAAGTCGTGTTACTGCGGTGGCCCCATGCCTATTACAACTGTATGGCCACCGATGGTAACCCTTTGAAGCAACGCGTGGGCGGATTTCTAATCCAGAGGCAACCAATATCGTGCTCTATAGACCGAACCACCGTCCTAACCATTACCTGGACCTCCGGTTTCAACCAAAACTAAAACCGTAATCAAAATCGAATAGAACGAACCAAGGTTTTCAAAACCAAGGTAATTTTAGTCAAAATAACGGTTTTCAAAATCAAAGTCAAAACTTCCAACACCAAGGAAACTTTAATAGAAACCAAGGTCGGAAATTTCAACCTGTGGTATTTTCATGGCAATAATCAAGGAAATTTCCAAAATCATGGCCCTAATCCAAACAATAGAGGCCGAATTTTCCTACACAAACTCAAGCCATTGTTCCAACTGGACCATCATCGATGAGTTGTTGAAGCAATTCATGAAATCCCAAGAGGAAATGAACAGGTTGTTGGTTAGCCGATTTCGACATTAAGAAGTCTTTAAATGATCGACCCTCGGGCTCGGTACTCTACCTAGCAACACGATCGCTAATCCGAGGGGCAATGCAAAGGCGATCACAACCGTAAGTGGTGCTTCAGTATGATGGACCCGCTATTCCTACTACCTCTTCTTCTTCTCTCCGAAGGTAGTGGAAAGTGAACCCGAGGCGACAAAGGACAAGGAACTTCCTACTAATAATGGAGGTACCGGCAATGTCCATCCTCGGGTTGTCCCGAAACCCAAAACCAAACACGAGTTGTTTTGAACCTCCGGTTGAAAACCCCAAATCCAAAACTTCTATTCCTTACCCTCACGTTTAAATGAGCAAAACTCCGCGAAAAAGCCGGTCATCAAATGGAAAATTTTTTCAAATTTTCCAAGAACTTCATTTTGACATAAGCTTTGCGGATGCTATCATCTTGATGCCCAAGTTTGCATCAACTCTCAAACACGTGTTAAGCAACATGGAAAAAGCTGTTTGAAATGGCTAAAACTCCTTTGAATGAGAAGCGCCAAATAGATTCATAAAAAAGCTTCGAGAAGCTTGGAGATCTGGAAAATTTCTTCTTCCTTGTGTTTTTCCAGAATGATTGAATGCTTTGCCTCGCCGATCTTGGTGCAAGCATCAATCGATGCCTTATTCAAGATGGAAGAAGCTTTCTCTCCGAACTTATTACTACCGCATGACTCTTGAGCTTGCGGATCGTTCTATATCGCGTCCTCTTGGCATCGCCGAGGATGTATTCGTGAAAGTAGGAAAGTTCCATTTTCCGGTGACTTTGTGGTTGTTGATTTCGATGCCGATCATCGGGTTCCCTCTTTGTTGGACGAGGATTCACGAGAACGGCCGTGCTCTCATTGATGTGTTTAAGCAAGAAATCACTTTACGTGTGGGTAATGAAGTCGTCACCTTTAACCTTGATCAAACTTGAGGTACTCCTCAAACTATGATCTTTGAATCGGTTAATCGAATTGATTTAATTGATATTGCTTGAGGAGTACTCTCAAGAGTTTCTTGGTTATTTTCATAATTCGTGAGTGGGATTCCACCACATCTTCTCAACCAATCATTGCCGACTCTTCCCCTCTCTCACTCCGTTTGAGGAGGTGACTTATTTCTAGAAGAGATCGATGAGTTTCTTGCTAATGATGAATCGATTCCACGGAATTGATGGTGTTTATGATTCGGAGGAGATATCCTTTATCTTGAGCAATTGTTAAATGAAGATCCATTACCTTCACTCCTCCGAAAGAGATCACGATTGAGGAAATCAAATCGATACAAACATCTCTGAAGAATTTCCGAGGTTGAACTTAAGGACCTACCTCCTCATCTCGAGTATGCATTCTTGGAGGGTGATGATAAATTACCGTCATAATTGCTAAAGACTTAAATGAGGAGGAGAAGATCGCTCTCATAAAGGTCTTGAAGTCACACAAGCAAGCAATTGCTTGGAAACTCTCCGACATTAAGGTATCAACCACGAGTTTTGTACTCACAAAATCTTGATGGAGGATGACTTCAAGCCGCGATTCAACATCATAGAAGGTGAATCCTAAGATTCATGAGGTTATCAAACAAGAGGTTCTCAAACTTCTTGATGCGGTTTAATCTACCCGATCTCGATAGTCCTTGGGTCAGTCCATCCATCGTGTTCCAAAAAGGGTGGCATAATTGTTGTCACAAATGAAGAAAGCGAGTTAATTCCAACTCGATTGGTTACGGGATGGCGTGTGTGTATTGACTATCGCAAGTTAAACGACGCCACCCGTAAAGACCATTTTCCTCTACCCTTCATGGATCGGATGCTTGAGAGATTAGCGAGGAACGAATACTATTGTTTCCTTGATGGTTTCTCGGGGTATTTTCAGATCCCCATTGATCCGCAGGATCAAGAAAAGACCACATTCACCGCCCATACGGAACTTTTGCCTCTGAGACGTATGCCTTTTGTCCTATGTAACGCTCCCGCACGTTCCAACGATGTATGATGGAAATTTTCCACGACATGATCGGGAAACAATGGAGGTGTTTATGGATGACTTCTCGGTCATTGGGGACTCATTTCAAACATGTCTCTCCCATTTAGATAAAATGCTAAACGGTGTGAAGACACCAATCTTTGTCTAAATTGGGAGAAGAGCCACTTTATGGTCAAAGAAGGCATAGTCCTTGGCCATAAGATTTCCAAAACAAGATTGAGGTTGATAGAGCAAAGTTGATGTTATTGCCAATTGCCTCATCCTACTACCGTCAAAGGTATTAGGAGTTTTCTAGGTCATGCCGGGTTTTATCGTAGATTCATACAAGATTTTTCTAAAATCGCTCGGCCTATGACCCATCTTCTTGAAAAGATGCTCCTTTTATCTTTTCACTTTGAGTGCATCAAGCTTTTGAAACATTAAAGAAAAAGCTACGGAAGCACCCATTCTAGTTGCCCGATCGGGATTTACCCTTTGAACTCATGTGCGATGCAAGTGATTTTGCTATCGGTGCGGTCTTGGGGCAACGAAAACCAAGCATTTTCACCTATCCACTACGCAAGTAAGACTATGATCAAGCTCAAACCCATTACACCACTACGGAAAAAGAATTATTAGGCATGGTGTATGCGTTTGAGAAGTTTCGCCATACCTTATCTTGACCAAATGCGTGGTGTATACGGATCACTCGGCTCTCAAATATCTCTTTGCAAAACAAGATGCAAAGCCGAGATTGCTCCGTTGGGTTCTCCTCTACAAGAATTTGATATCATTATACGTGATAAAAAGGAGCCGAGAACACAGGTCACGATCATTTGTCCGTCTAGAAAACCCTCACCGGGATGTGTTCGAGAAAAGGAAATAAACGAAACATTTCCTCTCGAAACACTCAATGTGGTTTCTTTTCGTGGAGACTCTTCTACCCCATGGTTTCTTGACTTTGCAAATTACCATGCGGGTAACTTTTAGTGAAAGGGATGTCGTCCCAACAGAAAAACAAATTCTTTAAAGATGTAAAACATTACTCGGGACGACCCTACTTATTCAAAATTTGCGCGGATCAAGTCATCAGCGATGTGTGTATGGTCGAAGCCAATGACATTCTCAAGGCTTGCCATTCCGACCTATCGGGGTGAATGGCGGTCAAGCTAAATCACTCAAGCTCGCCACTTGTGAAGACCGTAATCGACTTAAAGCGCTCAAGCACGAATGCAAGGAAGATCTGAGGAGTATAGGGTCTCCCCGGGTCGTTATGTCCCAGCGAGCTATGCAATGGATTATCAAACGTATAGTGATCGGGAGATTTGAACGGAAAAGGAGATTGTGAATTATTATAACTACAGAAAAAGGACATAAACCACAAGGGCTTAAATGCAAATTAAAGAAAGTTAAAAAGATAAAAAATATTAAATAAACGCTATCACTATTTTAAAATTGATGAA
Organism: Chrysanthemum lavandulifolium; assembly: GCA_022545495.1. NCBI lineage: Eukaryota > Viridiplantae > Streptophyta > Magnoliopsida > Asterales > Asteraceae > Chrysanthemum > Chrysanthemum lavandulifolium. The sequence continues at coordinate 160,082,838 of CM040244.1, read as the reverse complement.
CGTTTAAAACTTAAAACTTAAAACTTACGTTTAAATAAAAATAACGTAAACGTACAAAATAAAAAGTGAAATCTAAGAAATAAAAGTCCTAAAAATATGAAAATGACATTTTACAAACCTAATGATAAAAGAAAATTTATAGAAAAAGAAAATTATTTTTATAACTATTAAATTAATTATTATTAATTAAAAACTATTTTTAACTAATAAATAATAACCTAAAATACAAGAAAATAGGAAATAAAGCTAGAAAAATAAAATTAAGACTTATAAAAATCTAAAATATCAAATTAGAATTTTCAAAACTATTTTTGTATTTTTCTGACTATTTTTCTATTTTCTAGGAATTAAATACTATTTAAAACTACTTAAATTACTTAAAAATACAAATTTAACTAAGAAAAATCTAGAAAAATATTTTTTTGGCTTTTTATATTTATCTAAACTTAAGAAAATTGAAAAATTATTTTTTTGAACCTTTTCTTAATTATTTGTATTTAAAGCTAATTAAAAATGCTTAAAAACTAATTTAAATTAAGAAAAATAGCAAACCAACTTGGAAAAATCTGAAAATTTCAGGAAAACTCTACAATAATATTAGGAGGCTAGGAAAATTGGAAAAACAAGGGCTTGTTTGTGGGAAATTGAAACTGAAGTGGAATGTGCTTATGAAATAAGCACTAGAATAAGCAAATGGCTACCATAAGCTACCAAGCATAATGTGAAGCTACAATAAGCTAATACTACCTAAATGCAACTAGAAACAAACTGCTTAAACCTCGATTTGCAATCTTACAAAGATTTGAGCAATTGAGCAAATGAGCTAAAAGCAGTTAAAGGGTACCAAGTTTGAGCTTATGCATAAGCTTCAAAATAATTTGAAAAGGAAAACCAGCAAATGGAACCTAGACTAGACACGGGTGAGAGTGTCTAAACCAAGAATCAGATCTAGAGAAGCTCTTATGAGCTTTGCACAAGCTCGCAAAAGCGCGCCCAACCTGTGCGCAGACTTGATGCCTGCTGCAGGCACTTAGCACTATTTTGACAAGCTTGTTTGAAGCTTAAGAAAAATTCACAAAATTTTGCAAAATGACAAAAAGAAACTAGACCAAGAGGGCTTTTAAAACTACAAATTTCATTGAATTTGACTCAAAAATGAGCCAATGAAAAATCTTTCTAACTTGGCCAAAACTGAGCTTTTGCATACTTTGACTTTTTATCAAAACTGAAAGTTTGACTAATTTGAGGTTTGGATCAATTTTGAGGACTGAATATGATGTAATGTGATGAAATAACACTAATGTAGGCTAGACCTATGAATTTTAAACACAAAATGAGCCTATGATCTTGTTAAAATTCCAACAGACAACTGATTAAGACAGATATGGAAAAGTTTGACTTGAGTGGTTGCAGGCACAAAATTGAAACAGCTATGAGATCAATAGGACTAAACAAGCATGACCCAACAGATTACTACCACTGCACTAGCCTACAACACAAATAATGCAGCTAAACCAAACATCACTTTAAGGACTGGTATACAAACTTCACAAAGCTAACTACTAATCTAGCATACATCACTGATCAAACTGAGTATGAATGGCCTAAATACAACTGGACAAACACATTTGGGTAGCTTATGACCACATATATAAGTACAAACAGAAAATGCAAAATTGAAATGAAACTAAAAATGAGTAATCTTACTCACATGTGTCAAGCTGGTTGCAGGATAGAACCAAACCCAAGATTACTCTAACCTAGTCTAATCTAGCCAAAAATCATCCTTGAATCAACCCATATCATCACCAATCCATTCTTGGCAGTTTGACTTTCGTTGACCATGAGATAATTTTACTTGAAAATGAAATATAAGTTTGCAAAAGCTATGATAAGCTTAAATAAGCTTATTTAAGCTAACACAAAGCTACTTGGAAGCTTTAATACAAAAATTTGAAAATAGCTTTTTCAACAGTTAACTAAAAACTTGGAACTTAAACCAAACTTGAAATTGATTCTCAAAAGTACAATACAATGATATTTAAACTTAAAGTTGATACAAATAAACTGAAAACTACAACATTTAGGCTAAAACTAGAACATTAATTTAAAAACGACATTTAAGAAAAATTAAAAACTAACTAACTACTCCCTCCTTCTCCTCTTTCTTCCTTTTTATATCCAAACTGCTTCTCCACTTGCTCTTAGCTTTTTCCACCTTTATTTTAGACCCTTGGATGATTTAAGTGAATCATGGCCATTCATTGGCTTTTTTTGGCGGGAAAATTGTTTTGACAGTTGGAGTGAGATAGAGTGTTTGGTGAGGGAAGAATTATTGTTTCTTGGATGTAGTGTTAGGAGGGGGAACATAGTGAGTGGGATGAGCTGGGGTAGTGTGTTGCAGGGGAAGTTGCAGAAAGCAGGTGGGAAGGGAAGAGGTTTTGGCGCGTTGGGGTTAGTCAAACCACATTTTGACCGGGTATTAAATATATAAAGGGGGGTTCAAAATGGTTGTGGCAGGGGTCACAATAAATTTGACTAGTCCAAAAAGGTATAAAAGGGTTTATATTACAAGGACTAGTTGTGTAACTTCTGAAAATTCAGGGACCTGGGCTGCCAATTCAACAAAGTTGCTCCAAGGACTAAAAGTGACAAAGTTCAATAATGCAAGGACCAATCTTGACATTTTCCAATTTCCAGGGGCCATTTCTGCCAATTTTCAAACTTAAAGGACCAAACTTGTAATTTTCTCAAACTTTTATATTTTTCACCAAAGGACTAAATTTGACAAGTTATGATTTTAAAAGGACCTTTGGTGACTTTTCTTTTGAAATTATGTGCTCGGGGACTATTTTGACAATTTTAGAAACTTGGGGACTGAAGCGCCAATTATGCAAACTTTGCTCATTTTTCATCGATTTTAAACATTTTGCATCCGAAACATATAAAATGCAATTTTGGAATATTTTCAGTATTTTGATGCATTTCGAGCATTTTAGGCGTTTTGCGATTCAGATTGACTAAAAATGATGAGTATTTACACACTCATCAATCCCCCACTAAACTATTGCTAGTCCCTAGCAATCTTTTGAGAAAAACTTAATGGATTTGAATCTCTTTACCAAAAGCCATTACTTACGGAGTAGCCAAATGTTTTAGTTCAAGTAAGAACCATGGTACACCGATAACCATGTGATTTTGAGCAAACCACCGACTTTCAACGGTTTGATTTGTCTTTACGAAGCCGTTTGCTCTGGACTAGTTAACTCTTAGATAAATTATCAATATTATCTTTGGTGGTGATTACCAATTATGGTTTTCCCTTGCCTTTACCACAAGCCATAAACTTGCGGGCTAGCCAACTCTTCACTTTTTAGGATATGGTGGTGAATACCATACAATTTTGGGCAAATTGCAAGCCGTAAGCGGTTTGAGATATCTTTACCAAGAGCCGTTTGCTCTGGATTAGCCAATCCTTTAGTTTATTAGACATGGCGGATGATAACCAAATGAGTAAGTGTAAAACACTTACTCCAAAAAAAAATTTGGCCAAAAGCGGGAATTGGTATAATTATATGATAAAATTCGTGAGAATTCCCCCCACTTAGAAATGAATATTGCCCTCAATATTCAAAGTACCGCGGTTATGCGAAACAAGGAACGTAAAGGGAAATACTACGGCCATTATCTAGAAAGATGATTTTTTTTTTTTTTTTTTTTTTTTTAAGAAACTTATATATATATAACATGTGGGCACTCCCCACACTAGGGTGGTACACACGGGTGAAAACCCATGTTTAGCTCTTGTTTTTGATTACCGAGTCGCTAGCTTGACTCGACCCCAATTCATTGGTTCATGGGAAGCAAAGTGGAAGAAACAATCTCCATCGGACTTTCATTCAAGATGTTTGGACAAACATTTGAAGCATGTGAAAGTTCCACACCGATGAGATATACATAGAACCGGCTCAAAATGATATATGAAAATGCGGGATCAAAGATAATGTCTTCATTCCGAAGGAGTGAAGAGCAGGAGAAGTGATAGGATATATGAAGAAAAGAAAGAAAATCATGATAGAAATCATGACTAACTCTTCATCCTCGATAGGAGAATTCATAGTCTCATGAATCTCATCGAGTTAAGCTTGCTTGATCAAGACATATTATGAGAGTGTCTAGATCAAGTAGAAATTATCATACTCCGCGGAGATATGATATGAGTGAGTTCATCGAGAACTCCATGAAGGTGAATGAATCATATTCGAATTGATATGAGTGGGTTCATTGGCGAACTCCTCAAAAGTAAATGATTCATGATCGAGGAGAGAATTATGAGAATGAGAAGTGGTGCGCCACTAATCTTCTCTCCCATATTATCAAAGCAGGAGGCTTTCATTTCGGAATAGAATCATCGGAAGAATGTCACTATCCTTAATGGGGATAGGAGATGAAATAGGTTTCTCTTTGAAAGCCTCGATTTTAGAAATGAGAAGGCCGACATTCAATAATGTTGCTCGAAGAGCTTCATCTTTGATTTCGATGTCGATAACTTCATCATTCTCTTCTTCTAAGCTAACAAGCTCGGAAGGTGAATCTTCCACATAAGCGATGTCTCCACAAGATAACGAATCATCATCATCGAATCGGAGAACATCTCAACATGATCATTTTGGAAGACAAGAGGAGGAGGATATCACACATGATCAAGAATTCCTGTGACTCTCTTGGGATTGGGACAAGGTTCTCAACACTAGACTTTATGAATTCGTCCGATTCCTTTTCGAGGAGCAGTGTCGAGATGCTCGTCCCCATAATAAGAGAGTGAGTGTGAATCTCGGGTGTGATAGCGGTTGTTTGAGATGGAATCTCAAGCTGCTGGGATATCAACCGGCGAGGAGTTGAGAAATATTATCTCTAAAGGATAAAACTCTCCTCGTCATCGTCATAAAGTCTTGCCTTGAGAAATTGGGAGCGCTTAGATTGCTTGCTCTAGGATTAATAATTCTTCCCTAGATTTGCGAGCCTCTCGTTCTTCTCGTTCTTGACCACAATTCTCCTATGGTCTTTTCACCACTCACTTGATTCTTAAAGTTACTAATCATATCATCAAGTGTTTTCATTGTGGTTTCAAAATCATGGGAGATTTCTTGAGATAACGGCTCGGTGGAGTTTGAACCGTATGGTCTTTGTGGAGGTTGGAAATTATCAAACATGTAAGAGTCATGATTGTTACAAGGAATTGGGTTCCCTATTTGACAATCGAGTGAAATGGGGACCTCCACAGTTTTACACACATGATAAAGCTGTTGAGTGCGGAATGGTGAATCATATGGATTTTGGTCATAACCAAAACTACGAGCATCACCGGAAAAGCTGTTCATAGACAAGCGTGTTTCGGATTGACACTCAAATCCTTGGTGAGGACCTCCACAAAATTCACATGAGATATGTTGATTATATGAAGATAAGTCGGGCTGTGGTGGGTAATTGGGAAAATTTGAGGGGTCGTTAAATGAGTTCGGATTAGGATCATAATCAAATGAATTCCTCGAACCACAAAACAAACAACTCCCGTTATGGATATCATTACCACATTGTACACAAGTACACCAACGACAGGGTGAACCATAAAGAGGCTCACCACAACCGACACAAGGAATAAACGATTGCATTTGAGAGTTATGATAAGGAATCGGTTTATTTAAAGGATCAACAAAACCAACATGGTGATCCGAATGACTATCAAGTCTCGAAGAACATTCAGAAAAAACAGGAGGTGGGACAAGTGGTGTGCTCTGAGAGCTAGCAATTTCCACCACTTCCGTTATGGTCTCCGGTTTTGGTTCTTGAGAAACGTGAAGATTAGGCAAGTCATTCTTGCTAGTCACCGGTGTTTGAACGGGTTCATCGTAATCAATTCTAATTCTCGACCTTTTTTCATCGGCTTGAATTTGTTCGATTAGATTACGGGCTCTATCTTCAAAGAAAGTGTCCTCGTAATCCTCGGTGGGTGCTTGGGGTAGCTCAAGCGTTTGAGCTGGTTTGTCAAGATTAGAATGTATTTCGGGTTGTGGCGGGTGGTCGAAATAACTTTGAAAAGAATTTTGATGGATAATTCATACAATTGCAAAATTCGCTTGAACTAGGCCCTCCACACCGCTCACACACATTTGTGACGATGATGTTGACGATTGTCGACATAAGAATTAAACATATAGAGGATTAAGAAGAGAATCAAATGGTTGAGAGGATACGAAGAATAGAATTAAGCGGCAAAGAGGGTAAGAGAAATAGAATCAACGAATAAGAGGAATGAGAAGAGTATTTTGTATTTTGGATAAGAAAATATAAACATATCTGAGATGGATGGTATGAACAAAGAGTGAATATCCAAATCACTAATCGCTAGGCGTAAGATAATCGGCATGACTCCGGCGTGGCGTAAAATTTGATGCGTGCAAACAGTCAAGCTAAATCACTCAAGCACGCCACTTGTGAATGGCGGACCGTAATCGACTTAAAGCGCTCAAGCACGAATGCAATGAAGATCGAGGAGTATAGTGTCTCCCGGTCGTTATGTCCAAGCGAGCTATGCAATGGATTATCAAGCGTATAGTGATCGGGAGATTTGAACGGAAAAGGAGATTGTGAATTATTATAACTACAGAAAAAGGACATAAACCACAAGGGCTTAAATTCAAATTAAAGAAAGTTAAAAAGATAAAAAATATTAAATAAACGCTATCACTATTTTAAAATTGATGAACGTTTAAAACTTAAAACTTAAAACTTACGTTTAAATAAAAATAACGTAAACGTACAAAATAAAAAGTGAAATCTTAGAAATAAAAGTCCTAAAAATATGAAAATGACATTTTTACAAACCTAATGATAAAAGAAAATTTATAGAAAAAGAAAATTATTTTTATAACTATTAAATTAATTATTATTAATTAAAAACTATTTTTAACTAATAAATAATAACCTAAAATACAAGAAAATAGGAAATAAAGCTAGAAAAATAAAATTAAGACTTAGAAAAATCTAAAATATCAAACTAGAATTTTCAAAACTATTTTTGTATTTTTCTGACTATTTTTCTATTTTCTAGGAATTAAATACTATTTAAAACTACTTAAATTACTTAAAAATACTAATTTAACTAAGAAAAATCTAGAAAAATATTTTTTGGCTTTTTATATTTATCTAAACTTAAGAAAATTGAAAAATTATTTTTTTGAACCTTTTCTTAATTATTTGTATTTAAAGCTAATTAAAAATGCTTAAAAACTAATTTAAATTAAAAAAAATAGCAAACCAACTTGAAAAATCTGAAAATTTCAGGAAAACTCTACAATAATATTAGGAAGCTAGGAAAATTGGAAAAACAAGGGCTTGTTTGTGGGAAATTGAAACTGAAGTGGAATGTGCTTATGAAATAAGCACTAGAATAAGCAAATGGCTACCATAAGCTACCAACTGTTAACAGAAGCTACAATAAGCTAATACTACCTAAATGCAACTAGAAACAACTGCTTAAACCTCTGATTTGCAATCTTACAAAGATTTGAGCAATTGAGCAAATGAGCTAAAACAGTTAAAGGGGTACCAAGTTTGAGCTTATGCACAAGCTTCAAAATAAGTGAAAAGGAAAACCAAAAATGGAACCTAGACTAGACCGGGTGAGAGTGTCTAAACCAAGAATCAGATCTAGAGAAGCTCTTATGAGCTTTGCACAAGCTCTGCAAAAACTGCCCAACCCCTGTGCAGACTTGATGCCCTGCACAGGGCACTTAGCACTATTTTGACAAGCTTGTTAGAAGCTTAAGAAAAATTCACAAAATTTTGCAAAAATGACAAAAAGAAACTAGACCAGTAGGGCTTTTTAAAACTACAAATTTCATTGAATTTGACTCAAAAATGAGCCAATGAAAAATCTTTCTAACTTGGCCAAAACTGAGCTTTTGCATACTTTGACTTTTTATCAAAACTGAAAGTTTGACTAATTTGAGGTTTGGATCAATTTTGAGGACTGAGTATGATGTAATGTGATGAAATAACACTAATGTAGGCTAGACCTATGAATTTTAAACACAAAATGAGCCTATGATCTTGTAAAAATTCCAACAGAAAACTGATTAAGACAGATATGGAAAAGTTTGACTTGAGTGGTTGCAGGCACAAAATTGAAACAGCTATGAGATCAATAGGACTAAACAAGCAAGACCCAACAGATTACTACCACTGCACTAGCCTACAACACAAATAATGCAGCTAAACCAAACATCACTTTAAGGACTGGTATGCAAACTTCACAAAGCTAACTACTAATCTAGCATACATCACTGATCAAACTGAGTATGAATGGCCTAAATACAACTGGACAAACACATTTGGGTAGCTTATGACCACAGATATAAGTACAAACAGAAAATGCAAAATTGAAATGAAACTGAAAATGAGTAATCTTACTCACATGTGTCAAGCTGGTTGCAGGATAGAACCAAACCCAAGATTACTCTAACCTAGTCTAATCTAGCCCAAAATCATCACCGAATCAACCCATATCATCACCAAATCCATTCTTGGCCAGTTTTGACTTTCGTTGACCATGAGATAATTTTACTTGAAAATGAAATATAAGTTTGCAAAAAGCTATGATAAGCTTAAATAAGCTTATTTAAGCTAACACAAAGCTACTTGGAAGCTTTAATACAAAAATTTGAAAATAGCTTTTTCAACAGTTAACTAAAAACTTGGAACTTAAACCAAACTTGAAATTGATTCTCAAAAGTACAATACAATGATATTTAAACTTAAAGATGATACAAATAAAATGAAAACTACAACATTTAGGCTAAAACTAGAACATTAATTTAAAAATGACATTTAAGAAAAATTAAAAACTAACTAACTACTCCCTCCTTCTCCTCTTTCTTCCTTTTTATATCCAAACTGCTTCTCCACTTGCTCTTAGCTTTTTCCACCTTTATTTTAGACCCTTGGATGATTTAAGTGAATCATGGCCATTCATTGGCTTTTTTGGCGGGAAAATTGTTTTGACAGTTGGAGTGAGATAGAGTGTTTGGTGAGGGAAGAATTATTGTTTCTTGGATGTAGTGTTAGGAGGGGGAACATAGTGAAAGGGAGGAGGGGGGTAGTGTGTTGCATGGGAAGTTGCAGAAAGCGGTGGGAAGGAAGAGGTTTTTGGCGTTGGGGTTAGTCAAACCACATTTTGACCGGGTATTAAATATATAAAGGGGGGTTCAAAATGGTTGTGGCAGGGGTTACAATAAATTTGACTAGTCCAAAAAGGTATAAAAGGGTTTATATTACAAGGACTAGTTGTGTAACTTCTGAAAATTCAGGGACCTGGGCTGCCAATTCAACAAAGTTGCTCCAAGGACTAAAAGTGACAAAGTTCAATAATGCAAGGACCAATCTTGACATTTTCCAATTTCCAGGGGCCATTTCTGCCAATTTTCAAACTTAAAGGACCAAACTTGTAATTTTCTCAAACTTTTTATATTTTTCACCAAAGGACTAAATTTGACAAGTTATGATTTTAAAAGGACCTTTGGTGACTTTTCTTTTGAAATTATGTGCTCAGGGACTATTTTTGACAATTTTAGAAACTTGGGGACCTGAAAGCGCCAATTATGCAAACTTTGCTCATTTTCATCGATTTTAAACATTTTGCATCGAAACATATAAAATGCAATTTTGGAATATTTTCGATATTTTGATCGAGCATTTTAGGCGTGAGCAGATTTTAAAATGATGAGTATTTACACACTCATCGGGGACATCATAGCCCCAACTACACCGCCAAGAAGGTGTTTGATTCCGATTCTATTGGCCCACGATTTACAAGGATGCCCATGAATTTGTCAAAATCGTGACACTTGTCAACGTCACGGAAATATCTCACAAAGAAATGAAATGCCGCAAACGCCATTCAAGTGTGTGAGATTTTGACATCCGGGGCATTGACTTTATGGGGCCATTTCCTTCATCTCGAGGAAACAAATACATACTCGTGGCGTTGACTATTTGTCAAAATGTGTTGAAGCGAAAGCTTTACCTACCAACGATGCCCGAGTTGTTGTGAAATTCTTAAAATCTCTTTTGCTAGGTTTGGAACCCACGAGCTATAATCGATGATCGTAGTGCGCATTTTGCAATGACCGGTTTGATAGAGTCATGCAAAGTATGGTGTAACTCACCGTCTCTCTGCGTATCACCCCAAACAAGTGGGCAAGTGGAAGTTTCCAACCGAGGATTAAAAGAATTCTTGAAAGGACGATGGCTTAAAACCGTGCCTCTTGGTCGGATAAGCTAGATGACGCACTCTGGGCCTTCCAGACAACTTATAAAACACCCATCGGTGCACTCCATACAAGCTAGTGTACGGAAAGGCGTGTCATCTACCGATTGAGCTTGAGCACAAAGCATCTTGGGCCTTGAAACATGCAAACTTCGATATTCAGACGGTGGTGATCACCGGAAAGTTCAAATGAATGAATTAAATGAACTCCGTGATCAAGCATACGAGAACTCTTTGATCTATAAAGAAAAGACAAAGAAGATTCATAACTCCAAAATCAAAACCGCGTTTTCAACGTCGGTGATCGAGTCCTTCTTTTCAATTCAAGATTGAAGATTTTCGGGAAAACTAAAATCCACCGGTGCGGACCATTCACTATCACTAAAGTATTTCCTTATGGAACCATTGAGTTATCTCAACCCGATGGTCCAAATTTTAAAGTGAATGGTCATCGATTGAAGCACTATTTTGGAGAGGACATTCCTCCTGTGGTTGTCCCGGATCTACAAACTTTCCCCATGAACCAATGAATGCGGGGATCGAGTCAAGCTAGCGACTCGGGAATCAAAAACAATAGCACACCATATGGGTTTCACCCATATTTCGACTTCTTTCTACTTTCTACCACCTAGTGTGGGGAGATGCCCATTGTTGTATATAAAGTTTCCCAAAAAAAAAAAAAAAAAAAAAAATTCAAATAATGGCCGTAGTATTTCCTTTTATGTTCTATTTTTCGGCATAACATTGGTACTTTGAATATTGAGGGCAATATTCATTTCTAGTGTGGGGGAATTCTCATGAATTTTATCATGTAATTATACCACCCAATTCCCCATTTTGGCCAAAATTTTTTTGGAGTAAGTGTTTTGCACTTACTCAACTTATGGTTATCGATCCGCCATGTCTAATAAACAAAAGGATTGGCTAATCCAGAGCAAACGACTCTTGGTAAAGATATCTCAAATCCGTTGACGACTTGCAATTTGCCCAAAATTGTATGGTGTTATTTCACCATATCTTTAATTAGTGAAGAGTTGGCTAGCCCACAAGTTTATGGCTTGTGGTAAAGGCGATGGAAAACCATAATTAGTAATCACTCACCAAAGATATTTTATCTAAGAGTTGGCTAGTCCGTAGCAAACGACTTACGGTAAAGACAAATCAAATCCGTTGGAATCGGTGATTTGCTCAAAATCATTTGGTTATCAGTGTACCAAGGTTCTTACTTGAACTGAAACATTTGGCTACTCCGAGTAATGGCTTTTGGTAAAGAGATTCAAATCCATTAAGTTTTCTCAAAAGATTGCTAGGGACTAGCAATAGTTTAGTATGGGGATTGATGAGTGTGTAAATACTCATCATTTTGGTCAAATCTAAAGCGCAAAACACTTAAAAACGCTCGAAATGCATCAAAATACCGAAAATATCTCAAAATCTATTTTATATGTTTCGGATGCAAAATGTTTAAAATCGATGAAAATGAGCTAAGTTTGCATAATTGGCAGTTTCAGTCCCCGACTTTCAAATCTTGTCAAAAATAGTCCCTGAGCACTTATTTTAAAAGAAAAGTCACCAAAGGTCCTTTTGAAATCATAAGTTGTCATAATTAGTCCTTTGGTGAAAAATGTCAAAAGTTTTGAGAAATTACAAGTTTAGTCCTTTGAGTTTCAAAACTGACAAGTTTGGTCCTTGGAATATTGGAGATTGTCAAGTTTAGCCCTTGGATTATAATTTCAGAATGTACATTATTGGTCCCTGGAAAATCAGAATTGGCAGTTTTGGTCATTGGTTTTGGTGAATTGCAAAAATGGTCCTTGTTTATTTAATATCAAACCCTTGAACCCCTTTTGAACCATGACCCCCTACCATAACACCTTTGACCCCCCCTATTTTTGACCCCGTCCACTAATAATATACCCGGTCAATATCTTGGTCAAACCCACCTCGCCCCTCGTTTTCCCTCCAAACCACCCACCTTCTCCATCACCACTTTTTCTGCAACTCAACCTCTAGCTCACCCTACTCCACGCTTTGTCCCCTCCAACCACAACCCTCCAAAGCCACATTTAATGCATCCTTCCCCTGTCCCAAGTTATCGGTACCAAGCGGCAAAAAGAGTTTTCCATAAAATCTCATCAATGGCCAAAATCCACCCAAGTGATCCAATGGTGTAAAAGCAAGTGGGAAAAGTTCGAGAATCTGAGTGGGAGCAGGTTTTGGTGTATAAAAGGAAGAAAGAAGCAAGAAAAAGTACTTAGTTTTATTTTTCACATATATGTCATTTTTAATATTAATGTTTTAGTATAAGTATCAATCTGTAATCTTTTGTTTCTATGTACTAAACTCAAGCTGTTTTATCAATATAATCTGCTTTCAAGTATCAATTCAAAGTTTTGTTATAGTTTCAAGTTCTTATGCTCACTGTTGAAAAATTCAGTTTTAATCTCTTATAATCAATGCTCCAAGTAGCATTATTTTACTTCAAATAAGCTTATTTAAGCTGTTTATAGCTTTGAGTAAGCTTATAATTCAGTTTCAATCAAAATTGGTGTTTGGTCAACAAAAGTCAAACTGAGAAGAGATTTTGGTTAGCGAGGCATGGAAGTAGATTTCGGTTGATGCGATGTTGGATATGGGTTGATAATTGGTTTAGGATAGTGGTTACTGTCTTTGTTTGGCAAGCCATTGTGGTTGGGACTTTTGTAAGTGTTTGAATATTATTTGGTGCGCCATATTTGCATTAATAATTTAGGAGCTATTTGATAATTGTAGTATTGTTAATTGTGTCATATAAGTAGTTTAGATCTGTTCTAGTATAAATCATAGCTTGGATTTGAGTATTAATTAGAGTGTTAGCAAAATCGATTAGAATAAGTGGTGTTTGGATTTTCTAGCAAAGCGAGATTAAGGGTATTTCGATGGTTAACACTAGTTTCTTTAGTCTTACTTAGGTGTGATAAAGTCACTTTGGTCACTCATTTGCACCCTAAAATAGCCAAAGTCAAATTTGCATTAAATCATCCTAGTGATCACATTTGCTTGAATCGGTTGGTCAAAATGAGTATGTAGGTTTACATTACATAGATATAGCTTGCGTAGTTTCATTTCATCACAAAACATCATATTCGGTTCATAAAAGCGAATCAAAACTCAATTTGGTCAACTTTTCAAAGCTGTTTCAAAAGTAAAAAGTGAAAATCTCGGTTTCACCCAACTTGGGTGATTTTCATGGATTCAATTTTGGGTCAAATCAAGTGAAATTGTGGGTTTTCTAGTTCGGATGGTCAAGTTACTTAATCGATTTTTGTTGAATTTTGTAATTTTTACAAGCTCCAAATAAGTTGCTTCATAAGTGCAAAGTGCCTGTGCACACTCAAGATACATGAGTGTGAGGCGAGATGTGCACCTGCGAGCCTTGCATAGGTCCGGTTCTAGATCCTTAGGGTCTGAAATTTGGTTTAGAGATAGTTGTGGTGAGCTTGAGTTCTTCATTTTGTTTTCACATTAGCTTATTAAATAAGCTTGTGCTTAAGCTTCAAAGTAGACATAAAACTTTGTTTTGGGCACTTAAGTTAATTCATCAAATCTGTTTAGTTAGCACTTAAGAGGTTTAGGATAGTGGTAACTAGTTGCTTTTAGTATTTTTAGCTTATTATAGCTTCAGAATCGGTTGGTGATCATTTGGTGCTTTTAGCTTATTTGGAGTGCTTATTTATAAGCACTTGTCCTTCAGACTTCATTTTCTCACACACAAGCTACTGTTTTATATTTTTCTTAGATTCATAATATTATTTTAGACTTTTCCTGAAATTTTCATAATTTTTCATCACTTTGTTGATATTTTTCTCATTTAAATCGGCTTTTTAGTACTTTTTAATTAGCTTTTAATACAATTAATTCAGAAAAGTTTCAAAAAAATAAGTTTTCATTTTTCCTAGGTTAAGATAAATATAAAAAGCCAAAAAAATATTTTCCCATAATTTTCCTAGTTTAATTTGTAATTTTTAGCAATTTAATTAGTTTTAAGTAGTTTTTAATTCATAGAAAATAGAAAAATAATCAGAAAAATACAAAATTAGTTTTTAAAATTCTCTTTAGAAATTTTAGATTTTTCTAAGTCACAATTTCATTTTTCTAGCTTTATTTCATATTTTCTTATATTTTAGGGTGTTATTAAATAGATAAAAATAGTTTTTAATTAATAATAATTAAATAAATAGTCATAAAAATAATTTTCTTTTTCTCAAAATTTTCTCTTATCATTAGGTTTTTAAAATGTCATTTTATATTTTTAGGATTAATCTTGTGCAATTTCACATTTTCTTTTGTACGTTACGTAGTTTTTAATTTAAATTTATAATAGAAAAATCAAAAACATCGTTTTAAAAATAGTGATAGCATTTATTTAATATAATTTAGCTTTTTAATTTTCTTTCATTTTTCCTTTGTCATCTAGTATCAATCATAACCTTTTCCTGTTCAATTATCACCCGATCACTATACGTTTGGTGATTCAGTCGCACAGCTCGTTGGGACTTAACGACCTGGGGAAACACTATACTCCTCTAGATCTTCATTGCATTGGTGTCTGAGCTTTTTGAAGTTTATTTCGGTTGACCATTCACAAGTGGTCAGCTTGTGTGATAAAACTTGACGGTTTGGACCCAATCACTCTAGCTAGATTAGAACTTGACGATTAGTGTTGGAAAATAATGTAAGTGACGTTGTATGGTTTTCTCAGCCGAGAAGGGAGCTTGTTAATTAGTGAAGTAACTCTTTAGTTGGGTACTCAGGGACTGGATTAGGACAAAGAGGAGCTTCGTTACCGAACCACTATAAATCATCGTGTCCGGTTTGCGCTTTCTTTACTTATCTCTTTACGTTTTTATCTTTGAAGTTAGCTTTACATTTATATTTGCATTGCATTTATGTTTGTGTAGTTTGTTTTCGTCGTTCGGGGTCAAAGGAACTTCCTTTTCTTGAGCAAGTTTTATAACACCTAGGCGATGAACCTAATCGTTGTAGTGTAGTAATTAGGGTAAGCCACGGGTATTGATATCGTTCTCTAGGGAATAGGAATGCTAGTAGGGAGTTACTACGCTAAGGTTAAGGTTGAGGAAGATTATTTTTATCTTTTTATATTTTATGAAAATGGAAAGGTACGAATCTCGGGTATTGGATTTGGGGGTTGGTATTTCTACCGATTACTCTACTATTATCTAATTATCTAAACTAAGGTTGTGGGAGTCTATGTCTAATTAATGTGTGCTCGTATGATAGTTTAAAGATGTGTTTACTTAGTTTGTATTACTCCTTAATTATCTCCTATTGATGGTTGAGTGTCACGTCTTATTCCTAGTTGCGTTGTGTGTCTAAAGTTGTAGGGTATCGTTTCTCCTAACTCTTGAACTTACCAAAGGGTCTTGTCTACAAACCCACTAGAGATTATAGACTCCTACTCTAAGGCGCTCTTTGGATGGTTTAGCCTACAATTACTCGGTAATTATACTCTAAGGTTCACAAAGATGAATCAAGCATTAAGTACACAACGAATGACCTATCGCATTACTAGATCATTAATCAACTAAGATAAGAAACAACCAATCAATATTCAATAATTAAGTTTCATACTTCCTAAGCAAACACACAAATAAATTAGCGGGACATGGAGAACATGCAAGCATACACACAAATAATCAAAGACATAATTGAATTAATGAAGTAAAGACTTATCTTGGTGTAAGATAGGGTTTAAAACCCTAAAATCTTGTACAAGACACCTTAGGTTCGGTTTTAGGTTTTACTCCAAAGACTCTCCACACAAAGGCGAAAAATTCGGATTCTATATATAAGATTACAATTGCGCGGCGTCACCTTATGTTTAGTGGCGCCGTCGTGTCGCCCTCATTAGGGTTTCGTCTTGGCCACGTTAACCTTTGCGGCGTCACCTTATGTCCGTGGCCGTCCTCTTGACTTCGGCGTCGTGCGGATTGCATCTAGGCCGTGCGAGTAGCGACGGCCTACTCTTTCACAACTAGGCGTCGTCTCTTGAAAATCTGAGTTTTGGGTTACGGTCGTCACAATAATTTTGGGACGGCGTCGCAATAGCTTTTGCGCCGTCGCCTTCTACTTTCGACAGCTGTGAGTGTCTCGATTTCGACTTTGGCCATTTTCTTCATATATTCGCGCCTTTTCGTCCAAATAAGTGCCATTCCAGCATTTTGCCTTCACGAGACCTAAAAGTGAAAAGGAGCGATATTAAGCAATAACGGATACAAAAGTGATCAAATAAGGACTTAAACGACCCTCAAAATGGTACCTTTTAAAACCTTATCAAATATCCCTACACTTGTTATTTGCTTGTCCTCAAGCAAATGTGCTTTAACCAATTAATTTATAAGTTAGGGGTCATGAAGCATTAATTCAAAGCGGTCCACAACACATATAAGCCCATAAAAGTCATAACAAGCACGGAAATTACATACTAGCACCTCACATGGGGTGTTTGGATACTCGCATCTCTCTCGGGTGTATAAATGAAATATAACAATATAGGAAATGGAAGATAAACACTCATTAACGGTCCTAGTACATAGATTACCATAGGCTTGAGAATAGATCAAACCTCCATCGCTTTGGCGTAAGCACCTAGGAAAGACTATCAAAGAGGTCTTTAAAGGGTTGTAACGTTAGGCTTACGGTAGGAAATAAGGGTTTGGTGGGATAGGCTATTTAGTGGTGGTAAGTCAAAAATCTCTATGTTAAATGCATATGAAGAATGGCGTTGCTAAGCCAAGACTCGACACTCTAAACTCTAGATAAATGAAATAAACAAACATAAATTTAAAGGATAGATGTAGGATGGTAGCCGTATGTTTTTTTTTTTTTTTTTTTTTTTTTTTTTTCACTTTTTTTTTTTCTTTTTCTTTTTTTTTTTTTTTTTTTTTTTTTTTTTTTTTTCATACACTTTTACTCTACCATCCTCTATGATAACATCAAAATACTAGGGATTTATAGGCATATCCCTACACTTGAGTTTTATTACTCTAACACTAATTTGACCCGAATTGAAAAGATCAAAACACTTGGGGTACATTATTACGCAAACAAAGGGAATTTGAATTTAACGTTCCTTCCGTCATTTCATAAACTTTAACTTTTCCCATGAATCCCAATCATCCCAAAGCGTATACAAAGGATATGACTCGACTTAGCAACTTATGCAAGCAACTAGATAATTGAACTAAGGGTTTAGGGTGATAACAAACATTTGCACTAAAAGTGAGTGCATAAGGGGTAGGCTAAAGCGATTTGGGTGTATATTTGGGGTGGGGTGTAAACAATGCTCTTCATTGATATTCGGAAAAACCGAAACATCACGAGAACCGCGAAAAGGATAGGCTCGAGGGGTTAACTAGGGGTATCGTGTACTAAAGATGAGTACAACGCAAAGGGTGTGGGGAATTACTCAACCGATGTGGAAGAAGTAATTATATTACGGTATCAAACAAGGGTTATCCTAATGCCTCTTATCATTTAGTTATTCCTAACTACACAAGTGTAGCCTCACTTGCGATCTCGGAATGCATCACAAAACAAGTTCTAGAATCTAATATACTACGGTTCACACTCTAAGCATTAAAGATGAATGCTTTAATTCCTACTAATCTAAGGCGATCCTCACATTTTGGGTGGAATTTGGGTGGTAAGGGTTTTGTGCTAGTCATGCAACTTCCTATCCGTGAGGCGCTTTTGTTAAGACTAATGGCCCACTCCTATATGTCATGAAAAATTTTAAATTTGGTGCCAAAATTACCCTAACCGACATTTTCTCATGGTTTATTACACAATCACAATTGGACAAAGCAAATAGTCAAGGATAAGCATAGTTTCAAAGTTCCGTTTATTTTCCCTCCTACACTTAAAGCTGAACATTGTCCCCAATGTTCCCGAAAATATCAAAGTTATGATAAAGAAGGTAATTAAAAGCGAAGAAACTAATACTCCCCGATTAGCTCGGTAGGATCCGTGTAAAGTGGTGGTTAAATTCTTTTCAAGAAGAATTATTGCGTGAAAAGCTCCTTCCAATCTTATGTAACTTCTTCTTGACAAACTAAAACACACACTTGAAGAAAACAAAGCGAAACCTTCGCGTAAAATCGGCGGTAATAATATATATAAGACTCGATTTAAACTAGGATATAATGCTTGTGGAATGGATGTTTACTGAATTTCTAAGAAAATTAAGACACGGAAAATTCCAAAAATTTATAAGTAGCTCGAAAGCGAGAAAAAGTAATCGATGTTTTACTCCTTCACGCCGTCGGTTGCAATCTGACGCCGTCGGTTATCTGACAAAAAGCGGTGCGATTTTACGGAAAAATTACGGAAAATTTACATCTTTAGAATCGGAAAAATTTACGCAAAACATCCATTATGACTCGATACAAGCATTTGACTCGAACAAACAAACATAAATATCTTTTAGTTAATTGTTATTCTCATGTTTACGTTTCTTTTGAAAGCGTGTGTAATCCTCCTACACTTATCCCTTATGTAAAATACCTTTATATGCAATTAAGGCGAGGTTAAAAACAAAATAAAGCATTTTACAAATTTAAACATGAGGATAAACAATTAATAAAAGATATATGACACTAACAAGCAAACAATTAAGCATGGGTTGCCTCCCGAGCGCTTTTCTTTATTTAAGAGTCTTGTAGCTAGACTCGTAGTCGTGCTCTCGTTTCCTCACCACCGCCCTCTTCTTCTAAAACAATATCCTCATCGTTCACCATTTCAATATTATCCAATTGATAATGCTTCACCCGTTGCCCATTAAGCGTGAATTCTCTTCCATCATGGTCTAGTAGCACCACCGCCCCATTGCTCATCTGTTTTTTTTCTTGAAAGGGTCCATACCACCTAGATTTGAGTTTTCACAGGAATAATCTTAGTCTCGAATTATACAAGAGCACTTTATCCCTTCCAAAACTCTTTAGGATTCTTTATTAGTTGATCGTGCCATCTTTTGCCCTTTCTTTGTAAGTGATTGATGATTCGTATGCTTCGACCTCACTCATCCAATTCTTGAAGTTGTAAGAACCGATTTGACCACCTTGAATAATCCATATTCAGGCCTTAAGGGCCCAATATGCTTCTGCTCAAGTTCGATAGGGAGGTGGCAAGCCTTTCCGTATACCGAGCGAAAAGGGTTGTCCCGATAGGTGTTTTATAGCGATTCTAAATGCCCAAAGTGCTTCATCCGGTTTGAATGCCCAATCTTTCCTATTTTGGTGGACCGTTTTTCAAGTATCCGCTTTAATGCCTGTTTGTGTTTTCTACTTGTCCATTTATGCGAGGATGATATGCGATAGAAAATCTATGTGGGACGCCATACTTCTTCATCACCTTTTCCATTTGAGCATTGCAAAGTGAGTCCTCTATCATCGATTAATGCTTTGGGAATCCCAAATCGTCGAAGAGCTTTTAAGAAAGTGAATAACTACCCTTGCATCATTAGTTCTAAGGGCTTGAGCTTCTACCCATTTGGATACATAGTCGATAGCTACGAGAATGTATTCATTTCCTCCGGAAGATGGAAAGGGTCCCATGAAGTCTATTCCCCAAACGTCAAATATTTTGAGACTTGGATATAGTTACGAGGTGACTCATCCGTCGTGAAATATTTCACGATCGTTGGCATGCATCACACATTTGAACTAATCTCTTAACGTCTCGAAAAGCAGTAGGCCAATAGAATCCGGCATCGAAAACCTTTCGTGCCGTGATATTCACACCGTGATGTCCTCGAGATGGTCCGCATGACATTCTTCGAACTCGATCAATCTCTCTACCGCCGCGCATAGCGTCGAATGATTTGATCGGGACATATCTGGAAAAGGAAGGGTTCATCCGAGTAATGTTTTAGCGTAGTGAAGAACTTCTTTTATCTTGTCGGTCATGTAATTTGGCAAAACTCTCTTGGACGGTAGTTAGCATAATCGACATACCATGGCTCACTTTCTTTAATCGCCATTAGCCGTTCCTCGGGAAAAGAGTCACGAATATCGGTGTGATCGACTTCTCAAGATCGGGGTTCTCAGCGTGATAGATGATCGTGGCGAGATTTCGACCCCTTTTATCTCGAATTTCAATGTCGAATTCTTGAAGTAATAGGATCCATCTAATCGGTGAGGTTTAGCATCTTGTTTTGAAAACAAATAGCGTAAGGCGGAGTGATCTGTGAAGGCAGCAGTTTAGAAGAGCGAGATATTGCTGAATTTGTCGAAGGCAAAAACAACGGCTAAAAGTTCTTTCTCGGTGGTTGTATAGTTCTCTTGTGCTACATTCATGGTTTTGCTAGCATAGTAGATTGGTTGAAAATGCTTTTCCTTCCTTTGGCGAACCTTTGCGCCGACGGCATAATCACTAGCATCACACATGATTTGAATGGTGAGACCAATCGGGGTGACCATTATAGGTGCTTGAGTGAGATCTTTCTTTAGTCGGTTAAATGCTTCCTTGCATTCTCGGAAAAATCAAAGGGCATCCTTAACAAGAAGGCGTGTCATAGGCGGGCAATTTTGAAAAATCTTTAATAAACCTTCGATAAAAACCGGCATGACCAAGAAAGCTGCGAATGGCTTTAACGGTAGTAGGATAGGGAGTTTGGAAATTGCTTGATTTTGCTCTATCGACCTCAATTCCATTCCCGAGACTTTATGCCCTAAGACAATTCCTTCTTTTACCATGAAATGGCATTTTCCCAATTTAAAACCAAATTAGTTTCCTCGCATCGCTTCAACATCTTCCTAAGGTTGGAAAGACAAAGGTCGAAAGAATTTCCAAACAGAAATCATCCATGAAAACTTCCATCTTGTCCTCAATTAACTCGTGGAATATGGCCATCATACATCGTTGAAAGGTTGCGGGTGCGTTACATAACCGAAAGGCATTCGCTTGTGGCGAGCGTTCCGTAAGGACATGTAAATGTAGTTTTCTCACGATCTTGAGGAGCAATTGGAATTTGAAAGTAACACGAAAAGCCATCAAGGAAGCAGTAGTATTCGTGCCTGCTAATCTTTCAAGCATTTGGTCAATAAGCGGTGAGGAAAATGATCTTTCGGGTGGCATCATTCAACTTTACGTAGTCAATACATACCGCCACCCGATAACCGTTCTTTGTGGCACCAACTCACCCTTCTCATTTTTACAACCGTCATCCCTCCTTTTTGGAACCACTTGGACGGGTGACCCATGGGCTATCGATATGGGGTAGATGAGACTGCATCCGAAGCTTAATGACCTCTTTTTCACTACCTCTTTGATGTTAGGGTTAACCCGCCTTTGCGGTTGAGCAGTTGGTTTGTAATCTTCCTCCATGAGGATTTTGTGAGTCTGAGAATGTAGAATCGATTCCTTAATGTCGGCAACACTCCACGCAATCACCCTTTATATTCTTTTAAAACTTCTAAGAGCTTCTCTTTACGAATAGTGGTTAGCGAGGAGCTTATGATGACGAGGAGTTGGTCCTCTCCTTGAAGGAAGGCGTATTCAAGTGACTCGGGAGATCTTTCGGTTCTAAGGTAGGAGGCTCTTTGATCGATGGTTTTAGCTGGTTTCCGGCCTCTGAAGCTCAATAGGTTCAATTTCATCTGACGAGGATAAAGGACACAGACTCAACCATCTCAATTTCATGGTCGTCGTATATTACGTTGTTATCATTATTCATGAATTCGTTTAATAGATACTCGTCAATGCGACCGTCTATGTCGTCAACAAATTCATCAACTTCTTCAACTAAATATACAGGCGACCGCGGGAAGAAGAATGTCTCATAGAATCCTTAATGTCGAAGGTCAAGCTCTCGGATCCTACTCGTAAAGTGAGCTTACCATCATGAACATCAATGATGGCACGGTTGTAGCCAAGAAGGGTCTTCAAGGATTATTGGGACGGAATTATCTTCCTCCATCTCTAAAATTACGAAATCATTGGAAATTTGAATTCCCCACCCTTACAAAACGTTCTCACAAACTCCAATGGGATATTTGATTGATCGATCGGCTAATTGGATACTCATCCTAGTTGGTTTAAGCCACGAATATCCGAGCTTAAGAAGCAGGGGTGAGGCATCGGGTTAATGCTTGCCCAAGATCGCAAGGCGTTTTTCATAGAAAGCGCCCTATAGAGCAAGGAATAGTAAAGCGCCGGATCTTCCTTCTTCTTGGGCATGCTCTTTTGGATGATAGTGAACATTCTTCCCTAATGATATCAATCCTTCAAGCTTTTTCGATTAGATATCAACCTCTTGAAGTATCTACTATATTTAGGGATATGATAGAATACATCAAGGAGTGGTATGTTGACGGATGTTTGTTTCAAGTAAGACAATATTTTTCATTGTCTTCTTGACCTTTGATTTTTTAAGCGAGAGGATAGGGAATCCGTGAGAAAGTTGGTCATTTGAAATTTGGTCTTTGGTGTTTGTGGGGAGGATCGTGAGGAGTTGGAAGAGGTGTGGGAATCGCCTCATTTCTAACTCGGGTTCCCTTGTGATGGGGTCCCGGTTGGGATGTGGGGATCCTTGGTAGTAGTTCTGATCGAGTAGTGATTGCGCAAGTTGGATCGTGAAGTGCTAGGCGGGTCCACTCATTCTTTCGTGGAGATTGGTGAGCCGACTTTCTAATTGACTTCTTTGCTCTCGGATAAACTCCTCAAGACCTTTCAAGATTGCGGCCCTTCCATGGTAAAGCGCGAGTTTTTCTTCAAAAGGATCACGGATGGTGTACTCGGTCCGTCCTTTCCTTCCGTTCTCCATTTAGATTGCCCCAAGGATCACATTCATCGGTTTGATAAAATGCGAGGTGAAGGGTCATCATAAATATCATGACTAGAGAGGAAGGCGCTTTCTCGGTGTGTGTCATCGCACTCATCGCTCTCGTGCGATCCTCCACATATGTCGCATATGAGATATGGGTTAGTCGACCTTTTTGGTTACGGTGATTTTATGAGGTAAGCTAGTTTCTTTTGTGCTTTCTCAATCCGATAATCTAAGGATAACTCTTCACTTGAGAAAGTGGAAATGCTTGACGCGTTTTCTGCTCATTCAATGC
The DNA here is from genome assembly GCA_022545495.1 of Chrysanthemum lavandulifolium. NCBI lineage: Eukaryota > Viridiplantae > Streptophyta > Magnoliopsida > Asterales > Asteraceae > Chrysanthemum > Chrysanthemum lavandulifolium. The sequence continues at coordinate 160,059,393 of CM040244.1, read as the reverse complement.
ATTTGTCTTGATATTGGATGTATTCCTCTATTCGGTTCCACCCTTCTTCCGCGGTGAGGTTCGCGATTCTCCGGCCGGTTGAAATCAATCCCTTTTGATCCTTTCGGGAGACATTGTCGTAAAAGATTTGAACAAGCAACCAAAGGTTAATACCGTGGTGTGGAGCTTGTTGAATAAGATCTTTATAACGACTCGAGGAGTTGGTGATAGATTCTCCATCGGGTTGATGAAAGTGCGAAATTTTGCTCTAGCTGCTGCAGTTCTTCGGGAGGAAAGAACTTTTGGTGAACTTAGTTGTAAGTTGTTCCCATGTGAAAATGGACCTTGGAGGAGCTTATCGAGCCACTCCTTGGCTCGCCCTTGAAGAAAATGGGAAAAACCGGTCTAGATGTCTCCTTAGATGCTCCGTCGGCATAGATAGCATCAACAATTTTAGAAAGCTGTTTGATGTGGTGAATTGGGTTTTCTTTGTGGGATCCATGGAATTGACATGCCTTTTGGATTAGCCAAATATCGGATGCATGCAATACCTCATTGATCATTCGAGGATAGACAATGGCATTGGTGAATCGAGGCGAGAAGGGTAGGAGTGTTCCCCAAGAGTTTTCGCTTTAGGAGGATTTATGGGGCTATTGGTTGGAGTGGCAAGGACTTCCTCGCCATTTTGACTTAGATTGTCAATGATGATGGTTTCGGGAGATTGTGGGGAATGAGGAGATTCTTCATCAGATGTAACTTCATCAAAATTGATGGAAGTGCCTTGAAGTTAAGAATCATGGAGAGCTTTTCTTCGCCTATTGAGCTCTCTTCGGGTTACGCAAATGGTTCAAGAAGAGTTTTGGTGGAGCTGCGGGTTCTAAGTTGCTTAAGGGGTTTGTATGGGGCGTGGTTGTTGATTATCACCTTCCATGATGAAAAGTGATGGGGTTACGAACAAAGGTCACGAAGAAGGGGATAGACTAGAGAAATCTAAAAATGAGAAAAAGTTTACTTGATAGGAATCAAGCAAAGAAACCTAAGCGAGGTGGACTACTAACTAGCTATTCTATTCCCCGTGGCGCCAAAAACTTGATAACGCTACACGCGTCGTTCGGGGTCAAAGGAACTTCCTTTTCTTGAGCAAGTTTTATAACACCTAGGCGATGAACCTAATCGTTGTAGTGTAGTAATTAGGGTAAGCCACGGGTATTGATATCGTTCTCTGGGGAATAGGAATGCTAGTAGGGAGTTACTACGCTAAGGTTAAGGTTGAGGAAGATTATTTTTATCTTTTATATTTTATGAAAATGGAAAGGTACGAATCTCGGGTATTGGATTTGGGGGTTGGTATTTCTACCGATTACTCTACTATTATCTAATTATCTAAACTAAGGTTGTGGGAGTCTATGTCTAATTAATGTGTGCTCGTATGATAGTTTAAAGATGTGTTTACTTAGTTTGTATTACTCCTTAATTATCTCTATTGATGGTTGAGTGTCACGTCTTATTCCTAGTTGCGTTGTGTGTCTAAAGTTGTAGGGTATCGTTTCTCCTAACTCTTGAACTTACCAAAGGGTCTTGTCTACAAACCCACTAGAGATTATAGACTCCTACTCTAAGGCGCTCTTTGGATGGTTTAGCCTACAATTACTCGGTAATTATACTCTAAGGTTCACAAAGATGAATCAAGCATTAAGTACACAACGAATGACCTATCGCATTACTAGATCATTAATCAACTAAGATAAGAAACAACCAATCAATATTCAATAATTAAGTTTCATACTTCCTAAGCAAACACACAAATAAATTAGCGGACATGGAGAACATGCAAGCATACACACAAATAATCAAAGACATAATTGAATTAATGAAGTAAAGACTTATCTTGGTGTAAGATAGGGTTTAAAACCCTAAAATCTTGTACAAGACACCTTAGGTTCGGTTTTAGGTTTTACTCCAAAGACTCTCCACACAAAGGCGAAAAATTCGGATTCTATATATAAGATTACAATTGCGGCGTCACCTTATGTTTAGTGGCGCCGTCGTGTCGCCGCTCATTAGGGTTTCGTCTTGGCCACGTTAACCTTGCGGCGGCGTCACCTTATGTCCGTGTGGCCGTCCTCTTGACCGGCGTCGTCGGATTGCATCTAGGCCGTGCGAGTAGCGACGGCCTACTCTTTCACAACTAGGCGTCGTCTCTTGAAAATCTGAGTTTTGGGTTACGTATCGTCACAATAATTTTGGGACGGCGTCGCAATAACTTTTGACGCCGTCGCCTTCTACTTTCGACAGCTGTGAGTGTCTCGATTTCGACTTTGGCCATTTTCTTCATATATTCGCCTTTTCGTCCAAATAAGTGCCATTCCAGCATTTTGCCTTCACGAGACCTAAAAGTGAAAAGGGCGATATTAAGCAATAACGGATACAAAAGTGATCAAATAAGGACTTAAACGACCCCTCAAAATGGTACCTTTTAAAACCTTATCAATAACTTAATCCTTTTACAAGCTAAGGAAGAAGATCTAGTTCAACTAGGATCAAAAAGTGGTATTAGAGCTTGTGATCTAGAAACTGTGAACTAGAAGAAGACATGGATCAAAATTTTGCACACATGGTGGCTGAATCCAAAGTTCTCATGCTCAAACCTAGTGAGTTTGAGATATGGAGTATGAGAATTGAGCAATATATCCAGATGATAGACTATTTACTATGGGAGGTCATAGAGAATGGTATCACCTTGCCAAAAACTAAGGTTGTGGAAGGTGTTGAGACAGCTTTGCCTATTACATCTACTGAAGATAAGGCTCAGAGAAGACTCGAGGTGAAAGCTAGAAGTAATTTAATGATGGGCATTCCCAATGAACATCAGTTAAAGTTTAACTCTATTAAAGGTGCCAAGTCATTGCTGGAAGCTGTAGAAAAGAGATTTGGTGGGATTGATGCTACAAGAAAGACTAAAAGGAATCTATTAAAGCAGCAATATAAAACTCACTGCTTTAAGCTTAGAGAAGCTTGATGAAAATTTTGATAGGCTTCAAAAGCTTGTGAGTCAGTTGGATATTTTGGGTGAAAAGCTTTCACAAGAAGATGTTAATCAAAAGCTATTAAGAAGTTTTCACCTGAATGGAACACACATGCTGTTGTGTAGAGGAATAAAGTTGATTTGGATACTATAAGCATGGATGATCTCTATAACAACCTTAAGGTGTATGAACCAGAAGTTAAAGGGAGGTCTAGCTCAACTTCAAGCACACATAACATGGCTTTTGTGTCCTCTTCAAATAACACCTCTAGCAGCACTAAGGGAGAAGTTAATACTGCTCATGGAGTTTCTACTGCTAGCACTTAAGTTAATGCTGCTAATATTGATAACTTGAGTGATGCTGTTATTTGTTCATTCTTTGCTGGTCAACCAAATAGTCCTCAACTTGCACATGCGGACTTGAAACAAATCCATCCATATTACTTAGAAGAGATGGATTTGAGATGGCAAATGGCCATGTTGACTATGAGAGCTAGATGGTTTTTGAAGAATACAGGAAGGAAGTTTACTGTCAATGGCAATGAGAACATTGGCTTTGATAAGTCCAAAGTGGAGTGCTACAAGTGCCACAAGATGGGACATTTTGCTAGGGAGTGCGGAGCTCCAAGAACTCAAGACTACAAGAACAATGAAAGCTCAAGAAGGAGTGTACCTGTGGAAACATCTAACTCCATATCTTTGGTGTCATGTGATGGTCTTGGTGGTTATGACTGGAGTGATTAGGCAGAGGAAGGATCTAATTATGCACTTATGGCTTTCTCATCTTCAAGTTCTAACTCAGAGGTATCCAATGATTCCATTTGTTCAAAATCTTTCTTGGAAACTGTTGAGTCTCTTAAATCTCAATATGATAAACTGTTAAAAAAAATTTAGAAATCTGAGTTAATGGTTCTAGGTTATAAGGGAGGTTTAGAGTCAGTGGAAAATTTGAATTTTATAAAACAAATGAGTTTGTTTATGATGAAAAGATTAAGGGCTTATTTTGAAATTCATGTAGGAGAAATAACTATTAAAGAGCTTAGGAAGAAGCTTGAAATAGTTCAAAAAGAAAAAGATGACATTCAACTAAATGTAGATAAATTTGAAAATGCATCTAAAAGTGTAAACAAGATCATAAAGTGTCAGATTGTTGACAATTTCTTGAAAGGTTTAGGATTTAATGCAGTTCCACCTCCCTACACAGGAAAGTTTATGCCTCCAGTACCTGACTTGTCTTTCACTGGTCTAAATGAGTTTGTTAATGAGCCTGTTGTTGAGAATAGTAAAGCTAATTCTAGTGAAGAAGAGCCTAAGGTAGATAGGAAGAATAATGATGCCCCAAGTATTGAAGAATGGGTGTCAGATGATGAGGAACATGATGTGTCTCAACCTAAAATGGAAAATAAAATAGCTAGGCCTAGTATTGCTAAGAAAGAGTTTGTCAAAACTGCTAGGAAATCTGTTAAACATGTTGAGCAACCTAGGAAAAACACTCACTGCCCAATAGGCAATCAAAGAAATTGAAATAATATGATGTCTCAAAAACCAGGAAGTAATTTTGAGATGTTTAATAAGGCCTGTTATGTGTGTGGAAGCTTTGATCATTTGCAGGTTGATTGCAATTACCCTAAAAAAATAGTTTCAAAATCAAAGGATGATAAAACCTGTTTGGAACAATGCTCAAAGAGTGAATCATCAAAATTTTGCTAAAAAGAGTCACCCATGTTCTAATAAGAACATGGTTCCAAGATCAGTACTAATGAAGTCTGGCTTAGTATCAATTAATACTGCTAGACAAAATGTTTCAAAAAAAGCAGTATTGGTTAATACTGCTAGACAACTTAATGTTGCTCACTCAAAAACAACAGTGAATGCTGTTAGACCAATGTCACATCTTTCTAAAACAACACATTCAACTGTTAAAAGTCCCATTCATAAGAACACAACATTTAAAAACAGTAATACTAATCAAAGGATTAATATTGTTAGGGATAACAATTTTAATACTGCTAGACCAAAAGCAATAGTTAATGTTGTTAAGGGAAATCATGTTAATGTTGTTAAAGGCTCAACTTGTTGGGTTTGGAAACCAAAGCTTAAAGTTTTAGACCATGTTTCTAAAAACAACAGTACATCAATCACCCTGAAAAGGTTTGATTATATTGATGCACAAGGCAGATCCAAGTCAGTGATGGCTTGGGTCCCTTAAAGCAACTGATTTTCTTACCTTTGTACAGGGCAATCCATAAATTGATTTACAGGATCAAGGAGTTATTAATAGTGGATGCTCAAGGCACATGACATGGAACATGTCCTATCTTACAGACTATGTGGAGATAGATGGAGGATATGTTGCTTTTGGACGGAACCCCAAAGGAGGGAAAATCACAGGGAAATGTACCATTAAAAACTGGTAAATTAGATTTTGAAATTGTGTATTTTGTGAGAGAGTTAAAGTTTAATCTCTTTAGTGTCTCACAAATGTGTGATAAAAAGAATAATTTTCTTTTTAATGACACTGAATGTATTGTTTTATCTCTAAACTTTAAGTTAATTGATGAAAGTCAACTTTTACTTAGAGTTCCTAGAAAGAACAATATGTATAGTGTTGATTTAAAGAATATAGTTCCTAAAGGAGGTTTAACTTGCCTTTTTGCAAAAGCCAGATCTAATGAATCTAAACTTTGGCATAGAAGGCTAGGACACTTCAATTTTAAAACTATGAATAATCTGGTCAAGGAAAATCTTGTAAGAGGTTTACCTTCCAAACTTTTTGAAAATGATCAAACCTGTGTTGCTTGTCAAAAGGGAAAGCAGCATAGAGCCTCTTATAAGTCCAAAAAAGAGTACTCAATCACTCTACCTTTACATATGTTGCATATATGATTTGTTTGGTCCAACATTTGTAAAAATCCTTATGAAGGAAATGTATTGCCTAGTTGTCACAGATGATTTCAGTAGGTTTACATGGGTTTTCTTTCTAGCTAATAAGGGTGAGACAAGTGGCATTTTTAAGTCCTTTATAACTAGGATAGAAAAGCTAGTAGATCACAAGGTTAAGGAGATTAGATGTGATAATGGGACTGAGTACAAAAATAGAGAGATGAATCAGTTTTGTGAGATGAAGGGTATTTTGAGACAATATAGTGTAGCTAGAGTTCCTCAACAAAATGGAGTTGCTGAGAGGAGAAATAATACACTACTTGAGGCTGCTAGGAATATGATAGATGATTCTAAGTTTCCAACTAGTTATTTGGCAGTAGTAGTTAGTACTGCTTGCTATGTGCAAAATAGAGTGTTAGTAGTTAAGCTTCATAACAAGACCCGATATGAACTTTTTCATGGTATAATACCAACTTTAAGTTTTATGAGACCTTTTGGGTGTCCTGTTACCATTCTCAATACCATAGATCACTTAGGCAAATTTGATGGTAAGGCTGATGATAAGGATTTAAAAGGTACCTTTTTGAGGGGTCATTTAAGCCCTTAATTGATCACTTTTGTATCCGTTATTACTAAATTTCGTTCCTTTTCACTTTTTAGGTCTCTTGAAGGCAAATTGCTGGAATGACACTTATTCGAACGAAAAGGCGCGAATATACGAAGAAAATGGCCAAAGTCAAGAATCGAGACACTCAGTCTTTGGAATTGAAAGGGACGGCATCATGGCTTATTTGCGACGCCGTCGCGACACATCTTGAGACGAATCGGAGCCAAATTGCTAATTTACAAGTGAGGGCATCGGGTTTAAAGAGTAGGCGTCGCAACTCGGACGGCCTAGATTTGGATCGAGGCGTCGAGATTTAAGCCGAAAACGTCACGAGCATAAGGTGGCCGTCGCGGAGTTGGCGTGGCCAAGGCGAAATCTAATGGCGGCGACCCGCGGCGTCACAATTAAAGAGTGGCGCCGTCGCATTTTGTAACACTATATATAGAATCCGAATTTTTCGACTTTTAGAGAGGTAGTTTTGTGGAGTAAAAATCTAAACCGAACCTAGGCTGTCTTGTACAGTATCTTAGGGTTCCATACCCTATTTTACAACAAGATAAGTGTTTTACTTCATTAATTTAATCATGTATTCAATTGATTGTGTGTATGCTTGCATGTTCTCCATGTCCGGCTAATTTACTTGTGTGTTTGCTTAGATAATATGAAACCTAGTTATTGAATATTGATTGGTTGTCTCTTATCTTAATTGTGATTGACCTAGTATTGCGATAGGTCATTCGTTGTGCTATTAATGCTTGATTAATCTTTGTTGAACCTTAGCTTATAGTTACTAGTGGAATTGTAGGCTAGATATCCAAAGATAACCTTAGTGTTAAGTTTATGAATCCTAGAGATTTCGTAGTCATTAACCTTTGGTAGCTTCAAAGAGTTAGGGATAAATGCATACCCTACGACCTTAGACACACAACGCTGTCGCGACACATCTTGAGACGAATCAGTAGCCAAATTGCTAATTTACAAGTGACGGCATCAGGTTTAAAAGAGTAGGGCGTCGTAACTCAGACGGCCTAGATTTGGATCCAGACGGCGTCAGAGATTGAAGCCGACAGCGTCACGAGCATAAGGTGACGCCGTTACAGAGTTGACGTGGCCAAGACGAAACCCTAATGGCGGCGACCCGACGGCGTCACAATTAAAGAGTGACGCCGTCGCATTTTGTAACACTATATATAGAATCCAAATTTTTCATTTTTTTAGAGAGGTAGTTTTGTGGAGTAAAAACCTAAACCGAACCAAGGATGTCTTGTACAGTATCTTAGGGTTCCATACCCTATTTTAAAACAAGATAAGTGTTTTACTTCATTGATTTAATCATGTATTCAATTGATTGTGTGTATGCTTGCATGTTCTCCATGTCCGGCTAATTTACTTGTGTGTTTGCTTAGATAATATGAAACCTAGTTATTGAATATTGATTGGTTGTCTCTTATCTTAATTGTGATTGACCTAGTATTGCGATAGGTCATTCGTTGTGCTATTAATGCTTGATTAATCTTTGTTGAACCTTAGCTTATAGTTACTAGTGGAATTGTAGGCTAGATATCCAAAGATAACCTTAGTGTTAAGTTTATGAATCCTAGAGATTTCGTAGTCATTAACCTTTGGTAGCTTCAAAGAGTTAGGGATAAATGCATACCCTACGACCTTAGACACACAACACGTTAAGAATAAGGATGTGACAATTCAACCATCAATAGGAGATAACTAGGGAGTAATAACATCTAAGTAAACACATTTGTAATCATCATAAGAGCACACAACAATAGACATAGACTACACTCACCTTAGTTTAGACAATTAGATAATTAGAATAGTAGAGTAATCGGTAGAAATACCAAACCTCGAGATTCGTACCTTTCCATTTTCTAAAAAAACATAAAAAAGATAAAAAATAATCTTCCTCAACCCCAACCTTAGCGTAGTAATTTCTCACTAGCATTCCTATTCCCCTAGAGAACGATATCAATTCCCGATGCTTACCCTAATACTACACTACAACGATTAGGTTCACTGCCTAGGGTGATGAAAAACTTGCTCGACGAAAAGGAAGTTCCTTTGACCCCGAACGCGTTTATGCATATCAAGTTTTGGCGCATTGCTGGGAATAGAATAGCTAGTTAGATTTCTACCTCGTTTAGGTTCCCTTGCTTGATTCCTATCAAGTAATCTTCTTTTCCCATTTTTAGCTTCCTCGTAGTCTATCCCACTTCTTTGTGACCTTTGTTAGTAACCCCATCACTTTTCATTATGGAAGGTGATAACCCACCATTTGATCCCGCTTTTGCCAACCAACTCCCAGCTCGTATTGTTAGTGAAATTGGAGAGCTTAAGAAATTGAATAGGATAATTGAAAATGCACTTGAGGAGGCCCTTAGGGAATCCACCGGCACTTTAGATAGTAAATCAACCTCGAGTGACTCAGATGATGAGTTAGAAGAAGGAGATTATAAGGTATTAGAAGTTATGGAAGGATGTAAGGAGGAGGAAGAACTTAGGGGTATTTCGATTCATACCCTAATGGGAAGAAGCGCCTATCACTACAACGTAGTTAACTTCCCGCATCCACCTTTCGAGCCTTGCATTAGAAGTGGTGACCCTAAAAATATTAAGATACCGTGCATGATTGGATACTTATATAGGGATCACACTTACATTGACTATAAGGCACCCATGAACATAATGTCTAGGCTCTACTAAAATTGGATCATGAGCAAAAAGTTAGGACCTACGAAGGACCCCTTTCACCCTAGGAAAGTGAGTAACTATGTTGGGAGGGACAAAGGATTGCATGTCTTTGTAGGTAACTTCACATATAGGTGTGATTTCATGATCTTGGAAGATGTTAAGGGCATCATTGATGGGTTTCTAGGAGATGTGATACTTGGGAGACTATTTATTGAGGAATCTAAGATGGTTTATGATCAAGATGAAGGAATAGCCAAGTTCTCAAACGGGATCGAATGTGTTAAGTATATAATGCCCTGCAAAAATAAGAAGTTTGAGGGTATTGACGATCTTGATGTAGACAACATTTCGGCCTTTGAAGTAGATTGGGAGAACAAGGATCACTACACCGCTTGTCTAGAGTTAGGCCCTGAATATATTCGTGATGAGAGAAGAGTGAAAGTAATCAAATGGACCTCTAAGATTAGAGGAACGTAGGGGCACGACTTCTAGTCTAGCTACAAGACTCATAAATAAAGAAAAGCGCTTCGTGGGAGGCAACCCATGCTTAATTGTTTACTTGTTTGTGTGTCGTGTATCTTTTATTGATTGTTATTTCTCATGTTTAAATTTGTAAAAATGCTTTATTTTGTCTTTAACCTCGTCTTAATTACATATAAAGGTATTTTACATAAGGGATAAGTGTAGGGAGGATTACATACGTTTTCAAAGAACGTGAACATGAGGATTACAATTATTTAAAAGATATTTATGTGTGTGTTTGTTCGAGTCAAATTCTTGTATCGAGTCATAATGGATGTTTTGCAGGAAATTTTTCCAGATTCTAAAGATAAAATTTTCCGAATTTTTCCAGAAAATCGAGACCGGTTTACGTCGGGATAACTGACGGCGTCAGAAGGAGTAGAAACTGCTTACTAATTTTTTCTCGTTTTCTGAGTTACTTATAAATTTTTGGAATTTTCCAGATCTTAATTTTCCAGAAAATCTATAAACATCCATTCCACAAGCATTATATCCTAGTTTAGTAGAGTCATATATATATATATATTGTTACCGCGATTTTACGCGAAGGTTTCGTTTGTTTTCTTCAAGTGTGCAGGTTTAATTTATCAAGAAGAGGATACATAAGATTGGAAGGAGCTTTTAACGCAAACACTCTTCTTGAAGAAAGATTTAACCACTACTTCACACGGATCCTACCGAGCTAATCGGGAGTATTAGTTTCTTCGTTTTAATTACCTTCCATTATCATAACTTTGATATTTCGAGAGAACATTGGGGACAATGTTCGGTTTAAGTGTAGGGAGGGAAAATAAAACGGAAACTTTGAAACTATGCTTATCCTTGATTATTTGCCTTGTCCAAATTCATTTGTGTAATAAACCATGAGAAATATCGGTTAGGGTAATTTTGGCACCAAATTTAAAATTTTTCATGACATGTAGGAGTTGGCCATTAGTCTTAATAAAGTGTCTCATGGATAGGAAGTTATATAAATAGCACAAAACCCTTCACCACTTAAATTCCATAAAAAATGTGAGGATCGCCCTTAGATTTGTAGGAATTAAAGCATTCCACTTTAATGCTTCGAGTGTGAACCGGTAGTATAATAGATTCTAGAACTTATTTTGTGATGCATTTCGAGATCGCTAGTAAGACTACACTTGTGTAGTTAGGAATAACTAAATGATAAGAGGCATTAGGATAACCCTTGTTTGATACCATTAATATAATTACTTCTTCCACATCGGTTGAGTAATTCCCCCACACCCTTGCGTTGTACTCATCTTTAGTACACGATACCCCTAGTTAAACCCTCAGAGCCTATCCTTTTCGCGGTTCTCGTGATGTTTCAGTTTTCCGGAATATCAATGAAGAGCATTGTTTATAATCCACCCCCAAATGTACACCCAAATCGCCTTAGCCTACCTTGTATGCACTCACTTTTAGTGCATTATTGTTATCATACTAAACCTTTAGTTCAATTATCTAGTTGCTTGCATAAGTTGCTAAGTCGAGTCATATCCTTTGTACACAGTTTTGGGACGATTGGGACTCATGGGAAAAGTTAAATTTTATGAAACGACGGGAAGGGAACGTTAAATTTAAATTCCCTTTATTTGCGTAATAAGGTATGATGAGTGTGTAAATACTCATCATTTTTAATCAATCTGAGCGCAAAGCGTTTAAAATGCTCGAAATGCATTAAAATCTGAAAATATTCCAAAATTGCATTTTATATGTTTCGGATGCAAAATGTTTAAAATCGATGAAAAATGAGCAAAGTTTGCATAATTGGCGTTTAGTCCCCAAGTTTCTAAAATTGTCAAAATAGTCCACGAGCCTTAATTTCAAAAGTAAAATCACCAAGGTCCTTTTAAAATCATAACTTGTCAAAATTAGTCCTTTGGTGAAAAATGTCAAAAGTTTTGAGAAATTACAAGTTTGGTCCTCTAAGTTTCAAATTTGGCAAAATTAGTCCTTGGAATTTTGAAAATGACAAGTTTGGTCCTTGTACTATTGAAGCTTGTCGGTTTAGTCCCTTGAAACAACTTTGCTTAATTGGCGGCCTTGGCCCTTGCTTTTTCGAAATTACACAAATAGTCCTTGTGTTATTAAAACCCTTTGCACCTTGGCCTTGTCAAAACCTTTGTGACCGCCTTTTATCCTTTGGACCCTTCACCAATTTTGACCCCCGCCTACTAATATCGGTCAAACAACCGGTCAAACCAAACAACCCCGCCATCTCCTTTCCTTCTTTCCCTCCCTTGTCGCCCACCATTCCGACCACCATTTCAACCAATCTCCTCACCTTGTTCCCCACCTCCACCAAACTCCAAATGCATTTAATGCCTCTCCCCATTTCACTCAATCTCTCCAAGCGTCAAATAACCATTTTGGCGCCAAAATCCAATCAAGCGGCTAAGATGATACCAAGCCATCCAATGGCTAAGAAAATTGTTGGGAATCTATCAGAGAAGTGAGAGAAAGAGCTTGGATATAAAAGGGAAGCATGAGAAGAAGCAAAGAGTAGTCTACTAGTTTTTAATTTTCTCAAAATGTCATTTATATCTTAAAGTACTTAATTTAGTAGAAAACCTGTAATCCTTAGTTAATTTGTATCAGTTTAAAGTGTTTAAATGTATTGAAACTCATTTCAAGCATCAATCTCAGTTTATGTTTACAATTCAAGTTTCAAGTCCACTGTTTCAAATTGCAACTTCAAATTCTTGAGTACAAGTGTGTAGTAGTTTATTTCAAGGCTTAAATAAGCTTGTATAAGCTTATTACAGCTTTTCACAAGTTACATTCAAGTTTCAAGTCATTTTAGGATCTGGTCAACAGAAGTCAAACAAGGTCAATTTGGTAATGGAAATGGTCAATGGGTGATGCAGTGTTAGAAGTGGGTTGTTTCTGAGTTAATGGGTTGATCAAACTAGGGTAGTGATCCTTTGGTTACTGTTTTCAAGCCATAGTGGCTAGGGACTCTTGTAAGTAATTTTAAAGCTTCATTGCATTATCTGCTTTTGCGACTTTAAACCGGTTCAAATCATTGAATAAGTTGTGATTAGGTTAGGAGAACTTAATTTGATCATTACAATATGTTGGTTCAGTGATTTACTCATTTAATTTGCAAAACAGTTGAATCAAGGTGTGTTTGGTTTTGTAGATTAATTTGTCTTTAAGGGTTGTGCAGTGGTAGAATTCTGTTTGTTCATGCTTGTTTGACTCATTTGAGTACATATCTGTCTTACTTTTGTGCTTGTTATCTGCCAAAGTCAAAATTCAACATTAAACTGTCTCAACAGTTTAACAGTTGAGATTTGTGCAAATCAAAGTCTTAAATTGTGTCTAAAATACATAGATAAAGGTTGCTTTAGTGTCATTTCATCTTATAACACCTAGATCAGTCCTTACAATTGAATCAAAGTTCAAAAAAGTCAGAGTTTCAATTGCACTTCAAAAGTCAAAATCTGAAAAGTCTGTTTTTCAGCTAACTATGAGGATTTTTCATTGTTTCAGTTCTGAGCTAAACTTGGTGAAATTTGTTGTTTTAAAATCTCCAACTGGTCTACTCTCTTATTAGCATTTTTATATATTTTTGTGGAATTTTTATAAGGTTCAAAAATGCTTGTCAAGAAGGTGTTAAGTGCCACGTGCCTGTGCTTGAAGCTGACAGGACTTGTCTGGTTCTTCTTGCAGACCTTGCATGAGCTAATCTTAGCTCACCTTGTTCGTATTTTGGTTTACAAGGTCTCACCTAGGTCTAGTGTAAGTTCTAAGTTTTGTTTTTAGTTGCTAGCTTATTTGATTGCTTATTCTTGGGCTTAAAGTAGTACCCCAAAACCTGTTTTAGCTTATTAACTAAAAAACATCAAATCTGTTGTAATTGCAAATCAGAGGTTAAGGCCTGTTAAAACCTGTTGCATTTAGGTTCTTTTAGCTTAGTTTGGCTTCTGTAAACAGTTGGTGGCATTTGGTGCTTATTTGCTTATTAAAAGTGCTTATTTATAAGCACTTGACACATCAGTTTCATATTCCTCCAAACAACCTCCTGTTTTCTATTTTCCTAGATTCCTAATATTATTTTAGAGTTATCTTGAATTTTCATATTTTTCCTGTCTGTTTGCTATTTTCTTGATTTAATTAGGTTTTAGTACTTTTTAAGTAGCATTTAATACAAAAATTAAGAAAAGTTTCAAAAAATAATTTTCATTTTCTTAAGTTTAGATAAATATAAAAAGCCAAAAAAATATTTTTCTAGATTTTTCTTAGTTAAATTTGTATTTTTAAATAATTTAATTAGTTTTTAATAGTTTTTAATTCCTAGAAAATAGAAAAAATAATCAGAAAAATACAAAAATAGTTTTGAAAATTCTATTTTGTTATTTTAGATTTTTCCAAGTCTTAATTTTATTTTTCTAGCTTTATTTCCTATTTTCTTGTATTTTAGGTTAATATTTAATAGTTAAAATTAGTTTTTAATTAATAATAATTAGATAATTAGTCATAAAAATAATTTTCTGTTTCTAAATATTTTCTTTTATCATTAGGTTTGTAAAAATGTCATTTTCAAATTTTTAGGACTTTTATTTCTTAGATTTCACTTTTTATTTTGTACGTTTACGTAATTTTTATTTAAACGTAAGTTTTTAGTTTTAAACGTTCATCAATTTTAAAAATAGTGATAGCGTTTATTTAATATTTTTTACCTTTTTAATTTTCTTTAATTTGTATTTTAGCCCTTGTAGTTTATGTACTTCTTCTGTAGTTATAATCACTCCAAATCCCTTTTTCGTTCAAATTTCTCGATCACTTTACGTTTGATAATCCATTGCATAGCTCGCTGGGACATAACGACCCGGGGAGACCCTATACTTCTCGAGATCTTCATTGAGTTCGTTCTGAGCCGTTTTAAGTTTGTTACTGATCGCCATTCACAAGTGGCGGACTTGAGTGATAAACTTATTTGTTTGGGGCGCATCAAATTTTAGGCGCCGTGCGGGAGTCATCTTGATCTATCTTCCGTTTAGCAGTTAGTAGTTTGAATATTCACTCATTTCTTCATATCATCCATCTATCTATATATATATCCATATTTTCTTATAAAAATCCAAAACCCAAAAACATCCAAAACGTATAAAACACAAAAATATTTTTCTTTTGTTTCTATATATGTATCAAAAATAAAAATACAAAAGATTAAATGCTTTCTTTAATAATAACAACTTAAAAGATTACCACCGCAAACCAAGGCGTTGCACTACCTAGCTGGGGTGCGACCATAATAAGTTCCCGAACTAAAGATTTAAAACTTGCCTTTGTGTCCTTGTGATTGGTGTACCTTTTTCAAAAGCCATTCATCTTGTGATTATTGGTTAAGTTCTTTGTTGTTTTGCCTCGATTTTGTGTTAATTGATTTTGTTGTGATATCTCCGTTTGAACCGAAAACCCATAAATATTCTTCTCACCCCATTTTTATAAACGTCTTCATAATTCCCATTTCTCTCCTTAACTCGAGATTCCTTAGAGTTAACTCTAGTGTATCTTTTCGCTCTTCTAGATCTGTGAGCCCATTTCGTGAGCTTATCAAGATTCCAAGAAGGCGTGTCCGTAGACTTTCTGCTCCTTCGATCGGATATGAGATCCGGATGCTCACACTACTTCCGTTATCATGGCGGAAGAACGCCCTGTGTGAGCTTCTCCGAGCACCCATCGGCGGGTATGAAGATGCTATCGTTGTACCAGCCATTGTGGTGAAAATTTTGAACTCAAGACCGGTTCTTGAATCTTGTAACCTCAAATCAATTCTACGGTTTTGAGCGGGATGATCCTCATGCTCATATTCGATGGTTTAACAAGATTGCATCTACCATCAAGTATAAGAATGTCCCTACCGATCTTTGTTAAGCTTCTACATTCCCATTTTCTCTTGAGGGGCAAGCCGGATTTGGCTTGAAAACAACCCCTCGGTCAATAGAGACATGGGAAGATCGGTGAAGAAATTTGTGAATGAATTCTATCCACCTTCCAAAACCACGAGTCTAAAAATGAAATCATCAAATTCACTCAAAAGTTTGATGAACCCTTGATGAATCGTGGGATCGTTTCAAGGAATTGCTTCGCAAATGTCCTCACCACGGTTTCTCCGAGTTGATGCAACTCGATACTTTCTATAATGGAGTGAGTCAATCGACCAAGATTCTCTCAATTCCTCCGCGGGAGGAAATTTCCTAAGCAAAGCTGTCAAAGAAGCTTTAGCGATCATTGAAAACAAGTCCAAAGTCCGCTTTGCACGAAGCAAGCCGGTTGTTTCCCAAGTCGGTGTTGGTCCTTCTTCTTCTTCATCGCTCGTGAGTCAATCTAGCACCGATGCTAAGATTGACAAACTCATGAAGCCATTCAAGCTTTGGTTCTCTCCAACCAAAGAAAGTCTCTTTCCACAAACTTCACCTCCCGCTAAAGTTAAGAAAGTGGAAGTCGTGTTACTTGTGGTGGCCCCATGCTTATTATAACTGTATGGCCACCGATGGTAACCCTTTGAAGCTAATCTTTGTGGCGGATTTCTAATCAAGGAGGCAACCAATACCGTGCTCTATAGACCGAACCACCGCCCTAACCACTACCCTGGACCTCCGGTTTCAACCAAAACCGTAATCAAAATCAAAACAGACCAAACCAAGGTTTCCAAAACCAAGGTAATTTCGGTCAAAACAACGGTTTTCAAAATCGTAACCAAAATTTCCAACATCAAGGAAATTTCAATAGAAACCAGTCAGGGAATTTCAACCCGGTATTTTCATGGAAATAACCAAGGAAATTTTAGAATCAAGGCCCTAATCCTAACAATAGAGGCGAATTTTCTGTGCAAACTCAAGCCATTGTTCCAACTGGACCATCATCGATGAGTTGTTGAAACAATTCATGAAATCCAAGAGGAAATGAACAGGTTGTTGGTTAGCGATTACGACATTAAAAGTCTTTAAATGATCGACCCTCGGGCTCGGTACTCTACCTAGCAACACGATCGCTAATCAGGGGCGATGCAAAGCGATCACAACCGAAGTGGTGCTTCTTATGATGGACCGCTATTCCTACTACCTCTTCTTCTTCTCCCGAAGGTAGTGGAAAGCGAACTGAGGCGACAAAGGACAAGGAACTTCCTACTAATAACGGAGGTGCGGCAATGTCCATCCTCGGGTTGTCCCAAAACCCAAGACCAATCACAGAGTTGTTTTGAACCTCCGGTTGGTAACCCTAAATCCAAAACTTCTATTCCTTACCCTCACGATTACATGAGCAAAGCTCGCGAGAAAGCCGGTCATCGGATGGAAAAATTCTTTCAAATTTTCCAAGAACTTCATTTTGACATAAGCTTCGCGGATGCTATCATGTTGATGCCCAAGTTTGCATCGACTCTCAAACACATGTTGAGCAACAAGGAAAAGTGTTTGAAATGGCTAAGACTCCTTTGAGCGAGAATTGCTCGGTCTTGTTAAAGAAGCTTCCCAGAAGTCGGGAGATCCCGGAAAATTTCTTCTTCCTTGTGTTTTTCCGGGATGATTGAATGCTTTGCCTTGCCGATCTTGGTGCAAGCATCAACTGATGTCGTATTCGATATGGAAGAAACTTTCTCTTCGGAACTTATTCTGCCGCATGACTCTTGAGCTTGCGGATCGTTCTATATCGCGTCCTCTTGGCATCGCCGAGGATGTATTGTGAAAGTAGGAAAGTTCCATTTTCCGGCTGATTTTGTGGTTGTTGATTTCGATGCCGATCATCGGGTTCCTCTCATTGTTGGTCGAGATTCACGAGAACGGGCGTGCTCTTATTGATGTATTTGAGCAAGAAATCACTCACGTTTGGGTAATGAAGTCGTTACCTTTAACCTCGATCGACTTGAGGTACTCCTCAAATTATGATCTTGAATCGGTTAATCGAGTCGATTTAATTGACATTGCTTTTGAGGAGTACTCTCAAGAGTTTCTTGGTTATCTTCATAATTCGTGAGTGGGATTCCACCACATCTTCTCAACCTATCATTGCCGACTCTTCCCCTCTCTCACCCGTTTGAGGGAGGTGACTTCCTTTGGAAGAGATCGATGAATTTCTTTCTCGATGAATCAATTCACCGGAATTGATGGTGTTTATGATTCGGAGGGATATTCTTTATCTTGAGCAATTGCTTAATGAAGATCCATTACCTTCACTCCTCCGAAAGAAATCACAATCGAGGAATTCAAATCGGTGCAAACATCTACCGATGAATTTCCGAGGTTGAACTTAAGGACCTACCTCCTCATCTCGAGTATGCATTTTTGGAGGGTGATGATAAATTACCCGTCATAATTGCTAAAGACTTAAGCGAGGAGGAGAAAGCGCTCTCATAAAGGACTTGAAGTCACACAAGCAAGCAATTGCTTGAAACTCTCCGATATTAAGGTATCAACCACGAGTTTTGTACTCACAAAATCTTAATGGAGGATGACTTCAAGCGCCAGATCCAACATCGTAGAAGGGTGAATCCTAAGATTCATGAGGTTATCAAACAAGAGGTTCTCAAACTTCTTGATGCGGTTTAATTTACCCTATCTCGATAGTCCTTGGTTAGCCCAATTCATTGCGTTCCAAAAAGGGTGGCATTATCGTTGTCACGAATGAAGAAAACGAGTTAATTCGACTCGATTGGTTACGGATGGCGTGTGTGTATTGACTATCGCAAGTTAAATGAAGCCACCCGCAAAGACCATTTTCTCTACCCTTCATGGACCGATGCTTGAGAGATTAGCAGGAGCAGTACTATTGTTTCCTTGATGGTTTCTCGGGTTACTTTCAGATCCCCATTGATCCGTTGGATCAAGAAAAACCACATTCACCGCCCATACGGGACGTTTGCCTATAGACGTATGCCTTTTGGCTTATGTAATGCTCCCGCACGTTCCAACGATGTATGATGGAAATTTTCCACGACATGATCGGGAAACTATGGAGGTGTTTATGGATGACTTCTCGGTCATTGGGGACTCATTTCATACATGTCTCTCCCACTTAGACAAAATGCTTAAACGGTGTGAAGACACCAATCTATGTCTAAAGCGGGAGAAGAGCCACTTTATGGTCAAAGAAGGCATAGTCCTTGGCCATAAGATTTAAGAACGGGATTGAGGTAGATAGAGCAAAGTTGATGTTATTGCTAAACTACCTCATCCTACTACCATCAAAGGTATTAGGAGTTTTCTAGGTCATGCCGGTTTTATCAGATTCATTCAAGATTTTTCTAAAATCGCTCGCCTATGACCCATCTTCTCGAAAAGATGCTCCTTTATCTTCTCTCCCGAGTGCATCGAAGCTTTTGAAACATTGAAGAAAAAGCTACGGAAGCACCCATTCTAGTTGCCCCGTTGGGATTTACCCTTTGAGCTCATGTGCGATGCAAGTGATTTTGCTATCGGTGCGGTCTTGGGCAACATAAAACCAAGCATTTTCACCAATCCACCACGCAAGCAAAACTATGATGAAGCTCAAACCCATTACACCACTCTCGAAAAAGAATTATTAGGCGTGGTGTATGCGTTTGAGAAATTTCGCCATACCTCATCTTGACCAAATGCGTGGTGTATACGGATCACTCGGCTCTCAAATATCTCTTTGCAAAACAAGATGCAAAGCGAGATTGCTCAGTTGGGTTCTCCTCCTACAAGAATTTGATATCATTATTCGTGATAAAAAGGAGCCGAGAACACAGTCACGATCATCGTCCCGATTAGAAAACCCTCACCAAAATGTGTTCGAGAAAAGGAAATTAATGAAACATTTCCTCTCGAAACACTCAATGTGGTTTCTTTTCGTGAGATTCTTCTACCCCATGGTTTCTTGACTTTGCAAATTACCATGCGGGTAACTTTGTAGTGAAAGGGATGTCGTCCGTGAAAAAATAAATTCTTTAAAGATGTGAAACATTATTTGGGACGACCCTACTTGTTCAAAATTTGTGCGGATAAGGTCATCCGGCGATGTGTATATGGTCGAAGCTATTGACATTCTCAAAGCTCGCCATTCGGACCTCTTGGGGACATCATAGCCCCAACTACACCGCCAAGAAGGTGTTTGATTCGGATTCTATTGGCCCACAATCTACAAGGATGCCCATGAATTTGTCAAAACCTGTGACGCTTGTCAACGTCACGGGAATATCTCACAAAGGAATGAAATGCCGCAAAACGCCATTCAAGTGTGTGAGATTTTTGACATCTGGGGCATTGACTTTATGGGGCCATTTCCTTCTTCCCGTGGTAACAAATACATACTCGTGGCCGTTGACTACTTGTCAAAATGGGTTGAAGCTAAAGCTTTACCCACCAACGATGCCCGAGTTGTGGAGAAATTCTTAAAATCCCTGTTTGCTAGGTTTGGAACTCCACGAGCCATAATCGATGATGGTGTGCGCATTTCGCAATGACCAATTTGATAGAGTCATGCAAAAGTATGGTGTAACTCACCGTCTATCTCTGCGTACCACCCACAAACAAGTGGGCAAGTGGAAGTTTCTAACAGGGGATAAAAAATTCGGAGAGGACGGTTGGCTAAAACCGTGCCTCTTGGTCGGATAAGCTAGATGACGACTGGGCCTTACAGACAGCTTACAAAACACCCATCGGTGCACTCCATACAAGCTTGTATACGGAAGGCATGTCATCTACCGGTTGAGCTCGAGCACAAGGCATCTTGGGCCTTGAAGCATGCTAATTTCGATATTCAGACGGTGGTGATCATTGGAAAGTTCAAATGAATGAATTAAATGAACTCCGTGATCAAGCTTACGAGAACTCTTTGATCTACAAACAAAAGACAAAGAAGATTCATGACTCAAAATCAAGAACCGCATTTTCAACGTTGGTGATCGAGTCCTTCTTTTCAATTCAAGATTGAAGATTTTCTCGGGAAAGCTCAAGTCCGTTGGTGCGGTCCATTTACTATCGCTAAGGTTTATCCTTATGGTACCATTGAGTTATCTCAACCCGATGGTCCTAATTTTAAAGTGAATGGTCATCGAGTGAAGCATTACTTTGGAGAGGACATTCCATCCATGGTTGTCCGGGACTTACAAACTTTCCCCATGAACCAATGAATGCGGGGATCGAGTCAAGCTAGCGACTCGGTAATCAAAACAATAGCATGCCATATGGGTTGTCACCCATATTTCGAAATGTCTTAAGTTTGTTACTGGTTAGCCATTCACAAGTGGCTAGCTTGTGTGACAAAACTTGAAAGTTTAGCTTCTTCTTTATACTTTCTACCACCCTAGTGTGGGGGGTTGCCCACATGTTTTGTATATAAGTCTTATTCCAAAAAAAAAAAAAAAAAAAAATATCTTCTTTCTAAATAATGGTAGTAGTATTTCCTTTTCGTTCTTTGTTTCGGCATAACCACGGTACTTTGAATATTGAGGGCAATATTCATTTCTAAGTGTGGGGAATTCTCACGAATTTTATCATGTAATTATACCACCCAATTCCCAGTTTTAGCCAAAATTTTTTTTGGAGTAAGTGTTTACACTTACTCAATTGGTTATCGATCCGCCTTGTCTAATATACTAAAGGATTGGCTAATCCGAGGAGCAAACGGCTCTTGGTAAAGATATCTCAAATCCGTTGTGACTTGCAATTTGCCCAAAATTGTATGGTATTCATTTCACCATATCCTAAAAAGTGAAGAGTTGGCTAGCCCGCAAGTTTATGGCTTGTGGTAAAGCGATGGAAAAACCATAATTGGTAATCACTCACCAAAGATAATATTGATAATTTATCTAAGAGTTGGCTAGTCCGAGCAAACGGCTTCGGTAAAGACAAATCAAATCCGTTGGAAGTCGGTGGTTTGCTCAAAATCACATGGTTATCGGTGTACCATGGTTCTTACTTGAACTCGAAACATTTGGCTACTCCGAGTAATGGCTTTTGGTAAAGAGATTGAAATCCATTAGTTTTCTCAAAAGATTGCTAGGGACTAGCAATAGTTTAGTGTGGGGATTGATGAGTGTGTAAATACTCATCATTTTAGTCAATCTGAACTCAAAACGTTTAAAATGCTCGAAATGCATTAAAATACTGGAAATATTCCAAAATTGCATTTTATATGTTTCAGATGCAAAATGTTTAAAATCAGATGAAAAATGAGCAAAGTTTGCATAATTGGCAGTTTCAGTCCCCCAAGTTTCTAAAATTGTCAAAAATAGTCCCTGAGCCTTAATTGCAAAAGAAAAATCACCAAAGGTCCTTTTAAAATCATAACTTGTCAAAATTAGTCCTTTGGTGAAAAATGTCAAAAGTTTTGAGAAATTACAAGTTTGGTCCTCTAAGTTTCAAATTTGGCAAAATTAGTCCTTGGAATTTTGAAAATGACAAGTTTGGTCCTTGTACTATTGAAGCTTGTCGGTTTAGTCCCTTGAAACAACTTTGCTTAATTGGCGACCTTGGCCCTTGCTTTTTCGAAATTACACAAATAGTCCTGTGTTATTAAAAACCCTTTGCACCCTTGGCCTTGTCAAAACCTTTGTGACCACGCTTTTATCCTACGGACCCTTCACCAATTTTGACCCCCCGCCTACTAATATCTAGTCAAACAACCGGTCAAACCAAAAACCCGCCATCTCCTTTCCTTCTTTCCTTCCCGCATCGCCCACCATTCCGACCACCACTCAACCAATCTCCTCACCTTGTTCCCCACTTCCACCAAACTCCAAATGCATTTAATGCCTCTCCCCATTTCACTCAATCTCTCCAACTGTCAAATAACCATTTTGGCGCCAAAATCCAATCAAACGGCTAAGATGATACCAAGCCATCCAATGGCTAAGAAAATTGTTGGGAATCTATCAGAGAAGTGAGAGAAAGAGCTTGGATATAAAAGGGAAGCATGAGAAGAAGCAAAGAGTAGTCTACTAGTTTTTAATTTTCTCAAAATGTCGTTTTTATCTTAAAGTACTTAATTTAGCAGAAAACCTGTAATCCTTAGTTAATTTGTATCAGTTTAAAGTGTTTAAATGTATTGAAACTCATTTCAAGCATCAATCTCAGTTTATGTTTACAATTCAAGTTTCAAGTCCACTGTTTCAAATTGCAACTTCAAATTCTTGAGTACAAGTGTGTAGTAGTTTATTTCAAAGCTTAAATAAGCTTGTATAAGCTTATTACGACTTTTCACAAGTTACATTCAAGTTTCAAGTCATTTTAGGATCCGTCATGAAGTCAAACAGGTCAATTTGGTAATGGAAATGGTCAATGGGTGATGCGGTGTTGGAAGTGGGTTGTTTTCGAGTTAATGGGTTGATCAAACTAGGGTAGTGATCCTTTGTTCTTGTTTTCAAGCCATAGTGGCTAGGGACTCTTGTAAGTAATTTTAAAGTTTCATTGCATTATCTGTTTTTGACTTTAAAACTGGTTCAAATCATTGAATAAGTTGTGATTAGTTAGGAGAACTTAATTTGATCATTACAATATGTTGGTTCAGTGATTTACTCATTTAATTTGCAAAACAGTTGAATCAAGGTGTGTTTAGTTTTGTAGATTAATCTGTCTTTAAGGGTTGTGCAGTGGTAGAATTCTGTTTGTTCATGCTTGTTTGACTCATTTGAGTACATATCTGTCTTACTTTTGTGCTTGTTATCTGCCAAAGTCAAAATTCAACATTAAACTGTCTCAACAGTTTAACAGTTGAGATTTGTGCAAATCAAAGTCTTAAATTGTGTTTAAAATACATAGATAAAGGTTGCTTTAGTGTCATTTCATCTTATAACACCTAGATCAGTCCTTACAATTGAATCAAAGTTCAAAAAAGTCAGAGTTTCAATTGCACTTCAAAAGTCAAAATCAAAAGTCTGCTTTTCGCCTAACTAGGAGGATTTTTCATTGTTTGATTCTGAGCTAAACTTGGTGAAATTTGTTGTTTTAAAATCTCCAACTGGTCTACTCTCTTATTAGCATTTTATATATTTTGTGGAATTTTATAAGGTTCAAAAATGCTTGTCAAGAAGGTGTTAAGTGCCACATGCACAGGTGCTTGAACTGCACAGGACTTGTGCAGTTCTTGCAGACCTTGCACAGAGCTAATCTTAGCTCACCTTGTTCTGTATTTTGGTTTACAAGGTCTCACCTAGGTCTAGTGTAAGTTCTAAGTTTTGGTTTTTAGTTGCTAGCTTATTTGATTGCTTATTCTTGGGCTTAAAGTAGTACCCCAAAACCTGTTTTAGCTTATTAACTAAAAAACATCAAATCTGTTGTAATTGCAAATCAGAGGTTAAGGCCTGTTAAAAGCTGTTACATTTAGGTTCTTTTAGCTTAGTTTGGCTTCTGTAAACAGTTGGTGGCATTTGGTGCTTATTTGCTTATTAAAAGTGCTTATTTATAAGCACTTGACACATCAGTTTCATATTCCTCCAAACAACCTCCTATTTTTCTATTTTTCCTAGATTCCTAATATTATTTTAGAGTTATCTTGAATTTTTCATATTTTTCCTGTCCTGTTTGCTATTTTTCTTGATTTAATTCAGTTTTTAGTACTTTTTAATTAGCATTTAATACAAAAAATTAAGAAAAGTTTCAAAAAATAATTTTCATTTTCTTAAGTTTAGATAAATATAAAAAGCCAAAAAATATTTTTTAGATTTTCTTAGTTAAATTTGTATTTTTAAATAATTTAATTAGTTTTTAATAGTTTTAATTCCTAGAAAATAGAAAAATAATCGAAAAATACAAAATAGTTTTGAAAATTCTATTTTGGTATTTTAGATTTTTCCAAGTCTTAATTTTATTTTTCTAGCTTTATTTCCTATTTTCTTGTATTTTAGGTTAATATTTAATAGTTAAAATTAGTTTTTAATTAATAATAATTAGATAATTAGTCATAAAAATAATTTTCTATTTCTAAATATTTTCTTTTATCATTAGGTTTGTAAAAATGTCATTTTCATATTTTTAGGACTTTTATTTCTTAGATTTCACTTTTTATTTTGTACGTTCACGTAATTTTTATTTAAACGTAAGTTTTTAGTTTTAAACGTTCATCAATTTTAAAAATAGTGATAGCGTTTATTTAATATTTTTTATCTTTTTAATTTTCTTTAATTTGCATTTTAGCCCTTGTAGTTTATGTACTTCTTCTGTAGTTATAATCACTCCAAATCCCTTTTTCGTTCAAATTTCTCGATCACTTTACGTTTGATAATCCATTGCATAGCTCGTTGGGACATAACAACCCAGGGAGACCCTATACTTCTCAGATCTTCATTGAGTTCGTTCCTGAGCCGTTTTAAGTTTGTTACGGTCTACCATTCACAAGTGGCAGACTTGAGTGATAAAACTTGACTGTTTGGGAGCGCATCAAGGTACTCCAAGTGTTTTGATCTTTTCAATTCGGGTCAAATTAGTGTTAGAGTAATAAAAACTCAAGTGTAGGGATGTGCCTATAAATCCCTATCATTTTGATGTTATCGTAGAGGATGGTAGAGTAAAAGTTTATGAAAAAAAATCGAAAAAGAGTGATGCAAAAAAATAATAATAATAATAAAATGAAAAAAACATACGGGCTACCATCCGAAATCTATCTTTAAATTTATGTTTGTTTGTTTCAATTTATCTAGAGTTTAGAGTGTCGAGTCTTGGCTTAGCAACGCCATTCTTCGCATGCTTGTAACATAAAGATTTTTGACTTGCCACCACTAAATCGCCTATCCCACCAAACCCTTTGTTTCCCTACCTTAAGCCTAACGTTACAACCCTTTAAAAGACCTCTTGGATAGTTTTTCCTAGGTGCTTACGCCAAAGCGATGGAGGTTTGATCTAGTCTCAAGCCTATGGTAATCTATGTACTAGGACCGGTTAATGAGTGTTTATCTTCCATTTCCAACTTGTTATATTTCATATACACCCGAGAGATGTGAGTATCCAAACACCCCACGTGAGGTGCTAGTATGTAATTTCCGTGCTTGTTATGACTTTTGCGGGGCTTATATGTGTTGTGAATCGTTCTAAACTAATGCTTCATGACCCCTAACTTATAAATCAATTGGATAAAAGCACATTTGCTTGAGGAGAAGCAAATACCAAGTGTAGGGATATTTGATAAGGATTTAAAAGGTACCTTTTTGAGGGGTCATTTAAGCCCTTAATTGATCACTTTTGTATCCATTATTACTTAATTTTGTTCCTTTTCACTTTTTAGGTCTCTTGAAGGCAAATTCTTTGGAATGACACTTATTCGGACGAAAAGGCGAATATCTGAAGAAAATGGCCAAAGTCAAGAATCGAGACACCAGTCTTTGCGGAATTAAAAGGGACGGCGTCGGGGCTTATTTGCGACGCCGTCGCGACACGACTTGAGAAGACTCGGTAGCCAAATTGCTAATTTACAAGTGACGGCATAAGGTTTAAAAGAGTAGGCGTTGTAACTCAGACGGCCTAGATTTGGATCCGCACGGCGTCGAGATTGAAGCCGGCGGCGTCGCGAGCATAAGGTGGCCGTTCTGAGTTGACGTGGCCAAGACGAAACCCTAATGGCGGCGACCGGCGGCGTCACAATTAAAGAGTGCGCGTCGCATTTTGTAACACTATATATAGAATCCAAATTTTTCATTTTTTTAGAGAGGTAGTTTTGTGGAGTAAAAACCTAAACCGAACCAAGGATGTCTTGTACAGTATCTTAGGGTTCCATACCCTATTTTAAAACAAGATAAGTGTTTTACTTCATTGATTTAATCATGTCTTCAATTGATTGTGTGTATGCTTGCATGTTCTCCATGTCCGGCTAATTTACTTGTTTGTTTGCTTAGATAATATGAAACCTAGTTATTGAATATTGATTGGTTGTCTCTTATCTTAATTGTGATTGACCTAGTATTGCGATAGGTCATTCGTTGTGCTATTAATGCTTGATTAATCTTTGTTGAACCTTAGCTTATAGTTACTAGTGGAATTGTAGGATAGATATCCAAAGATAACCTTAGTGTTAAGTTTATGAATCCTAGAGATTTCGTAGTCATTAACCTTTGGTAGCTTCAAAGAATTAGGGATAAATGCATACCCTATGACCTTAGACACACAACGCGTTAAGAATAAGGACGTGACAATTCAACCATCAATAGGAGATAACTAGGGAGTAATAACATCTAAGTAAACACATTTTTAATCATCATAAGAGCACACAACAATAGACATAGACTACACTCACCTTAGTTTAGATAATTAGATAATTAGAATAGTAGAGTAATCGGTGAAATACCAACCCCAAATCCAAACCCCGAGATTTGTACTTTCCATTTTCTAAAAACATAAAAAGATAAAAATAATCTTCCTCAACCCCAACCTTAGCGTAGTAATTTATCACTAGCATTCCTATTCCCCAGAGAACGATATCAATTCCGAGGCTTACCCTAATACTACACTACAACGATTAGGTTCCTTGCCTAGAGTGTTGAAAAACTTGCTCGATTTAAAAGGAAGTTCCTTTGACCACGAGCGCGTTGTTATGCGTGTCGGTGATGAAGGTTTATTTGTTGGATACTCTTTGAATATTAAAGCCTTTAGAGTATTCAATAGTAGAACAAGGATAGTGGAAGAGAACTTGCATATTATGTTTAGTGAAAGCACACTTAATGTTGTAGGTAGTGGACCAGATTGGCTATTTGATATTGATGCACTAACAAGAACAATGAATTATGAGCCAGTTGTTACAGGTACACAGTCTATTGGTTTTGCACGTATAAAAGCAAGTGATAATTCAGGTCAAGCTAGAAAAGAGACATAACCTGTCAAAGATTACATTTTGCTACCATTATGGACTGCTGATCCACCATTTTCCAAAGATCCAAAGAGTTCTCATGATGATGGATCTAAAACTTCAAGTGATAATGGAAAGAAGGTTAATGAAGATCGAAGAACAGAAAGTGAAAGTGATGATCAAGAGAAGAATGATAATGTTAACAACACTAATACTATTCTAGTGATGGAAACAACACTAACAATGTTAATACTGTTAGTTCAATTGTTAATGCTACTGGCATAGAAGTTAATGTTGTTGGTGAAAAAGCAAGCGTTGAACTTCCATTTGATCCAGAAATTCCTGCTTTGGAAGATTCTAGCATATTTGACTACTCATGTAGTGATGAAGATGATGGTGTAATGCCTGACAAGACCAATCTGGATACAACAATCCAACTCAGTCCTACTCCAACTATAAGAATTCATAAAGATCACCCTTTTGATCAAGTGAATGGAGATCTGCAATCAGCTACACAAACAAGAAACATGTCAAAGAATTAGAAGGAAAATGGGTTTTTTTGTACTCTTAAACAAAGAACAAACCATAAAGACCTTCAAAACTGCTTGTTTTCTTGCTTTTTATCACAAGAAGAACCCAAGAAGTTAATTCAAGCATTGAAGGATCCATGCTGGATAGGTGCAATGCAGGAAGAGCTTCTACAATTCAGGTTACAAGAAGTTTGGACTTTGTTGGAGTTACAAAATAGAAAAAGGTCTATAGGCACTAAATGGTGTTTCAGGAATAAAAAGGATGAAAGCGGAATTGTGATAAAAAAAATAAAGCACGATTGGTAGC
Source organism: Chrysanthemum lavandulifolium (assembly GCA_022545495.1). Classification (NCBI taxonomy): domain Eukaryota; kingdom Viridiplantae; phylum Streptophyta; class Magnoliopsida; order Asterales; family Asteraceae; genus Chrysanthemum; species Chrysanthemum lavandulifolium. The sequence goes on along the minus strand of CM040244.1, from coordinate 160,031,086 downwards.
TCAAGGGTACCACAAGAAGAAGGGATTGACTATGATGAAGTCTTTGCCCCTGTTGCAAGGATTGAAGCAATTAGACTATTTCTAGCTTATGCTTCATTTAAAGATTTTGTGGTGTATCAAATAGATGTAAAGAGTGCTTTTCTCTATGGGAAGATTAAAGAAAGGGTGTATGTATGTCAACCACCAAGATTTGAAGATCCAGACTTTCCAAATAGAGTATACAAGGTTGAAAAAGCACTGTATGGATTACATGGCTTGGTATGAAACCTTGTCAAGATATATGTTGGACAACAAGACCTTATTCATCAAAAGGCACAAAGGTGATATTTTGTTGGTTCAAGTATATGTAGATGATATCATCTTTGGTTAAACTAAGAAGGAGCTATGCATTGCATTACAGATGTTGATGCATGAGAAGTTTCAGATGAGTTCTATGAGAGAACTTACATTCTTCTTGGGATTACAAGTAAAGCAAAAGAAGGATGGCATATTTATTTGTCAAGATAAATATGTTGCTGAAATTTTAAAGAATTTTTGGTTTACAGAAGTCAAGACTGCAAGCACACCAATGGAAACTCAAAAGCCTCTGATCAGGGATGAAGATGGTGAAAAAGTTGATGTTCATATGTATAGGTCAATGATTGGTTCATTAATGTACCTTATATCTTCAAGACCTGATATCATGTTTGCAGTATGTGCATGTGCTAGATACCAAGTCAATCCTAAGGTTTCATATCTTCATGCTGTGAAAATTATTTTTAGGTACTTAAAAGGTCAACCAAAATTGGGCCTTTGGTATCCAAAAGATTTTCTTTTTGATTTGGTGGCATACACTGATAGTGATTATGCTGGAGCAACCTTGGATAGGAAGTCTACAACAAGAGGTTGTGAATTCCTTAGATGTAGATTGATATCATGGCAGTACAAGAAATAGACATTGGTTGCAAATTCCACAATAGAAGCTGAATATGTGGCTGCTTCAAGTTGCTGTGGACAAGTGCTTTGGATTTAGAATCAACTCCTTGATTATGGGTACAATTTTATGCAAACCAAAATCTTTATTAACAATAACAACACTATTTGCATAATTAAAAATCCAATTTTTCATTAAAAAACAAAGCATATAGAGATCAGACATCATTTTATTAGAGATTGGAATGAAAAGAAATTGATTCAAATGGTTAAAATCCATACTGACAAGAATGTTGCAGATTTACTTACAAAAGCTTTTGATATAAGTAGATTTCAATATTTGATTGCTAGTATTGGAATGTTAAATCTTTAAAGTCTTTTATCTCTTTATGTTTTTGTAGAGTTTTGTATGGATTAGTACTGTTATTCAAGTTATTAAAATTTTTTGCTGTTAATTTTAAGAGTTTCTACTGTTGGTTATACTTACTACTGCTAATTATAATCCATATGGTGATCATTGTTAAAATTGTTATGGCTTTATTTTTCTTTGTTTTTGGACTAACATTTTGTAGGATAAGCAAAGAAAAGTGTTAGATTGATGATGGATAAGCTGTTTGGAATGGAATTGCAGTTAATGATGCTAGGCATAAGTTACTACTTTGGGTAACTATTGCTGGGTTGTTCAGGGTCGGTTTCATAAATATATCAATTAAGGGTTTAAATCCTCCAATCCTTCAGTTAATTGATTTCATTCTTCAATTTACTCTACAAAAACAAACCCTAAATCATTCAATCTCAAAACCCAACACAAATGGCGAACCTAAAATTTTCTGATTCACACAACATGGTCGCATTTTTGTCTAAACCCACTGAAAGTGCGGGATTTGAACGTATACTAGATTTTTGAATGCACACCCTATAAGGTATGCACTCATTAATCCCAATATATATATATATATATATATATATATATATATATATATATATATATATATATATATATATATATATATATATATATATATATATATATATATATATATATATATATATATATATATATATATATATATATATATATATATATATATATATATATATATATTCTGCATTGAATAGTTACGGTCTTTTGTTGTGGCCAAAACTATCAATGGGGAAGTCAGATACATGCCGTAGTAGATGGCGAGGAGATAATCATCACTGAAACATCTGTTAGAAGAACTCTTTGACTAGAAAATGATGAAGGTTTTGAGTGTTTTCCAAATTCTACAATTTTGAAAATCTTGCATTGATGGGGTATGAGAAAATTTCTGAAAAACTCACTTTTTATAAAGCATTTTTCTCCCCACAATGGAAATTTCTGATCCATACAATCTTACAATGTCTAAGTCCAAAGACTACTGCCTGAAATGAGTTTAGCAACACTATTGCATCCACCATTATCTGCTTGGCTACAGACTAGAAATATAATTTTTCAAAATTAATTTTTGATAGTATGGATTGAAACTTGGATAATCTATCTAGAAAGTTTTTAATTTATCCAAGTATTTTTGGACAAACATTTTGCTGAAAAGCCAAATCATAAAAGAATATATGTTGCACCCTCTCATACTAAAAGATTTACTCAAATATGAGAAGGGTAGGCAAAGGTGTTTCTGGTAAGGTAACACCTTTGTTTCCAACAATGGTGGAACTAAACCAAACTCAAATGGGTGAAGGTTCAGCAATTCCCACTGATCCTCACACACACCCAAAATTTTACAATCATCCACTTTACAGCCTCAAAATACCTAAAAACCTAGGAAGCCTAAAAGAAAGGACCCACAAATACCTCAGTTTGGTGATCCTACAGAGAGTGTTGCAGATGAGGCTGTCCATAAGGAGAGGGGTGATAGTTTGGTGAGGGCTGCCACTACTGCTTCTAGCTTAGAAGTAGAGCAGGACAGTGGTAACATAACTAAGACTCAATCCAAGGCAACACCTAATGAATCTGCTTCCCAAGGAACTAGTTCAGGTGGTGGTCCCAAGTGCCAAGAAACCATGGGGGTACAACTGCTCAAACTAGGTTTGAGAGTGTATCTAAACAATCGAATAATTTACTCCTCGCAAGAGGTAACACACTTTAAAGTGATGAGGATAGTCTTAAACTAAATAAATTGATGATACTATGTACCAAATTACAAACACAGGTTCTTGATTTGAAGAAGACCACATCCTCTCAGCAAATTCATATTGATAGTTTAAAGATGAGGGTCAAGAATCTTGAAAAGAGACATAGGTTAAGAACTAATAGGGTGAAGAGATTATGTAAGGTTGGTTTGACTACAAGGGTTGAATCCTCAGATGATGCAGAGATTTTGGGTGGGGATGCATCCAAACAAGGGAGGAATAAAGCCTTGGATGAGGAGATGTTGAATGTAGAAACAGATGTTATGGATCATGAGGTGGTGGGTGCAGGTGTAAATGATGAAGTTGTTGAAACAATTTTTGAAGAAGTAAATACTAAAGTTAATGTTGTTGGTAAAGCAGTTGGTGATAACTATTTAAAAAAAAAGGCAGTTGGTGATAAAGATAATGATGTTCAACTTAGTACTACTGGTGATCAAGTTAGTGCTGCTAGTAACAAAGTTAGTGTTGTTGGTGACAAAGTTAGTGTTGCTGGTGCTCCAACAAAGGTTAGTGCTGCTACAACAACTTAAGATGATATTACTATGGCTCAAGCGCTTGAATCTTTAAGAAGAACAAAACCCAAGGAGAAATGGGTTGTTATCAAAGAGCCAAGTAAACCTACAACAACTAGCAACAACAATCACTTCACAAGACAAAGGTAAAGTGATATTAATAGAACTTGTGAAGATGAAGAAGAAAGATCAACTCAGACTTGATGAAGAAGCTGCTAAGAAATTACAAGCTTAGTTTGATGAAGAAGAAAGGCTTACAAGAGAAAGAGCTGAATAAGAAGAAGAAGCCAATATTGCTCTGATCAACACATGGGATGATGTACAGGCAAAGATTGATACTAATTATTAATTGGCTGAACAACTGCAAGCTAAAGAACAAGAAGAGTTGTCTGATGTAGAAAAGGCAAAATTGTTTGTACAACTCTTAGAGATAAGAAGAAATCATTTTGCAGCAAAGAGAGCAGAAGCTAAGAGGAACAAACCACCAACCAAAACTCAACAAAGAAAGATCATGTGTACTTACCTTAGGAACATAGAAGGATGGAAGCTCAAAGACTTGAACCCTTTCTCCTTTGAGCAGATCCAAGAGAAGTTTGATAAAACAATGAAAAGGGTAAATAAATTTATTGATCAAGATACATAACTAGAGAAGTAGAAGGTGGATGATAGTCAAGAAACAACTGAGCAAAAGATAGATGATGATCAAGACACACCTGAACTTCAACAGTTAATGAAAATTGTTAAAGATAAGGAAGAACCAACAATTGATGTTATTCCTTTAGCTAGTAAGCCTCCAGGGATTGTTGACTGGAAGATACATAAAGAAGGAAAGAAAAGCTATTACCAGATCATAAGAGCTAATGAAACATCTCAGATGTATATGTTCTTCAATTAGATGCTAAAGAACTTTGACAGAGAAGACTTTGAAAATATGTGGAAACCGGTAAAAGCTAAGTATGGGTCAATAAGGCCAGTGGAAGATTATGATTATCTGCTATGGAGTGATATGAAGTTTATGTTTGAACCACATGTAGAGGATGAAGTATGGAGGGCTCTGAATGGATTTGATGTATTGAACTGGATACTTTATGATTCCTGTGGAATTCACTCCTTGATGATGCAATCTATGATTGCCTACATGTTGGTGGAGAATACATATCCTCTTTCACCACCTACAATTTCAAAGATCTTGTAGAAGAAGCTTCAAGTGGATCTTTTCACTGAAATGGCCTATCAATTGCTTAAGAAGATGGAGAAATAGCTTGATAAGAAGTGATGTGTTTGGAAGCATCCTCCTGGTGATTATAAAGCTTTGAATGAAGAAACTTGATGATTTTAAAGAAGAATATCAAGTTTAGGGGAGGATTGTTGGGATTAAAAACTTTCTTGGTTTTGTTTGTGTTACTACTGCTCATGTTAAAATTACTGCTGCTCTTACAAAGTTAGTGATGCTCAAGAACTTCAAGGAATATATGCTAAGTGGTTACAATTGTTGGTTGCAAAGTTAAGACTGCTAGTATAAATTTAATGTTGTTCAAGAGTTAAGACTGCCAGTGTTCAAGGTTAATACTACCAGTGTAAAGTTACAATTGATAGTGTAAGTTAGTATTGTTAGATGATTTTGTTAGTACTACTTATCATATATGTATTAGATAATTATAGAAAAGATATGATATACTTAGGAAATTATTATAAGCCATGTAGGACTCCTTGGTGTAGGAGGTCCTAGGGCATAGAGTTTGAGGTACAAAAAGTATCACAGCCGTTTAGCTTCAAGGTTTTGTAAACCTAATATTGTTAGAGTATTCATATTATTATTATTATTATGATTATTATTATTATTATTATTATTATTATTATTATTATTATTATTATTATTATTATTATTATTATTATTATAATCACTTTTATTATTATTATTATTATTATTATTATTATTATTATTATTATTATTATTATTGGAGCTTGTTTGTTGATTTGTGTATTCATTAGTTTACTGTTTCATTAAGAATTGTTCTTATATGAAAGATTAGATTCCAAATAATCTTTAATACATTCAAACACAATTTCTACCATTAGTTGTGTTAGATTTATCTAATAACTAAATCCTTTTACAAGCTAAGGAAGAATATCTAGTTTAACTAGGATCAACAGAATAATTTGACTTTTGTGATATGTACCTTTCACTTATCTCGTCACAATGTTTGCCACCTACACGAAGAAGAAGAGAAAAAGAAGAGGCAATTAGAAAGGGAGATTAATGAGGATTTTGGAGACTACGAAGAGGAAAACCAAGATGATGAATCAAACTTAATGGAGCAAGGGAAACGCAAGGAGATTGCCACATATGATCGAACCATTGAACAAATAAACTTTAAAAATCTCCAAGCGATGTTAAAAAGAAGTAAGAAAGAGTCCTACCCTCCTCCTCCGGTTAATCAACCCGGCGACGGTGAAGGATCCAACAAAGTTGCCATGTCTGATCCAGTTAATCAACCCGGTAAAGAATCTGGCACCGAAGATCCTACATCTGAAAAGGTGACTGAGACACCGGTTCAGCAGCGGGAACCTATTGATGACACATTCATGATAGAACAAGAACAAGTGAATCTGGAGAATGTTGATCATGAGCACACTACCAAGGATGAAGAGATTGTGGATAAAGTTGCTGAAGATGAACTGACAAAAAAGGCGATAGCAGATGAAGGAACGCTTGGAAAAGGAAGAAGCTGATAAGTTCATTCAGGACAATCCTGAACATGACCGATTTTTCCGTGAACCCTCGACTCCAAAGGAATCATCGGTGGATCACGATAAAGAATCTACTAAAGAACCACAAATTCCAGAATCTTCAAAAAAATCCTCTCCACCACCAACACGATCTACATCCAAAACCACCATCAAGTCAATCAAGAAGCCTGCAAGGACATTAATGTCATGTGCATCGGAAAAAGTCAAGAAAGCTGTGAGAATTGCTCGTTTGAATAAGGAAAACAAGGCATAATCACAAATTGAAGTTCTCTTTGAACAAGTCAAAAGATTATCAGAAGACATGGATGCTCTACAAACAAAAAAACAACAAGTAGATCAATTCATGGAAAGAGATGTCCAAGGTGAAATGAATAAGCTGATAATGGGATATACCGACAGATATTTGAAGAAACACTTACCTACTATCGTCACAATAGAGATCGAGGAATATCTGAAACCTATGATCCATCAAATAGTTTCAGATATCATTGCCTCCACTCCAATCACTCTTCAAACTGTCCCAGTAACTTCATCATCAAAGGATCTCACCATTGAAGAACTCCAGTTCAAGCTATTTGATAAGTTTTCTGATACCCAACTCACCATGAGTCCTGAAGAAACTGCTATCTTCGACTCTCTTTCTGCAACCCTTCGTCAAAAGAATCCTCCTCAATGCAAAACTAAAGCCAAAAAGCAAAAGAGGAAAAGAGACGACCAAGATCCCGATCCGAGCTCACATGGAAAGAAACATAAAATGATCGGTGGATCTTCATCACAGCATAAGACAACAATTCCTTCTACGACAACCACTTCAAATGTTCCTCCAAAGGCTTTAGGTTCAGGTCCAACAACATCAGAGTTCTATGAACCATTTCAATATACCAAGGAAAAGCATCACGAAACCACAACCACTCAAAAGAAGTCTCCACCCTCCAAAACTAAAAGAAGAAGATCAAGAAAGTGCAAAGAGCCGAATGTTGTCTCTTGGCTTGATGATGACTCAACGGCTGAGTACGGATGGTTTGATGATATGGTCAATGCTCAACCTCCTTTTGCTGAGGATGACGAGGCAATGGATGCTCGCACAGTGGAATTTTCTCAGAAATTCAAACGCGGTCTCAAAATTAAAAAGTTTACAAAGAGGAAGCTCGGATAATGAAGAATGATGCCTTCAATTTGTTGAAAGACCAATCAGGAAGTGCGGCAGAGCTTGAGTATCATCTGGAGTACATCACACGTGCACTTTCTAATGATATTAGCTGGTTGAATCCCGAATTCAAGGTGGATCAACGAACATCGTACTACACCGATTGGAAAAAACCACTTCCCGTGATTGGCAAAACTGATCAATCTAAGATTCCGTACCGCTTCTTCTTTAATGATGATCTGGAATTTCTTCAACACGGACACAAGGCTGAATGCAAGTATACTACATCTCTGACTCTCATTCCGGCTACCAGGTACACTCAGTCAGCCATTGAAGAATCCACTACATAACTGTTCGTGAGCAAGATAGTGTCATAAAACAAATATGCTCAGCTCGGGATTCATCACTGGCCTGAACGTCGAAAACTATTTTACCGAAGCAAGCTAGTAGGAAAGTCAAAGACTGTGGTTAAGAATGACCTCAAAATTGTCTTCGTTATGTGTATAGAAGCAGAAGCAAAGTTTGATTATACATTTCTGGAGAAAATTATGGTCAAGAGACAAGATGAGGTAGAATATGAATTTTCATAAGCTGATTTCCCGGAATTGTCATTAAACGACATCGAAGACATGTTTTTAATCAAAGTTCAAGGAAAGATGCGACACTTCTCAACCCATCTCCAGTATGAATTTGTCACAGCTCTTCTAATCTATATCCGCAGTATCATCATATAGAATAGAGTTGAGGATCTTCATCTGGGAGTCGAAAGCTACCAGAAGAAACTTAACTTAAAAAAAACGAGACTTCACTTCCCAGATATCAGTCAGGAACCACAGTGCACACTGAAGAGGAACCTGGCCATCGGATTCATCTACAGGAGTGACAAATTAGTCAATTGCTTTATGGGATTTGAAGAAATACACAAGTTCTGTGATGCTACATTGAAGAAAGTTCGAGATGGATTGGATATTCGCCTCAAATATCAAATATTGTTTCCAAACAAAAAGAAGAAATGGAATGCTGCAGATTCTCGGGATGTTAGGAACTTCGTCAACAAGATTGATCGGACCCTCAAACACAAAGATCAAATGTGCATATTGGAAAGCTATGTGGTAGGACGACCGAAGTTTCCACTACACAATTTTACACATCCAGAATGATTTTGATGATGGTAATTTGTATTTGATAGAAAATGTTGAACATTATTCGTTAGACTAGGTTAATATGTAATAAGTAGTAACTATAGCTAGTCTAGAATTTTAATCCTTATATGTAGGTATACTACGGTTTGTGCACATATAACAGTGTACAACCCGTATTTGTAAAGAAAGGACCATGTGGTACGCCTCAGTGCATCAATCCTAATATAAGGAGCGAAAGCTTCTTACCTTTTGAATAGAATTAATCAAATTTTCAATGTTTTCAAAATTCTAATCAAAAGAACAAGTATTCCCTCTCGTAATTTAAAACCTCAAAAAGTCATTTCACTTGCTGAGGGGGAGTATTAGAAAACATCTTTGTTCAAAACAAAAAGTTCTTGTTGAAATTCTTCCCACAAAACTCAAAATAGTCATATTTTAAATCTAAAAGTTTTATCAAAAACATCATTGATATGCTATTTTTGAGAGGGAGAAAAACAACATGTGATTGAAAATATGTTGTGAATTGTATGAAATCTCGAATGTGCTCAAACTCAGACATAACCCATGAATTGACGAACTTTGAAATGTCAGTAATTGAAAAGACTTGTCCTGGACGGGTAATAAATTCAAGCTAGTTCGCTAGTGATGTAAACGTGTCTCGAATAGGACTTGTCTTAGTAGAATGTGCCAATTTGAGAAACTCTTGGTAGCCATGAACCTTTACGGGCCTAACCTCCCTTTAAAGGAGAGTTTACATCTTTAAGTTAGTTATTAGAGCTAATTGTCACTTAAAAGCTGACAATGCAACTCATTAACTAAACAACGTAACCGTGTCTCGCGGGGAATTGTCTATCAGGAGACGATCAATTCAAAATTGTGAACTCTACCCTCAGTGTGCAGATTTAAGTCAAAACTCATAAGCACATGTGGAGGGAGAGTATTTATGATAAAATACAAAACTCTCAAAGTGTTAACAAAATATATTTGATAATCACAAACACTTTGAAAGATTTTCAAGTAAATGGTTTTATGGCAACATATGAATAGTCATGGAGTTATAAGGTGACTAAATGTAGGAAAATACGTCCTATAATACGCCAGAGCCGGAGGGATCTACCCAGGGACAATACCCATAGTTAGCATTAGAAATCCTTAGGTATGATTGAAAAAGGAGAATATGAGAAAAAGGAGAAAGAAGGAGTTGAAAAATTAAAAGGAAATGTTAAAGAAAAGGTTGAAAAGAAATAGCCCTCCATGTGTTCAACTTATGGCAGAAACCAGGTTCAATTCATATGCTACTGGTTTCCACTAAGATGACATTGGTATTGAAGAAAAAGACGACATGGACCCAGTGACGCACCACACTTAACCATCTAGCCATTCAAGTTCTCTCAAAAGTAATTGTTTCATTTTCACGGGGAACCCTGCATAATCTATCGACCTCTCACTACCCGATGTGTTGATATTGAAATAGGAGACACCGCTCCAGTCTCCGACTACTAAAACTAAAGAGCACTAATCGAGTCTAGAGCCATGAGATTCATCAAAAGATCTCTTAGGAACACTAAAAATTTCTTCACTTGTTGTTTAAACAATAACAACACAAGTGACATATTTTAGAATCCTACACAGATCATAGAAATCTGCCAGAACATTTATGAGAGGATTTACATATGTGATCCTGCGTGATTGAATGGAAACTCCTCCCAGGGTCTACATCAAACAGCCCTGACAACAGGTCACTTCGGTAATCCCTTGTGGGTTACTTTTAGTGTTCGCGGTGGTTTCAACGGTTTACAGTTATTGAGTGATACATCGGTATACTTCAGTAGCTCACAACGACAAAGTGAATATATTGAGTATGGGGACATGCCAGTGACCATCCGGTCTGAGATTCGTCAAAGAACGCGCCAGCGATCTGGGATATACCTGTATGAAATATATGAACTCTTACGTCGGGAACTTTATTGCTAACTGTTTATTTGCAGGATTGGAAATTCGAAGCTCCAGGAGAGACCTTCACTACCACCACTATCATCAACAACACTCCATCTCCACATGCTCATACCAACATCGTAACACATGAAAGTTCTCACCAAAAGATCAAAGCAACACAAAATTCATGATGATTCTACGCCAAAGTCAAAGAATCTACAAATTTTAAAGACTTGAGAACTACGCAAATATGGAGATTCACAGTCAAAAAAAGTATGATCATGGTGGAGAAAGATGTAAAGATGCCAGAGACCATTGCGTTGATGATAGGCAGATAACCACATTATCACAACAACAACAACAACAACAACAATAACAAAGAACAAAGAAGAAAGAATGGAAAAGACTTAAGACGTCATCAGCTAAGAATGTCAAAGAAAAAAAGACGTCAGACAACCTACAAAATGAAGACCATGATGACCAACCCTTAGTGGGAGATTTTCGGGATTACGTGTAATCATTATAAAGTGTCAGTCATTAGTTTATGTAATAGGTTGTCTTAATTGTGGGCTTATATATTTTTAAGTAACTTAAGGTCTATGTAGTAAGCCCATGGTCCTTATTGTATGTTCTAGGAAAGCCTATGGGGCGTTGCCCTAATCCTAAACACTATAAATACTATGTAATGGCACACTAGTGCCTTGGTTGGTTCATTTGATAATACAAACTTCTATTATTATTCTTAGGATGAATCCTCCAATCTCTTTCTCTCTCTATACTTTCTCTCACTAGAATACTTGTGTTAGTTTACATATTTGGGAACCTAAGTGTCTATTTCATTTTTGTTCTAGAGCCGAAAGAAAGGAATGAAGAAACAACTATGTTTTGTTATTTCTTTGATTTTTCGGATATGAAACAAAAATTTAAGCTTCTTAAAAGATCTATGATGAATAATCTCTTGTGGTTTTGTTCTTTGAACGAATCTTTTATTACACTAATGAGATAAACTGAGGTCTTAGACTATTTTTTTCGTTTCTTTTTCTGATTTGAGACTGTGGGTTTAAGATAGACTAGATTAGTCATAGATGTTGTTTGATATGCGCTCGGTCTGATGTTGAGACGAGGGACAGTTGGGATTGGATTTGTTGTTTGTTAATGTTGAATATTGTGTGTCGTGAGATTGGACTGTGATGGGTTTAGGATAGTTGATGGATGTGTTGTAGCTATATTCGAATTTGTGGTCTTTTCTTGTTCTTTCACCTTTTTTTGATAGGATTAGGTTGAACATGTGAATCGGGAGGTCTTGGTAAATGGAAGAATATGGTATCCATTGTTAGAGAGATGAAGTAAAGGGAAAACTAATGTGTTTATTGATAATGAAATGAAAATTACACAATGAGTCTCACCCTTCTAGTGAAGTCTAGGAGGGTATATATATAGCCTAACACAAGCATAACTATTACAATATTACATAACTAGCCCATATGTTTCGGCTTAACAAGATAGCTAATGTAATCTTGAGAATATCGTTCCATTTACATGTTAGGAGTGATCCCAACAATCTTCCCCCAATGGGACGATATAAGGGATTACTTACAACATTTTGACAAGTACAAATAAAATAAAGAAAATTCTTCATAAGCTCTTCAAATGCTGAGGATGACGGTGGTTAACGCTCCTTGTCTTCATCTGGTACCTCGACTTGAGAACTTTTTCTTCACTTGTTGGAAAATGATATAATATGCATGAATTGGATTAACTTTCCCCCAATTCATGTTGAATGTCTTTAGTAGCTTCTTCGTACACTTCTTTTTGGCGAAGTTTCAGAATCAGCTTCCCCCCAAACTGACAACCGTCTTCAGCAGATTCGAATCGTTGATATGTTAGACATGTCTTCTAACTTTTGAAGTTTTCAGTGCGCAGCGGAATTTGTAGATGAACAGTAAACCACACCAAGCAAATATGACTAGTCACGTAATCACAGTTGTACACAATGCGGAAAATCCGTTTGGGGGTAACATGCAAGAAATCAACAAGATATTCTCACGTATGTAGATGCTTCACACCAAACAAAGCACGAAAGACAAAATAATACAACTTCCCTCTGATTGTTGCGGTCTATCAGAATAATAATCCCTTGTGAATATGAAAATACTTGATAAAATGACCGTGTGTGAGGCATCATAATGCGGTTAAAACATCACATGTAGGTAACTTCACACAAAATAACCCCGTGAAAGTGAGAAGATAACACTGAAGTAAGACCTTTGAACCACAGATCGTCTTATTTCTTTCCCCTGATTGCAGAAACTCATGAAGGGAAAGGGTTTTCACAAAGAAGGCAAAGAAAGCACAACACACCAAAAGCGCACCTACTCTCTCTTCCCCCCGATGTTTTCAATGAATCAAAAACATACACCACATATGTTGATGATGAAATTGGAGACATAGTAACCGTGTATGTCCAATTAATCAAACAAGTGTGAAGCACCGTAAATATCTCATGAGAATCAACTGCTGATAAAACTTCTCTACTCGTTTATACTCCTCTCAGCTAACTCTTTACCGACCCCATATGACGAACTTGAGACGGAAGTAAAATAAATCGAACTTGTGACTTAAGCTTGAACTAATGTCTGACAAAGAACCAATACTGAGAATTCCAATAAAGGTAGAATCATATACCCATCTAACCATCCTTAAATGTATATGAACTTCTCTCGAATTATCCACAGCTTTTTGTGACACTTGAGCACTACAACTTAATTCCTTTAAAGTGATAGCTATACGCTATGAGCACAAAAACGTAACTCCTTACATCAGGTATAACTAGAAAACTCAAGTCTTTATCATTCATAACGGTTAAAAGCTCGAACAAGGATCTCAAAGAATCATGAATCCAACCAACCCCGATATCTTGAGATACTAAGTACACGCACCCGTGAAATTCCACTTCAACCTTAAATAAATAATAATGAATAAATGCCGTAGCCACATTTTGCAGTTATATGCCCAAATCTAGCCTTTCGATGGTTTTAATGAATCTTGATTGTTAGGATTTAGTAAATCCACCACTATTAAAGTGTCGGTCACCTCAAGTATATGTAATCGTTAGAAAGCTCGTAATCGTAGTTATTTAATGTTAAGTAGTATTTAGTTATGTAACACCGTGGAGGACGGACGGTCTTTACCCACCTTGTTATGCCCGATCCACACCCGTAGGTGGCGATTTAGTGTAAGACTATAAATACTCTCTACCTCCCAAGGTGGCGATTTGTGTAAGAGTAGAGAGGAGCTCATAATAATACTTTCATTTTCTCTCACTAAGTTCCCAAACCTCTAACTCTTTCTCTCTAAAACCTAATAGTATACGCCTTGTGTGATCATGGTTTGATGTGTTTGTGAAATCCAATGTGTAACAATTGGTATCAAGAGCCATGGTTTGATCATCTCTTACATATCCTTGGATTTCTAGTGGTTTTATATGGTTTTGGGTTTGAAAAGTTTAGTGGTTTTTGCATCATTTGGATCATTTCTTGTGTTAAAGTTTGAATTTTGAGTGTACTTTTGTGTTTAGAATCATTGTAAGTGCTTGGGTTTTGATTTGGAAAGCTTGAATCACCGTGGTTGGACTTGTTTTGGATTGAAAAGTGTGGTTTTGAAGTTTATCATCTTAGCGACTTGAGTCTCGGAGTGCTTTTCTTCGTAGCGACTTGCTTTAGTAATTTCCAATGAGTTGTAGTTTAAGTCGTAGCGACTTGATCTTAGCGACTTGTCTATTGAGACAAGCCGACAAACAAGACAAGTTAGTGGAGGTTCCACTGCCAGCGACTTGGTTGGGTTAGCGACTTGTTTCTATTATTTCTAGCGACTTGGCTTTATAGTTCTTGGCGATTTGTTCTAGTAGCGACTTGTCTACTTAGCAATTTGTGCAAGAGCGACTTGTGTTCAATGACTTGATTCATAGCGACTTGTGATTAGCGAGTTGTTATTTAGCGACTTGTGTTTAGCAACTTGGTTCACGAGTTGTTCTTTAGCGACTTGTCCGCCTAGCGATTTGGTGCTTTAGCGACTTGTGTTTAGCGACTTGGTCATAGCGACTTGTACTTAGCGACTTGGTGACTTAGCGACTTGTCTCAAGGGTTATAGCGACTTGGTAGATTTTTGTTTCTAATACGGTTTCTCTTGATTTAGTAAAATCCGTGAAAGAATCTATTTCCGGTTTAATCATAGAGTTATAAAATCCCGTGAAATCAGTAAACATGTCTACCAACGTGCCTACAATCATCTCATCAGAGCCGAGGACGCTCAGCACCGGTTCAGACACTCGTCCACCCATGCTTGATGTAACCGACTACGACTCATGGGCTCAAAGAATCGATTGCATTGTCTGGGAAAGGAAAATGGAGTCAACATTCTCAAGTCAATTGATGAAGGACCTTATCGTTGAGACACAAGAGACATACTTGATATCGATGTTGATGGCTCGGTGATATTAGGATTGGATAGACCTAAAATGTATGATGAATCGATCGATAAGGAGAAGAAGAGATACGATGTCGATATCGTGGCTTCAAACATTATACTTGTGGTCTTCCAAAAGACATTTACAAGTCGATCAATCACAACATCAAGCTAAGGCGTTTGGGACAATGTCAAGATGCTTCTCTCGGTTCGTAACTTACCAAGGAAGACAGAGAATCACAACTGTATGATGAATTTGAGCATTTTAAGATGAAACCGTAAGAAAGTGTTTATGAATATTACGTGAGATTCCACAAGCTTGTAAATGACATGAGGAACATCAAAATGACCATGCCAAATATTCACCGAACTCAAAGTTTGTGAACAACATGAATCCCGAATGGCACAAATTTGTCACCCGTGAAGCTAACCAAAGGATTGAAGAACACCAACTATGAGCAATTGTATGCCTTCCTTCTTCAGAATGAGAGACATGCTATGTTTGAGCGAAGGATTCTTGAACAGTTCAAAACTAAACAGGGAGAAACAAGTTCATCAAATGATTCAACAGCCTTTTACACAAATGTTGGAATTACCACCAAAGCTTCACAAGTCATACCCACGGGAAATGGTAATTACAAACTCATCCCTGATCCAGCATATAAACCTCCAGACTCAAACACATTCATGGAAAACTTCATCAATCAACTGTCTCTCATGGTTAGTCAAAATATGAATTCCACCCCACACACCAACAATAACCTCAGAACTGCATCCAATCCACACAATCAAGCTACTGTCAGAGATGGAAAGGTTTTGGTGCAACCAGTTCAAGGAAGGCAATATAAACATGGAAGAGGTGGAGTAGGTGGAGGTTATGTGGAAAATCAGTATCAGGGAAGGAATGGTAATCAAGGACAAGCAAAGCCAATTAAGTGCTACAACTGTGGTGGTGATGGACACATAGCAAGGAATCGCACTTCTCCAAAACGCCTCAAAATGCGTAGTACTTCAAAGACAAGATGTTACTTGTGCAAGCTCGGGATAATGGAGTTGTTTTGGATGAAGAGGAATTATTGTTTTTGCCGAGGGTAATGCCAAGACATATGATGCGATGTGGATGAGCACCAATTCGTGAGATAGGTCATAATCATCGAATGCCTTTCAAGTTGCGCATCGTGATGCATACGACTCGACGTCGATGATGAACCCACTCGCATGCACAATTTTCATGGCTAGCATTTCTCCAATGGTCTCTCCAAAGGTCTCATCATCACAAACAAGCTGGTCCATCCAAAGAATCAATCATCTCGAGGTATTAAAACTATATGATGATGTTGATCGCCAAAGATACATGATAAAGTGCAATCACAGAAACTTGTGACTCGATATTGCTAATATGGGTAATAATAATATTGTCCCATATGATCAATATGTGATCCAAAGTGAGAATGTGATTGAACCAAGTGATATATCTTCGCAGTCAATGATGACTATGTTTTTATGAATACACCGCATGTGCCCTCGATGATTCTGTTACCTCCGAATCGAATGCCTATAAAGAACAAGTTGCTATTTATGAACAACGTGCTAAGTTTGAGTTAACTACCCGTGAGCGTGAAATGGATGACCAAATGCGCATAATTATTAGAAAAAGTAATTTTAGAGAAGAAGTGTTAAAACAAGAGTTAAACTCCTTACAAGAAAAGCTTTCTAAAATCATAGCAAAAGCAAGAGCTTCAAGAAAATGTTAAAGTGCTTAAACAAGAATTTAACGCTAAGGAATCAAAACTTTGAATGACTTTTCTAATCTAAAACTTTGAAAACAAGCTTGAAAATAAGTTGTACGATAAGGAACACCATTCGATCGCTCACATGGTCACTAAGCATAGAGTTTTAAGCGATAAGCATAGTATTCCCATTATTAAGGAACCCAACCCCGAGTATGGTAAGAAAGCAAGAGAAGCTCGAAGGTAATCTATGATGGCAATGAAATCCTTAAGCCTAGGCGAAACCTAGTCATACTGAGTGCACCGAGGAAGATAAGAAATTAGAAGAGGTTACTAGAAAGAAATTGGATGATAAACTTAAGAGCCCTCATGCATAGAAAACAACATCGCTTTAAAACACCCAACTATGCTAAGGAAAATTGGATTGCATTTAACAAGTTTAGACCTCAAACACAAATGACCCCGAACAAGTGTTCGGAAAAGGATATGGACATGAAAAAGTCGATGAGTTTGTTGAATGTAATCCCCATGTAGGAGAATGGTTCCCGCCATCAGATATCCCCCAATACACCAATGCATTTAGTTCCTAGATCTATTCCCACTAAGAGCAAGACCTTAATCAACAAGATGTTATTTATCGCTTATTTGTTGATTTTGAGAAAACATGTAAGATAAGGATCACTCCCACGGGATAATCAAGGGAAAGGGTTTTGAGCAAACTAAAGAATGCTATTTAACCGAGGTCATGCCTTTCTTTAAACAATTAAAAGGTCAATTTGAGAGTCTTAAAAGGGATGGATTCAGATATTAAAGAAATGGAAAAGGAATTTGATGCAATGATAGTTGAGGTCAATGACTATGAGCGAGAATTAAAATATAATGAGATTGAGAGGAAGAACTTGCATACCTTAAATGAGAATCTGATTTCTGAATGTATCACTCAAGATGTGTTTTACACTGCCACGAATTGTTCAATTAATGCATCTCAATTTCATGAATTATCTGTTGCTCTGAAAGTCTCCCATGATCGTGTCATTGAGCTTGAGAAAACTAACTCTAAATTGCATGATAAAGTTGAACAGGATGATCATGATAAACCTGGTGAAACAGCTTTTCTAAATTGGAAGTTGAGCATCTTGCTTTGCAATTGAAATATCAACATCTAAAAGAAAATGTTAAAACCTCAAATATCAAGACATCCTTGGATGCTCCTGAATTTGATGCAGTTTTTGAAATCAGCAAACGTGATGAACAGATTCGAGCTCATTGTAACACGATCAGAAAAATGAGAACCCAAATTTCACAATTGAAGGGTGAAAAGAACAATGTGACTGGCTCCCAAATGCCTCCGCCTTTAGATTCTCAGTGTTCTCAAACTTTTCATCTTCAAAACTTGGTTAATGTTTTACAAAAAGAAAATGAGAGTTTTCTAGAAGAAAATGAAAAGGTTAAACGACACTTTAAAGAGTTATATGATTCAATGAAAGTCACTCGTGACAAGAATAACGAAAAAATAACTTCTTTACAAAAGGAAATTGAGAATCTGAGGAGTCGTGAAAAAGGAAAATGCCACTTGTCTTCAATGAGAATGTTGCATCAAAGTCATCTCGCAGACTCTAAATATATCTGTGATCAGTTAAATACATTCCTCCTCATCTTAGGAATAACGAACTTGTATTTCATAATTATCTTGCTCGCTTTAAGGATAGTCTTGAATGTCTCCGTGAGATTGTAGAAGAGGACTTCATAAATAAGCCACTTGATAGTGAAATTAGGTTTGCTTGCATTCGTGCCAAACGATCTCGTGGAGATGTTAGAATGTTTAATAGCAACATGTCCTAAATCCTTAGGTGCGAAAGGTAAAGTTGTGATGCCTTGCTCGATGCCTAGTGATAAGTATGCAACTCATTCTATGCCCAAGACTAAGCAAGTAAACTCTAGAGTGCCTTCAAATAGTTCGATCCCCGCACTTCTAGTTCAGAATGCAAAAGTAGCAAAACCAACTAATGTTCCAATTCCTCTACAGAGTAAGAAGTGACACCAAAGCAAGCGGGTCAAAGCCTCAAGGCAACACAAAGAATGATAGGACCTTGCATGCTAGGAATGTTCAATGGAAGAGAGTAGAAGATCACCTTAGGGAGAATTTGAATAAAACGAATCGTGTTGATTCTAGTGTTAGCTCTAAGCGCATCGTAATTAATGCGATTCGCTACTTTTGGCAAAACATGTAATGATGATTGCGTGGTTTCACACTAATCTTGAATGTGGTGTGAATGATTTGATTAATGTGTTAAATGCCCCGTTAAGATAGTTAATGCAAAAATCATGCTAAGAAGGCTAGAAAGCAATGGCGGAAGAAGGTTAGAAAACATTGGAAACCCACAGAAGGAAATTTAGTAACATAGGTTATCAATGGATACCCATCGCCGCAAATTCAATCTTAATGAGATGTGGACTAAATTATCTAGATCAATGCCCATTAGGAAATGGATGCTCATCGGTAGAACTATTCCTTAAGAAGTGAACATACTTTGAATAGGTCTAATACGGACACTAGCACCGCATCTATCCCCGATGATTCCATTGTTTCTATTTTCGATGTGGGTGTTCCAATCAATGTTACTAACCAAATGGAACCCATTCTCGCATGGGGATCCCAATTATCCGCTTATCCATTCTTGTCTCGTGTTCAACCGCAGATCGCTCAAATCGCTCTGTGGTACCGGACTCAGTCGTTCCAAGCATATGACTGGAGACCGGTCGCGGCTCATGAACTTCGTGAGTAAATTCATCGGGACTGTTAGATTTGGGAACGATCATTTTGGTGCAATTATGGGTTATGGAGACTATGTTGTTGGTAAAAGTGTAATCTCCAGGGTATATTATGTTGAAGGTCTTGGTCATAACTTGTTCTCTGTTGGTCAATTCTGTGATTCCGATCTAGAAGTGGCTTTTAGAAAACATACTTGTTTCGTTAGAGAACTTGATGGTGTGGAATTGTTAAGAGGAACTCGTGGTTCAAATCTATACACCATCTCTATCGAAGACATGATGAAGTCTTCTCCAATCGCTTGTTGTCAAAGGCTTCAAAACAAAGTCATGGTTATGGCATCGCTGCCTCAATCACTTGAACTTCGACACCATTAACAATCTTTCCAGAAAGGACCTTGTAAGAGGCTTACCCAGATTAAAGTATGAAAAGGATCACCTTTGTTCTGCATGTCAATTGGGAAAAAGCAAGAAATATGCCCACAAACCCAAACCCACAAATTCTGTTATGGAAGTTCTACATACCATTCACATGGATTTATGTGGACCGATGAGAGTGCAAACTATTAATGGCAAGAAATATGTGTTAGTTGTGGTTGATGACTACTCCCGATTCACGTGGGTTAAGTTCTTGAGGACAAAGGATGAAACTCCAGATGTCATCATTAAACTCATTAAACAGCTGCAGGTTCGACTTAACAAGACTGTCAGAATCGTCCAAACTGACAATGGAACTGAGTTTGTTAATAGAGAACTCAGTGAATTTTATGAAAGTGTTGGAATCAGTCCTCAAAGAAGTGTTCCACGAACTCCTCAACAGAACGGTGTAGTTGAAAGACGAAATCGAACTCTTGTGGAAGCCGCTAGAACAATGCTGATTTACTCAAAGGTTCCAACATTTCTATGGGCTGAAGCCATTGCCACTGCATGCTACACTCAAAATCGGTCCCTAATTCACACAACTCATGGAAAAACTCCGTATGAACTTGTCCACAATCGAAAACCTGATCTATCATACCTTCGTGTGTTTGGTGCGTTATGTTACCCAACTAATGAGGGTCAAGATTTAGGCAAATTGAAAGCTAAAGCGACATTGGAGTATTTGTAGGATATGCACCAAGCGTAAAAGGATACCGAATCTACAACAAGAGAACTCGAAATATCATGGAAACAATTCACGTTACGCTTGATGAGTCGACCGTCAAATGGCTCGGACAATCCAGCTGGACCCGCATTTCTAAATAGTCCCATTAGTTCTTCTCTTGTACCAAACTCCTCACCAAAGAACTCCATATGTACCCCTTCGTAAGATGAATTGAAGAAACTGTTTGATCCAATGTTTGATGAACACTATGAGCCAATTGCTAATGATCCGTCAAATCCATCAACAGAGGTTGCTCCTATACCGCCAATGAAGTTAACCTTCGCTTTATGTCACTAAGTCAAGAAGCGCTTCACGATCACTCGGTCTCATCATCAATGCCTCAATCATCAAGTGTACACAATGGAAATGTTGTTGCAGCTATGATGATGAAAATCCTTTGCTCCTCCGTAAGATGAACCCTTTGAAAACATATTTGCTCCTCGAATCATCATCTCGAACCATCTTCATCGAGAAATCGACTCGCTACTGCTCCTCAACAACAACCACATGAACACCTTAGAAAATGGACACATGATCACCCATTGGACAACATCATTGGAAACCCTTCTCGCCCAAGATCCACTGTCAACAACTTGCAACCGATGCCTTATGGTGCTTCTTCAACTCGTACTCTAAGATCGAACCAAAAGACGTTAAACCGCTATGAATGAAGACAATGGTTCAATGCCATGCAAGAAGAAATTCATGAGTTTGATCGACTAGATGTATGGGAATTAGTACCGCTCCCGATCGTGCTATGATCATTGCTCTAAAGTGGATCTTCAAAGTAAAACTTGATGAGCATGGTGATGTATTAAAGAACAAGGCTCGATTGGTTGCAAAAGGATACCATCAAGAAGAGGGTATTGACTTTGAAGAATCATTTGCTCCAGCTTGCACGCATCGAGGCAATCGTAATCTTCCTGGCTAATGCCGCAAGTAAGAACATGGTTGTTCATCGATGGATGTAAAGACGGCTTTTCTTAATGGAGATCTTAAAGAAGTCGATACGCCATCAACCGAAGGTTTTGTGAATCCGAGCATCCTACTCATGTCTATCGCTTGAAGAAGGCCCTTTACGGTTTGAAGCAAGCTCCAAGGGCATGGTATGATACGCTATCAAAGTTTCTTCTATCTACCGGATTCAACAAAGGAGCAGCTTGATCCAACATTGTTCACCATAATGTCAGGCAAACATTTAATTCACGTTCAAATTTATGTTGATGATATTATTTTTGCCTCGACTGACCCCAATGAATGTGACCGTTTTTCAAATGAAATGGGTTCCAAATTTCAAATGTCAATGATGGGACAAATGTCATTTTTCTTGGGATTACAAATTTCACAAAGTCCCGGAGGCATCTTTATAAATCAATCTAAATATGCAAATGAGATTTTAAAGAAATTTGGATTTGATTCTTGTGACCCTGTTGACACTCCCATGATAGAGCGTACTAAACTGGATGAGGACCACTGGGATCATGGTAGACCAAACGAAATATCGTAGTATGATTGGATCCTCGATGTACCTCACACCAAGAGACCGTACATTTTGTTCATTGCTTGCATGTGTGCTAGATATCGTGCTAAGCCTACCAAAAGCACCTTGAAGCGGTTAAACGGGTCTTTCGGTATCTCCAAGGAACCATCAATATGGGACTTTGGCACCAAGGACACCGGTATGTCACTAACAACCTATGCAGATGCCGATCATGCAGATGTCAAGATACACGTCAAGCACGCCCGAGGTGCTCGCTTTTGGGTGATAAGCTTGTGAGTTGGTCTTCAAAGAAACAAATGAGTACTTCTATATCCTCTACAGAGGTTGAATACATAGCCATGTCATCTTGTTGTGCTCAAATCCTATGGATGAGATCCCAATTATCCGACTATGGCTTTGAATTCAACAAAATCCTCCTCATCGTGATAATAAAAGTGCTATTGCTCTCTCATGCAACAACGCTCAACACTCAAGAGCAAAGCATATCGACATTCGACATCATTTCATCGTGGAGCAAGTGGAGAACGGTGTGGTGGAACTCTATTTTGTGAGGATCGAATACCATTAGCGTACATCTTCACCAAAGCTCTTCCTAGAGAACGCTTTGAGTTTATCCTTCCACGACTTGGTCTAAAGAGTCTACAACCGAACACTCAAACGCCTTCAAGAGGAAGACGAGGAGTAAAGGTCTTTCTTCATCCATCTCTTGTAAATATTTATTCAAAAGCAAAATACAAAATTACAAAACCAACAAAAAGCAAATAGAAAAATATAAAACTTTCAAAATCCATAAAAATTTGAAAATCTTGAAAATTTTCAAAAATATTGTTATTTTGTCATGTTTTTCTTATTCGATATCATCTACGATCTTTGTGTTGACATTCAAAGAATGACACGGGTCTTTAGATGTTGTTTGAATGTACATAAAAAAAAAAAAAAAAATTGATGAGAAAGTGAAACAATGGTTTATTGTCATTTCAGCAAGAACCTGCTTTTCAAAGAAAGAACAGAGCCATGCTTTATCTTAAATCTTCAAACCTCATGCTCGATTCTAAAACAAATGTTTGTCGTTAAAAGACAAATGTTTCCTTTCAAATATTTTTCCTTCAAATGATTCTTCCGAAAATATTTGTCATCTAATGAAAACAAAATTGCTTTGAAAATACTTGGACTCTACTTTTGAAAATCATCCGGCTTTTCATTTGTCAAAATCTCTATCCTTCAATCAACAACATATGTCATTGATTGAGGGGAGAATGATTTCAATCAAAAGAGTATTTTTCAAACAATTGGCACAAATCGAGAAAGGTCTACTCTTGAATAATCAAAAAGAACAATGTTTTACAATATTGTATACAATTGATACAAGACCTTTGTTATAATTATGTTTTCAAAAGATACTCAAGCATGTTTAATCTTTGGAGTCTAAAGTCTCAAACTTGATCCTTATCGGTTAAATGTTTCTCATAATCAAGTCACATCTCCCTCAAAGCTTTCAAAATCAATTTAATTACAGAGATCACAAATCTCAAATGATTTGAAAATTGTGATCGGGGAGAATTTGTGATTTAAATTGGATTTAAACCGATGATTCGATAAATGGTTTCACAAGTGTTTAGCAAGCTTTCCTCCCCACATGTGCCAAACGATTTCAAATTTTTCATGCACATGTTGAGGGGGGCATCTTTTTTTAAACCACAAAGAATTGAAACGTGATTGATTTGTCTCTAAGTGCAGGTTCCTTCTAATATGTGCAAAACTCTTTCAAACCTCGAGGCACATATTGAGGGGGAGCAAACTTATGAAAACCTCATCCTTCCCCAATATGCTTTATCTACTTGATTTGATCAGGGAAGTGATGTTGATATCTTTTAGAAAATGGTAATCAAAGAAGTTAATCCTTCCTCTTGCCTCCGTGTGCCAAAACGATTTCAAATACATGATGCACATGTTGAGGGGGAGCTCTTTTTCTAAAAATATCAAAAACAATTCAGGTACAAAATGCTTTGATAATATATCACAAGTATCTGGATTGATTTTCAAATGGTTTTCAATTGGTTCCAATGGCAGATGAACAATACCAAATAGACCGACCAAATTTACTTTATGTATGGTGATATAAGGATGATAAGGTTAGGTATTTGTTCCCATGATCCGCCGAATCGGAGGGATCTACCCAGGACAATCCACTAGATAGTGTAGAAGTCCTTAGGTATGATGAAAAAGGAGAAAAGTGAGATATGGGAAGAGTGCGGATCGAGATGTAGCTAGTAATCGAATAAACCCAACAAGGTTCTAGTTATGAAGTCTCGTAAGCAATCAAGGGGTTGAAGAATGAAAAGAAATGAAACGAGAAAAGGGTGAAAAGAAATAGCCTCCAATAATTCAACCTTAGGGCGTAAACCGGGTTCAATACATATGCTACCGGTGGTTACTAAGGTAACACCGGTATTGAAGACAAGACGTCATGGACCCAAAGGACGACCGCACTAAACTTCCCAAGCTACTCAAGTTCCTCTTAAAAGGGCTTGTTTCATTCTCACGGGGAACCGACATTATCTATCGACATTCTCTTAGAGATTGTTGATATTGAAGAAGGAGACCCTCTCCCTAGTCTCCGATATAGGAAACCAAATGTGCACTATTGAGTCTAGAGCCACGAGATCATCAAATAAATCTCTTTAGGACACTATCAAGGAAGACTCTCTGTTTCACACAATGTGGAAAGAGATTATATTTTATGAGTCCTACGCATTATCCTTGTGGTATTGCCAGAACATCTGAGTGATATGTAAACATATTCACAATGACGATGGAAAACCTTCTAGAGCCAACATCAAACAAGCTCTTGGTAGGTGGCATGTGAGATCTATCCAATAGATCAACCATGTGACAACCGAATGTAAACAATGGGGCGATTCAAAATTATGAATCAATCTCGGTTCAGTTATGGATTGACGGATACCTTTGAAAACCGGTCGGTGTGCTTAAAATTCTTTTCTCTAGCACATCAACGTGTAATAATATTTCAAAATCTAAAAGGTATTTATGATTGATAATTGATTTTCCTTAAAACCTTCGTTGTATTGCAAAACAATTTATTAAGCAATACTCGATTGTTTTTCAAATATCTTTTCATCAATCAATGAATCTCAAATTACCGGTTCACTCATTCCGTGTTGTCTTCTTTGAGACGTTCCGGTTTGAGAAAAGCTAGAACACCGCGAAACCTCGTCAAGGAAATTCTTCGAATTATACCGATCACAGCAAGATTTGTATCGATCAACGGGAACCGTGGGCCGTGTACTCAATTCAATGAAAGTGATCAAAGACACTTTCATGCGCTTTATTGCTAATCTGTTGTATGCAGTACACCCGACGCTTGTAGTGATCGAATGGAGAGATCAATCCATAGCCGCATGCTCACACAACACATTCATTTCTAAAGAAATCATGATGAAGTGCATCAACGACTGATATTTTCACTCCATGCTTCGCTACGTCACCGCAAATATCATGAATCAACTAAAGCTTCCGCTACTCGATAAGAAGAAATCATGATCCGTAATGTGAGCATGTCGGTCCAAAATGTCACAACATCACATAATACCAACACTACAAAGGAAGAGTCGAGATTTATGGTAGCCGATGATCTCAAAGTCGGCTCAAAACTCATTATCACGTGGATCGCTTAAAGACCTCCACTTGGATTATCCAAACATGCAAAATGAAGAATCAAAGACTACGAGCTATCGAGCAAAGAACATGAACAAGAATCCAAGAACAATCTTAATGTAATATCTGTTTGTATTCAATGTAATTTGAGGTGACTCCCTTGGGGAGATTGTTAGGATTTAGTAAATCCAGTTATTAAAGTGTCGGTCACCTCAAGTATATGTAATCGTTAGAAAGCTCGTAGTCGTAGTTATTTAATGTTAAGTAGTATTTAGTTAAGTAACACCGTGGAGGACGGACGGGTCTTTACCCACCGTATGCCCGATCCACACCGTAGGTGGCGATTTATGTAAGACTATAAATACTCTACCTCCCAAGGGTAGAGTTGGAGCTCATAATAATACTTTCATTTTCTCTCACTAAGTTCCCAAACCTCTAACTCTTTCTCTCTAAAACCTAATAGTATACGCCTTGTGTGATCATGGTTTGATGTGTTTGTGAAATCCAATGTGTAACAAGTCGAATTTACTATCCAAGTAAGTTCGATAAAAATTCGATGAGGGTGGTCGTATCAAAATTGTAAATTCGATACACTAGGGTTTGTCGAAATTGCAATTTCGACAAAAAGGTGTTTTGTTTTTTCGATGATATTTTCCGACCAGTTTAGTACTACCCAGAAAAACTGCTTAAAGTTCATCCCTTTTGACCCAGTTGACCACAAGTTTGACCACAAAAACTCCAGTTGTTGATACAAAAAAAAAACATGAAGAAGTAATAACAGAAATTTGACCAGATACGTATGATAAAAAAATTATTAAACCAGATCTGATATTGTTGTACAAAACATGTTCAGAAACATATGATAAAGAAAAGTTGACTAGATCTGAAAATTGTACCAACAGCTTCATAACATGTACGGACCACAAACAAGATACAATTTTGGCAAAAAACATCACCACAAAAATCAACCAATAAAGACAACCTGTGCTCATTATACCACTGATAGGATCATAGTTTAGGTTGAACATGTGAATCGGGAGATCTTGGTAAATGGAAGAATATGGTATCCATTGTTAGAGAGAAGAAGTAAAGAGAGAGGGGAAAACTAATGTGTTTATTGATAATGAAGGGGAAAATTAAACAATGAGTCTCACCCTCCTAGTGAAGTCTAGGAGGGTATATATATAGCCTAACACAAGCATAATTATTACAATATTACATAACTAGTCCATGTGTTTCAGCTTAATAACATAGCTAATGTAATCCCGAGAATATCGTTCCATTTATGTGTTAGGAGCGATCCCAACATTTTTCAATTATGAATCTGATCTGGTACCGTCTTTTCTTTCTGATAAATTCGATAAGTCAAACTTCGATGTGTCCAACTTCGATAAGTCCAACTTCGTAAGTCCAACTTAGATAAATCAAAGTTTGATAACTCGTTTTTAACCAAGTTCGATAATACCTAATCGAATTTTTTTTCCAAGAAATCGATACCAAATTTGATGAAACTTATCGAATTTCTTCCAAGAAATTCCATAACTGAGGATGTTGAGGTGAAAGTTTGATAAACCCTTCTAAAGTTCGATTAACCCTTGATGTGATGTACTTTTTTCGACCAAGTTCCGACCACCTTTTTTACCTTAAAAAATCACTCTAAATAAGCTTAAATAAAGTAGTTTTGAACCATAATAATCACAACAATAAGCATAAAGACGTTTTCAAATTTATGAAATAAGCTTTAAAATAAGTATGAAAATACTTCTGTTTTAAAACCAAAATAATCACTATATAATCTGAAAATAGGCTAGAAAACAAAGTTGTTTTGGACAAAAAACTTATATCTGAAACTTTTTAGACATTAAATAACTTTTTTTTGGACAAAAATAAGTTCGTAATAAGCAGTTTAGAAGCAAAACCGAGACAAAGTATCAAAAAAAGTTAAAGACATGAACTTTAAGAACAAAACACTTCTAAATCATCTTGTGGCTCTTGATACCAGTTATAGGAACTCAATATGCTATATCATTTCACAAATAAAATAAAGAGATGAATAATATAAAGAGATGAAGAGATGAAGTAGAGAGAAAAAGAAAGGAATATTATATTAAGAATAGAAAATGAAGATGAGATACAATATAGTTGGAAGAACCTAGAAGCTATCTAACCTTACTTCTAGAATTCCACTCATGAAATGGAAGGGTATGGGTTTCTATTTTAGATAAGAGACACATGGTTTACCCTTTCCACCGATGTGGGATAGGTAGGAGTTTTAGAATAAAAACATTATAACTTACGGTTTTTACAACTTGCAGAAACCGTTTACATTCGTAATAGATAGACGCAGATCTCGAGTTCCTAAACTAAGAATGACACCCACTTTCATTAAGTCTAACAAGTTACTTATTAGTCAGGTCCATACTATGAATTTTGGGGGCTCTGTGCCGTGATTGTAAAAGAGGGACTCAAAACACAAAAAATTTATTTGTTTTTTTTTTAAAACCAAGAAGTGTACAATGCTTCTTTAAAATTACAGCAATTAAAAATTTTCTAATCCAATTCGGACATTCAGTAATATGTGATGAACAATAAAGCAAATAAAAAAATCAAACATCCCACATCGCTTGATGGTATGAAGTTTTACACTTCCTTAAAACTATATAAGTGTAAGAATGAATATCTCCTGCTAGTTCTATTGGGCCTTATATGATACATAATATGCCTTTAGCAGTTTAGCTACATATATATTGGGTTATTTCCAGAATTTCAGGCCCTGTGCGGTTGGGCAGCCCGTCCAGACTCATATCCGGGCCTGCTTATTACTGTGACTCTATTTAACAATTCTAACTAGACATAACCGTAAACGTAACCCTAAAAGCTTAAGTAACCACCCTACAACATTATTCTATGTACAGTTAAGGGTGTGTCTTTAGTTTTTCAAATGAGTTATACAGTATAAGGTGTCGTTTGTTTTTTCTCGATAAGCACTTTTTTCCTCTTTTCACTTCTTTTGTCTGAGGAGGGCAGAGGTTTATATTTGTTTTTTTTGCAGACATAAGTGCTTCTTTTCACTTCTTTCCTCTTCTAAAATCCAGACATTATTTTTCACTTATTACCTCTTCTTTCACAAACCCTACTTCTTTTTCTCAATATCTTACATCTCTTTTACGTTTCGTCCGTTTTTTATGTTTTCATCTGTTTTTTTACGTTTTCGCCCGTTGTTTTACGTTTTCGCCCGTTTTCTTACATTTTCGCCCGTTTTCTTAAGTTTTCGTCTGTTTTATTACGTTTACGTTCGGTTTTTTATGTTATCGTCCTTTTTTTTTACGTTTTTGTCCATTTGTTTTACGTATTCATCTGTTTTTTACGTTTTCGTTCATTTACTTATGTTTTCATCCGTTTTTTTACATTTTCGTCCGTTTTCTTGCGTTTTTGTCCGCTTTTGTCCGTTTTCACATGTTTTTTTTACGTTTTCATCCGTTTTTTACGATTCGATCGTATTTTTACGTTTAAATCGCTTTTACGTTTCGTCCTTCTTTACGTTTAGCCCGTTTTTACGTTTCGTTCGTTTTACGTTATCATCCGTTTTACGCCGCGGTCTTCTTACGCCGTCCTTTTCCTTACGCCGCCATTTTTTTACTTTTTCGTCCTTTTTCGTTTCGACCTTTTAGGTTTTCGTCCATTTTTACGTTTTCGTTCGTTTTTTTACGTTTTCGCATGTTTTTTACATTTTCAACCGTTTTTTAAGTTTTCGTCCGTTTTTTTACGTTTTCTTCCGTTTTTAATGTTTTAGTCCGTTTTTTATATTTTCATCTGTTTATCTTACGTTTTCATATGCTTTTATAAATTTTTTGTACGTTATTTTAACGTTATCTTACGTAACAAAATGTAAGATAATGTAATAAAACGGACAAAAACGGATGAAAACGAAAGGAAACAGACGAAAACGTTAAAGAAGTCCGAAAACGTTCAAAAAAATCAAAAACGTAAAAAAACGGATGAAAGCGTAAAAAACGGTCGAAAAAAGTAAAAAAAATGAGAAAACGTAAAAAAATAGACGAAAACGTAAAAAGCGGTCGAAAACTTTAAAAACATAGGAAAACGTAAAAAACGGATGAAAACGGACAAAAATGTAAAAAAGGACGAAAACCTAAGAAAACAGAAGAAAACGTAAAAAAACAAATGAAAACATAAAAAAAATATGTTGTAAACGTAAAAAGGCGGACGAAAACGTAAGAAAATGGACTAAAAAAATGAAAACGTTAAAAAACAGACGAAAACATAAAAAATGGACGAAAACGTAAAGAAATAGAAGAAAACGTAAAAAAAGACGAAAACGGACTAAAACGTAAAACCATCGAAACGTAAAATGCAGAAAACGTAAAACGGACAAATACGTAAAAACAAACAAAACTTAAAACTAAAAATGAAAACGTTAAAAGCAGATTTAAAACATAAAAATGGACGAAACGTAAAGAAATGTAAGAAAACGTAAAATGCATTTAAAACGTAAAAAACGGACAAATACGTAAAAAAACAAACAAAAACTTAAAAAATTGTCGAAAACTTAAAAAAACAGACAAACGGTCGAAAACGTAAAAAAAAACCAAAACGTAAGAAAATCATTGATCCATTTGACCCATATGACAAAAGGATTTATAGCAAAAATAAAATAAAATAAAATAAAAAAACTTTAAGAACAAAAAAAACAAACAGTCTTATTGCATGAAGATAAAACTTTAGATGTGCCTCTTTTTCTATAGACATGCTTTGCCGATGAAGAGTTAAAAGCTCTGAAAAAACAAACGACACCTAAGATTAATTAGGTTTGCAGATCTTATATATGTTTATTAACTGGCAGTCAATCGGGTTGTTCTGTTGGC
The DNA here is from genome assembly GCA_022545495.1 of Chrysanthemum lavandulifolium. NCBI lineage: Eukaryota > Viridiplantae > Streptophyta > Magnoliopsida > Asterales > Asteraceae > Chrysanthemum > Chrysanthemum lavandulifolium. The sequence continues at coordinate 160,000,352 of CM040244.1, read as the reverse complement.
ACGCTCAATATGCTATTTACACTAATAAAATATTATGTTTTAAATAAGGCACAAACTTTGATAAAAAAAAATTCCTAACTCAATTTGACATTTCACACTTTTTTAGTACTTATTAGGGCCTAGGGTCAATTTTCGACAAGACAAGATAAATGACACGAACCCGACACGAAGTTAAATAAGTTTGGGTTGAGGATAAATAGGTTTGCGTAAAAAGCGGGTCAACCCGTCTAACCCGTTTAATAAACGGGTCGTGTTTGGGTTGGGTAAAATTAAACATGTCAACCCATGAACCCGTTTAAGTATCTAAGATCTTAAAAATAAAATATATAACTTGATTTTTATGTTATATGTGTATTAAATGTATTTTTTTATTTACTTAGTATGAGTGAATTATAATTTTATACCTTAGATATAATGATAATTGACGCTTGTAATTCAAAAAATTGTCGCATAGTTATTTGTGTTAGCCCTTGTTAATTGTGTTAAGTCAAGTATTATATTAGTATAATTATTAGTCAAAGTACTTATGTTTAAGACTTATTTATGTATTGTATTATGGGTCGAATTCTAGGCCTGCACATGGGTCATTTGCAGCCCATGTAAATGGCAGTTAAGATAGCAGTTATGATTGGCGATTATTCCCAAAAGACACAATGGTTGGAGGGAAAATAAGCATCAATAGTGTCGATTAGAAACATATAAATATGTGTTTTCTTCATCGAAAACACAACAACTTTATCAAATATTAATGTTATATCATTCTTACTTTACATATTTTATCGCCATCGTTCCATTGCATTTGCACCATTCACAAAGCCATTTCAGAAACCATGAAGCACTTATTGAAACCAAGATCATTTGGCCATAAACCTGTACACAATTGGTATCAGAGCTACGGCTCTCATCCATGGGATAGGCCAAGTTCTGGTTTCATATCTGAAAGATATCTCCTAAGAGAAACTCCAAAGAGGGTGAACCTGTGGAATGCCAAAAGGAAGAAAACCATAATCTCACCAAAGGGCAAAGACATTTTGGCACAAACTGTAATTGAAAATGAGGCTTTCAATTCTGCAAAAGAAACTGATGATTTATTGAAACTAAAGAAGAAAGTCATGAAGTTGAAAAGGGATAGAAAAGCCAAAGGTCACATATGCAGAGAAAAAGGACATTACTTATGGGCATGTAAGGATAGGAAAAGGCTTGCAGCCATGGAACTGGAACAAGAAAAGGAAATGGCAGATCAAGTTATTGCAGAAGAGGCCAAGTATACTGAAAGGGTCTATTTGACTGCTGACTATGTGGTGAAAGGTACTGATTTACAAAACTGGAACAATATTTGGTATGCTAGTAATTCCTACAAGTTCCATATGTGTCCCACTAGAGCCTTATTTAATGAAATAGAATACAAATTTAAGATGATAGGCAAAGAAGAACATGAGAGAAAATTTATTTTCTCATATGGGTGGAGATGTCACTATTAAGGCGATGTAGGGAAGTGGTGATTAGATCAGTGCAATATACTCCTGAGGTGTCCTTTAACATGATCAGTTTAGACTTACTTAAGACTCAAGGGTATAGGACAGAGATGAAAACAGAAACCAGTCACCACTGTTAGGAAAAGGAAAGGAACAGGTTGATATTAAGGATATAGTGAATGAACATAATCAGTTTTTGGAAGATCAATTCAAGCAGATGGATCCTACAGATGAATGCTCTCTCATTAGGGGCTTAGAAGATTTAGATTGGAACAAAGATGATACACAGGACTACATTGATGAAGAGTACATTAGTTACAATGGTACTCTATATGCACTTAAGGTCAATTCCTTCTCAAGGTATCTATCTTTCATGAATCTATTGGCAAAGGATGATCTGTTATATAGGAACTGGGAAATCTTCAGTAAAAGGTTCATTGATTTGGTCAAGTGGTTTTATTTGGTGCACTTGAATTATGATGCATTGGATACAATACCACCAGTTTTTAAGGATGTTGAATTGAACTTGCTATGTTTACACAAGGCTGTTGAAAATATGGGAGGATACTTGATGAGTGTGTAAATACTCATCATTTTTAGTCAAATCTGAACTGCAAAGCGTTTAAAAATGCTCAGAAATGCATCAAAACACTGAAAATATTCCAAAATTGCATTTTATATGTTTCAGATGCAAAATGTTTAAAATCAGATGAAAATTGAGCAAAGTTTGCAAAATTGGTAGTTTCAGTCCCCCAAGTTTCTAAAATTGTCAAAAATAGTCCCTGAGTCAAAATTTCAAAAGAAAAGTCACCAAAGGTCCTTTTAATATCATAAGTTGTCAAATCTAGTCCTTTGGTGAAAAATATAAAAAGTTTTGAGAAAATTACAAATTGGTCCTTCAAGTTTAAGAATTGGCAGAAATGGTCCCTGGAAAATCTGAAAATGTTAGGAATTAGAAATTCCCGGTATTAAAGAGTCGGTCACCTCAAGTATATGTAATCGTTAGAAAGCTCGTAGTCGTAGTTCTTTTAAGTTAAGTAGTAATTTAGTTAAGTAACACCGTGGAGGACAGACGGGTCTTTACCCATCTGATGCTCGATCCATGACCCAAAGTGTGGCGAGTTATGTAAGACTATAAATACTCTCTACCTTCCAAGGTAGAGTTGGAGCTCATAATAATATCTTTCACTTTCTCTCACTAAGTTCCCTAAACCTCTAACTTTCTCTCTAGAATTCCATCTTATACGCCACCTTGTGTTATGGTTTGATGTGTATGTGAAAAGTTATATCTTACAATTGGTATCAAGAGCCATGGTTAGATCATATCTTGCACATCTTTGGATTTATAGTGGTTTTAGGTGGTTTTGAGTTTGAAAAGTTTAATGGTTTTGCATCATTTGGTTGATTTCTTGTGTTAAAGTTTGAATTTTGTTGGTACTTTTGTGTTTAGAATCATCATAAGTGTTTAGGTTTTCATTTGGGAAGCTTGAATCATCTTGGTTGGGTTGTTTTGGATTGAAAAGTGATGTTTATATGGTTTTCATGGTAGCGAGTTAGTTCACGGATAATCTTTCTTCATAGCGACTTGCTTCATTATTTTGTAGCGACTTACGGTGTTAAAAGCTAGCGAGTTAGAGCTAGCGAGTTAAAGGACAAGTAGTGGACTCTCCACCACGGTAGCGACTTGTGGTAGCGACTTGGTCGATGTGAGTTGCTCTTTAGCGACTTGTGTTTCTAGCGACTTGTGTAGGTAATTGTCGCCAAAATTTGGTTAGCGACTTGGTCCGTAGCGAGTTACTACTTAGCGACTTGTTTTTCGGTTAGCGACTTGGGATTCTAGCGACTTGGCCATCTAGCGAATTAAGTGGTAGCGACTTAGTGGATTTGTTTCTAGCGACTTAGAGCTTTATCATCTAGCGACTTGAGTGATTGCTTACGGTTTTCTCTTGATTTAGTAAAATCCGTGAAAGAATCTATTTCCGGTTTAATCATTGAGTTATAAAATCCGTATAACTGTTAACATGTCTACCAACGTCCCTACTGTCATCTCCACTGCTGCCGAGGATGTACAAGCGGTGGCTCGGATACTCGTCCTCCCATGCCGGATGAATCGACTACGATTCTTGGGCTCAACGAATCCGATTGTATTGCCTTGGAAAGGAAAATGGTGTCAACATTCTCAAATCCATTGATGAAGGACCATATCGGGTTGAGACGACTAGAGACATACTTGATACTAATGAAGATGGTACTCCTGTTTACGGAATGGACAGACCTAAGATGTATGATGAGCTTGATGATAAGGAGAAAAAGAGATTCGATGCAGATATCAGGGCTTCAAACATTGTCCTTCAAGGTCTTCCTAAAGACATCTACAAGCTGATCAATCATAACACTGATGCAAAGGCTGTTTGGGATAATGTTAAGATGCTTCTCTCAGGTTCAGAACTAACCATGGAAGACAGAGAATCACAACTCTATGACGAATTTGAGCACTTCAAGATGAAACCCGATGAGAGTGTCTATGAGTACTATGTGAGATTTCATAAGTTAGTTAATGACATGAGGAACATCAGAATGACTATGCCTAACATTCAGTTGAATTCAAAATTTGTGAACAACATGAATCCCGAATGGCACAAGTTTGTTACCGCTGTGAAGCTTACTAAAGGATTGAAGAACACAAACTATGAGCAACTCTATGCCTTCCTCCTTCGAATGAGAGACATGTCATGTTTGAAAATTGATTCTCAATCGGTTCAAAACCAACCAGGGAGAGACAAGTTCGCCTAATGACTCAATGACTTTCTACTCAAACATTGGAATCACAACCAAAGCATCACAAGTCATACCCTTGGGTAATGATAATCACAAACTCATTCCCGATCCTATGTTCAAACAAGCCGATGTCGATGCACGCGTGGATAACATTGTTAATCAACTAGCTCTACTCATTAGTCAAAACATGAATTCTCTCCCACAAACCAACAACAACCTTCGAATCGCATCTAACCCACATAATCAAGCCACCGTTAAAGATGGAAGGATCGTGGTGCAACCGATTCAGAAAGACAAGATGATCGGGGAAGAGGTGGAGTGGGAGAGGTTATGTTGGAAACCGAATCGAGGAAGAAATGGTAACCAAGGTCAACCTAAGCCAATCAAATGCTACAACCGTGGTGGTGAAGGACACATTGCAAGGAAGGCGCACATCTCCAAAGCGTCCTCGAATGCCGATTACTTCAAAGATAAGATGTTCTTGGCACAAGCTCGGGACAATGGTGCTGCGTTGGATGAAGAGGAATTCTCGTTCTTCCGAGGAAATGCAAAGACCTATGATGCGATGTGGATGAGCAACTATTCGTGAGATAGGTCACAATCATCGAATGCCTTTCAAGTCGCCGATCGTGATGCTTACGATTTCGATGTAGATGATGGACCCTCGCACACACAATCTTTATGGCTAGCATCTCTCCAATGGTTTCTCCCAAGATCTCTTCCTCACCACAAGTCGGCACATCCAAGGACAAACTCATCTCCGAGGTATTAAAACTATACGATGATGTCGATGTGCAATGATGCATGACAAAGTACAACCAACTCGAAACTTTTGAATCAAATATTGAAAATATGGGTAATATCAATATTGTCCCATACGATCAATATGTGAAACAAAGTGAAAGTGAAGTTGTACCAAGTGATGCATCTTCTGCGATCAACAATGACTATATCTTTGATGAATACACCGCATGTGCTTCGATGATTCCATAATTTCGAACTAAATGCCTATAAGGAACGTGTTGCTATTTATGAACAACGTGCAAAATTTGAGTTGACCACTCGTGAGCGTGAAATGGATGTCCAAGTAAGTACAAGAATTAGAAAAAGTAAGTTTAGAGAAGAAGTGTTGAAACAAGAATTAAATTCCTTGCAAGAAAAACTTTCTAAAATGCCTAAACAAAACAAGAACTTCAAGAAAATGTGAAAATGCTTAAGCAAGAATTTAATGCAAAGGAATCAAAACTCTTGAGAGATTTTTCTAATCGAAAACTTTGAAAACAAACTAGAAAACAAGTTGTACATACAAGGAAACACCATTGATCGCTCACATGGTCACCAAACATCGTGTCTTAAGCGATAAGCATAGCATTCCCCGGTTGAGGAACCGAATCCAGAGGTAATTAAAAAGGCTAGAAATGCTCATAAGGTGCTTTATGATGGAAATGAAATCCTTAAGCCTAGACAGAATCCTAGTTGCGTTGAATGCACTGAGGAAGATAAGAAATCAGACGAAATCACTAGGGAAAAGATGAATAAGAAACAAAATGATCCCAAATGCAAAGAAAAAACATAAATATCACTCCTCATGATTATAAGAAGGAAAACTTGGATTGCATTAAACAAGTTTAAGCCTCAGACTTTGTTGACTCCCGAACAAGTTTTCTGGAAAATGGATTTAGATAAGCAGAAAGCCGAAAATATTGTAGAAACAAACCTCCCTTCGAAAATGCCTAGAGCAACTGTGTATCCTCCTAATACACCTATGCATCTTGTACCTAGAACAATTGCCACTAAAAGCAAGACATTAATTAGCCAATACGTTATATTCCAACTATTTGTTGATTTTGAGAAAACTTGCAAGAAAAGGATCACTCCCATCGGTATAATCAAGGTGAAAGAGGTTTTGAACAAATGAAAGAATGTTATTTAACTGAGGTCATGCCATTCTTTAAACTTCTAAAAGATCACTTTGAGAGTCTTAAAAAAGGGGTAGAAGCTGATATTAAGGGTATGGAAAAGGAATTTGATGCAATGGTTGCTGAAGTTAGTGATTATGAGCGTGCACTAAAATACAATGAGATTGAGAGAAAGAACTTGCATACACTAAATGAGAATCTTATTACTGAATGTGTTGCGCAAGATGTGTTTTTCACTGCTTCAAATTGCTCTATTAATGCTTCCAAATTTCATGAACTATCTGTGGCCCTGAAAGTCTCCCATGATCGTGTCATTGAGCTTGAAAAAACTAATTCTAAACTAAATGAGAAAATTGAACTGGATGATCATGACAATTTGGTTAAACATTTTTCTAAACTAGAAGTTGAGTATTTTAATCTACAACTAAAATATCAACATCTCAAAGAAAATGTCAAAACTTCAAATATCAAGACATCTTCGATGCTCCGAGTTTGATGCAGTTTTCAAATTAACAAACGAGATGAATGATTCATGCTCGATGTAACACGATCGTAAAATTGAAAGCCCAAATCTCTCAATTAAAGGGTCAAACGAACAATATGACAGCTCCCAAATGCCTCCTCCTTTAGATTCTCGAATTCTCAAACGTTTCATCTTCAAAATCTAGTAAATGCTTTACAAAAAGAAAACGAAAGTTTTCTAGAAGAAAATGAAAAGGTTAAACGTCATTTCAATGAGTTGTTTGAATCAATTAAAGTCACTCGTAACAAAAACAACCAACAAATAACTTAATTGCAAAAGGAAATTGAGAATCTGAAGAGTCAGGTAAAAGGGAAAATGCCAATGTTCAATGAGGAAAATGTTGTATCAAAGGGTCACTCTAGTAATAAATATGCTTTACCTGTGACATATGTCCCCCCTCACCTAAGGAACAACAAACTTGCCATTCAAACATACTTCTCATCCCTTAAGGAGTGCTTAGAATGCCTGCGTGAGATTGTTGAAGAGGATAAGCTAGAGAAACCTCATGATAATGCAATTGGACATGCATGCTCATATGCCAAACGATCTCAAGAAATCTTAGAATGTTTGATCACAATATGCCCAAAGACATTAGGTGAGAGAGTTAACCCTTTGATTCCATGCTCGATGCCTAAGGCCAAACATGACATGCACTCGATTCCCAATGGCTTGAATGTGAAAAGTAGTGTACCATTGAGTAGTTCGATTCTAGATCATCAATGCTAAGAAAGAGAACTCAAATGTGCCTTCTAGGAGTACTAATCTCAAGACATCTAGCTTTGCGAAAGTGAACCGTAGTGCACCGCATGTAGTTCAGATCCAAAGACATCTAAACAGTGGTGCAAAGAGTAGTAAAACAAACTAATGTTCCCATTCCTCTACAGAGTAATCGGTGACATTAAAGGGAGTAGGTCAAAGTCTCAAGACAATACAAGGAATGATAGGACCTCTCAAGCTAAAAATGTGCTTTGGAAGAAAGTGAAGAACAATCTAGGAACCTTATGTTTGAATCGAATAAAACGAATCGTGTTGATTCTAGTATTAGCCATAAGCGCATCGTAATTAATTCAATTCGATACTATTTGCAAAACTTGTTCGATGTTTGCTTGAATTCATTTCTAATCATGGATGTGATGTCAATGCTTTGCCTAATGATGTTAATTGTCCGATTAATATTGTTAATGCTAAAACTCATACTAAAAAGGCTAAAAGGCAAAAGCGAAGAGAGTTAGAAAACAATGGAAACCCACGGGAAGAACATTATTGAGAATAGGCTTTTATTGGATACCGTTGGTCATAAGACTAATCGATAATGCCCACTAGAAAATGGATGCCTCTTGGTAGAACTATTCCCTTAAGAAGTGGTCGACTGTAAATAGGGTTAATCTGAGACACTAGTATTGCATCTATTCACAATGATTCCATTACCTCACCGTCTCGATATGAATGCTTCTATTTCGATGTGGGTGGTCCAACTGTTGTTACTAACCATATGGAACCCATTCTTGCATGGGGATCCCAATTATCCGATTATCCATTCTTGTCTGTGTTCAACCGCAGATCGCTCAAATCGCTCGTGGTACCGGACTCAGTTGTTCCAAGCATATGATTGGAGACCGGTCACGGCTCATGAACCGTGAGCAAATTCATCGGGACTGTTAGATTTGGTAATGATCATTTCGGTGCTATTATGGGTTATGGAGATTATGTTGTTGGTGATAGTGTCATCTCCAGTGTATTATGTGGAAGGTTTAGGTCATAACTCATTCTCTGTTGGTCAATTTCGTGATTACGATCTAGAAGTAGCCTTGAAAACATACTTGCTTCGTTAGAAATCTTAATGGTAAGGAACTGCTGAAAGGAACTCGTGGCTCAAACCTTTACACTATCTCTATCGATGACATGATGAGAGCTTCACCAATTTGCTTGTTATCAAAGGCTTCAAAGACAAAGTCATGGTTATGGCATCGTCGTCTCAATCACTTGAACTTGGCACCATCAACGATCTTTCCGTAAAGGACTTAGTTGTAGGTTTACCTAGACTAAAGTATGAAAAGGATCATCTTTGTTCAAGATGTCAATTGGGAAAAAGCAAGAAGTATGCCCATAAACCCAAACCTACTAACTCTATCACGAAGTTCTTCATATGATTCATATGGATTTATGTGGACCAATGAGGGTGCAAAATATCTTTGGAAAGAAATATGTGTTAGTTGTGGTTGATGACTATTCCGATTCACGGGTCAAGTTCTTAAGGACAAAGGATGAAACTCCGATATCATCATCAAACTCATCAAACAAATTGCAGAGTTAGACTAAACAAACCGCCGTAATTATCGAATGCATAATGGAACCGAGTTTGTCAACAAACAACTTAGTGAATTCTATGAAAGCGTTGGAATCACCATCAAAGAAGTGTTCCACGCACCCTCAACGTAACGGTGTAGTTGAAAGACGAAATCGTACTCTTGTTGAAGTTGCTAGAACAATGCCGATTTACTCAAAGGTTCCAATGTTTCTCGGGTGAAGCAATTGCCACTGCATGTTACACACAAAATCGTTCCACGATTCACACCATTCATGGAAAAACTCCATATGAACTTGTCCACTACAGAAACCCAATCTATCTTTCCTTCGTGTGTTTGGTGCCTTGTGCTATCCAACTAATGAGGGTCAAGACTTGGGCAAACTTAGAGCTAAAGTCGACATTGGAGTATTTGTAGGATATGCACCAAACAAAAAGGGATACCGAATCTACAACAAAAGAACCCGAAATATCATGGAAACAATTCACGCTACGTTTGATGAGTCGACCGGTCAAATGGCTCCTGGATACTCCACTCGGGACCCGCACTTCAAAACAATCCTATTGGTTCATCCCTTGTTCCAAACTCCTCTCAAGAAACTCCATATGTACCTCCATCCAAGATGATGTAAAGAAATTGTTTGATCCCATGTTTGATGAAGCTGTATGAGTCTACTACAAATGAGGTGCCGATTCCTACAACGAGAGGATGCTCATATTCCGATGAATGAAGTCAATTCATCGGCCTCAATATCGTAAGTCAAGAAGCACCGCTGCCGATCCTTGATCTCATCAACAAATCATCATTCTTCAAATGTACATCATGGAAATGTTTCGCATCAATGATGAAGTTAATCCCTTTGCGACTCAAGATGCTCCATTTGAAAACATATTTGCTACTCCCGAATCATCATCGAACCATCTTCTTTAGGAGACATCGACTCACTACCTCGGTTCCTCAACAAATGCCACATGAACACCTCGGAAAATGGACTCACGATCATCCATTAGACAACATCATTGGAAATCCTCTCGTCTCAGTATCAACCCGGAAGCAACTCGCAACCGATGCCTTATGGTGCTTCTTCAACTCCGTACTATCTAAGATCGAACCAAAAGATGTTAAAACTTCTATGAATGAAGATAGTCGGTTCAATGCTATGCAAGATGAAATTCATGAGTTTGATCGTCTTGATGTATGGGAGTTAGTACCGCTCCGGGGCGTGCTATGATTATAGCTCTAAAATGGATCTTCAAAGTAAAACTTGATGAGCATGGTGATGTGTTGAAGAACAAGGCTCGATTAGTTGCTAAAGGATATCGTCAAGAGGAGGTATAGACTTTGAAGAATCTTTTGCTCCAAATGGCTCGAATCGAGGCAATCGAATCTTTCCGCAAATCCGCAAGTAAGAACATGGTGGTGTATCAAATGGATGTAAAGACAAGCATTTCGAACGGAGATCTCAAAGAAGTCGTCTATGTCGCCCAACTGAAGGATTTGTGAATCAAGAGCATCCTACTCACGCTTATCGTTTGAAGAAGGCTCTTTACGGTTTAAAGCAAGCTCCAAGGGCATGGTATGATACATCGTCAAAGTTTCTTCTATCAACCGGATTCAAAGAAAGGAGCGATTGATCCTACATTGTTCACCGTGAAGTCGTGCAAACATTTAACTCATATTCAAATTTATGTTGATGATATTATTTTGCCTCGATCGACCCAATGGAATGTGATCGCTTTCTAATGAAATGAGTTCAAAGTTTCAAATGTCAATGATGGGACAAATGTCATTTTCTTGGGATTACAAATTTCACAAAGTCCCGGAGGCATTTTCATAAATCAATCTAAATATGCAATGAGATTTTAAAGAAATTTGGATTTGATTCAAGTGACCCGCCGACACCCCATGATTGATCGAACCAAACTAGATGAGGACCACTCGGGGATCATGATTGACCAAATGAAATATCGTAGTATGATTGGATCCCGATGTACCTCATGCAAGTAGACAGACATCTTGTTCTCTGTGTGCATGTGTGCTAGATACCGTGCTAAGCCTACTAAAAAGCACCTTGAAGCGATTAAGCGGGTCTTCGGTATCTCAAGGAACCATCAATATGGGACTATGGTACCGAAGGACACCGGTATGTCACTAACGGCCTATGCAGATGCCGATCATGCAGTTGTCAAGATACACGTCAAGCACGTGCGAGGTGCTCGGTTTTGGGTGATAAGCTTGTGAGTGGTCTTCAAAGAAGCTAATGAGTACTTCTATTTCCTCTGAGGTGAATACATAGCCATGTCATCTTGTTGTGCTCAAATCTTATGGATGAGATCTCAATTATCGACTATGGCTTTGAATTCAACAAAATCCTCTCATCTTGTGATAATAAAGTGCTATTGCTCTCTCATGCAACAACGTTCAACACTCAAGAGCAAAGCATATCGACATTCGACATCATTTCATCGGGGAACAAGTGGAAAAGGTGTGGTGGAACTATATTTTGTGAGATCCGAATATCGGTTAGCGGACATTTTCACCAAAGCTCTTCCAAGAGAACGTTTGAGTTTATTCTTCCACGTCTTGGTTTGAAAAGCCTTCAACCAGAAACTCTCAAACGTCTTCAGGAAGAAGACGAGGAGTAAAGGTCTTTCTTCATCTATCTCTTGTAAATAGTTATTCGAAAAACAAAATAGAAAAATTATAAAACTTTCAAAATCCATAAAAATTTGAAAAATTCGAAAATTCTTCAAAAAAAAAAATATTGTCTTTTTTGTCATGTTTTTTTCTCGGTTCGATAATATCTACGGTCTTTGTGCTGTCATTCAAAGAATGACACGGGTCTTTAGATGTTGTTCGAATTCTTAAAAAAAAAAATAATAATAATAAAAAAAAAAATAAAAAAAAAATAATTTTGAGAGAAAGAGAAATGGTTTATTGTCATCTTCAGGCAATAACCCGGTTTTAAAGAAAGAACAGAGCCATGTTTTACCAAGTTTTCAAATCTTATGCTCTGATTCTATAAACTCCTATCTGCTGAAAACTAAATGCTTTGAAAAATAACTCAATCTCTATTTTTGATAATCATCAGGACTTATTTGTCAAAATCTCTATCTTTCAATCAACAACCTACGTCATTGATTGAGGGAGAATGATTTCAATTAAATTAAAAAGTTATTTGGCATTAAATTGTTTTCAAAAGATATACATGCATGTTTTATAAATGGAGTTTAAAGTCTCAAAATCCGATCCGTGTCGCTTAAAACACTTTCACAATCAAGTCACAATTCTCCTTAAAAGCTTTCAAAATCAATTTAAATCTATATGAGATCACAAATCTCAAATGATTTGATAATTGTGATCGGGGAGAATGTGTGATTTAAATTAGATTTAAACCGATAATTAGGTAAATGGTTATAAACGGATGTACATGATATCCACGCCCACATGTGACAAACGATTTCAAATTTTCATGCACATGTTGACGGGGAGCATCTATCTCAAACCTTTGATTTGAAACGTGATCTTTTATCCCATGTGCGGGTTCCTCTAATATGTGCAAAACTCTTTTCAAACCTCGAGGCACATATTGAGGGGAGCAAAATTCATGGAAACCTCATCCTTCCCGAAATGTTATACCCACTTGATCCGTTGAGGAAGTGATGTTGATATCTTTAGAAAATTGTAATCAAAGAAGTTAATTCTTTCTCTTGCCTCCATGTGCTTAACATTTCTCAAATACTTGATGCACATGTTGAGGGGAGTTCTCGCTCTAAAATATCAAAACAATTCGGTACAAAATGCTTTGATAATATGTCACATGTATCCGAATTGATTTTCAAATGGTTTTCAATTGGATCCAATGGCGGATGAACAATACCAAATTGACCGACCAACTTTACTTTATGTACGGTGATATAAGGATGATAAGGTTAGGTATTGGTTCCCATGATCCGCCGAACCGGAGGGATCTACCGAGGATAATCCACTAGTTAGTGTAGAAGTCCTTAGGTATGATGATAAAAGGAGAAAATGAGATATGGGAAGAGTGCGGACTAAGACCGAGCTAGTAATCGAATAAACCCAACAAGGTAATAGCTATGAAGTCTCGGTAAGCTTGAAGGGGTTGAAGAATTAAAAGAATTGAATGAAAATAGGGTGAAAACAAATAGCCCTCCATTAATTCAACCTTAGGGCGAAACCGGGTTCACTTCATATGCTATCGATGGTAACATCGGTATTGAAGACAAGACGTCATGGACCCGGTGGACGATCGCACTTCAACTTTCCAAACCACTCAAGTTCCTCTTAAAAGGGCTTGTTTCATTCTCACGGGAACCGACATTATCTATCGACTTTCTCTTAGAGATGGTTGATATTGAAGAAAGAGACCTCTCCCTAGTCTCCGTTATAGGATCCAAATATGCACAAATTGAGTCTAGAGCCACGAGATCATCAATAAATCTCATTAGGACACTTTTAATGAAGACTCTGTTTCACACAATGTGGAAGAGAGATTATATCTTGAGTCCCACGCATTATCCTTGTGGTATTGCCGAACATCCGAGTGATGTGTTTACACATTCACAATGAAGATGGAAAGCCTTCGAGCCAACATCAAACAAGCTCTCGGTAGGTGGCATGTGAGATCTATCATATAGATCAACCATGTGACAACCGAGCAGAAACAATGGGGCGATTCAATTTCTTGAATCAATCCTCGTTCGAGTTAGGGATTGACGGATACCTTTGAAAACCGGTCTTTGTGCTTAAAACTCTTTTCTTTGGCACATCGATCGTGTACTCATTTTTCAAACCAAAAGGTATTTTATGATTGATAATTGATTTTCAATAAAACCTTCGTTGTATTGCAAAACAATTTCTATTGAGCAATACACGATTGTTTTTTAAATCTCTTTTCTTCAATCGGTGGACTTATAATTATTTGGTTCACTCACTCCGTGTTGTCTTCTTTGAGATGTTCGGTTTGAGAACAGCTAGAACATTGCGAAACCTGTCAAGGAGATTCTTATGAATCCTACCGATCACAAAGATTTGTCTTGATCAACGGGAACCGTGGGCGTGTACCTCAATTCATCGAAGTGATCAAAGACACTTTCGTGCGATTTGTTGCTAATCGTTGTATGCGTGTACGCCCGACGTTTGCGGTGATCGAATGAAGCGGTCAATCCATAGCCGCATGCTCACTCAACACATTCACTTCAAAAGAAATCATGATTAGTGCATCAATGACTCGATATTTTCACTCCATGCTTCGCTACGCCGCCAATATCTTGATTCAACAAAAGCTTCCGCTACTCGATGAGAAGAAATCATGATCCAAAATGTGAGCATGTCGGTCCCAAAGTCACAACACCACAATGGATGTCTCGAGATTGTTGATAGTCGATGATCTCAAATGATGGCTCAAAATTATCATCACGTGGATCAAGAAAGACCTCCACTTGGAATAACCAAACATGCAATGTGAAGAATCAATGACTACGAGCTTAGGAGCAAAGGACTACATCAAGAATGCAAGATCAAGTGTTAGATGTAATATCTATTTGTATTCAATGTAATTTTGGTACATGATTGAGGTGACCTCCCTTAGGGGGAGATTGTTAGGAATTAGAAATTCCCGGTATTAAAGAGTCGGTCACCTCAAGTATATGTAATCGTTAGAAAGCTCGTAGTCGTAGTTCTTTTAAGTTAAGTAGTAATTTAGTTAAGTAACACCGTGGAGGACGGACGGGTCTTTACCCATCTGATGCCCGATCCACACCCAAAGTGTGGCGAGTTATGTAAGACTATAAATACTCTCTACCTTCCAAGGTAGAGAGTTGAGACTCATAATAATATCTTTCACTTTCTCTCACTAAGTTCCCTAAACCTCTAACTTTCTCTCTAGAATTCCATCTTATACGCCACCTTGTGTTATGGTTTGTCCTTTGGTGTATGTGAAAAGTTATATCTACGAAAATCGAAAATGGCAACTTTGGTCCTTGTACTATTGATACTTGTCAAATTCAGCCCTTGGATCAACTTTGCAAGATTGGCAGCCTAGGTCCTTACAGTTTCAGAAATTGCACAATTGGTCCTTGATAATTAATAACCCCTAAACCTATTGTGACCTTGTCAAATCCCAAATGACCCCCTGCCTACCCAAATTGGACCCTGCCATTTATACCTTTGGACCCCCCTTTTTAATATCCCAGTCAAACCACCCTATTTGACTTCTGCTTCCCTCCCACTCACGGGATATCCTTCCACCTCACCTACGCCTGCAAATACTTTACCCCTGTCATCCCCATCATCACACACCCTGCAAACACTCCACCCCCCATCATCACAACCACCCTATCCCTACCCTCCAAACACTACCCTCCAAATCACAAATACCCAGTTGCAAGATTTGGCACCAAATTCATGAATCAATGGCTGAGATCAAGTAGGACAAATCCAATGGCCAAGAATGAAGAAAAAGACTTTTTGAGGAGCTATAAATAGAGAGAAGACAGAGAAAAGACTTGTCACTGTTTTTAGACCATTTTTCTAAATTCTTGTAATCGTTTTTAATCTTTCAATGTTAAAGCTTTCTGGGATTCTTGTTTAGTGTACTTTACAAGTTAATGCAATTGTAGTTTAAGAGATCTTTGCAATCAATTTCTACTTTTCTGTCCTAATTGACTTTCCCGCCAAAGTGCCTCTTTTCCATTTTCAAAGTTTTAAGCTGTTAAATTGATACCAAATAGTTTGTTTAAGTTTAATTTTGATTAATCAAGAGAAGTAGAAGAGTTTCTGTGGGTATTGCACAATTTTCATATCCAGTCAAAGAAAGTCAACATCACTGTTCATGAGCTTATTTTACTGCTTAATTTGGTTTTCTCAGCTTATTTGATCTAGTTGGGTATATTTGTTTTTAATTCACTGTATTATAGCTGCTTAATTCAGTTTTTGCTTAAAATCAAGAAAAAAGCCAAAAATAGCTCATTTTTAAGTTAGATCATTTAGTGCTTGTTCAGCCTTGGAATCTGTTTAATAAGCATTTATAGAAGTTACTAATTCAGTAGGAACCTAAGATCTATAGCCTAAATTAGCTTAAACAGCCCTGAGTTGCAAATTCCAGAGTTAAAGGGGTGTTTGGATTTGGATTAAAACTGAGCTAGAGGATAATATTTTGGTATAAATCAGTTGGTTTATGCTTGAGATAGTTTTATGCATTAATCTCTGTCCTTGGTTTGCTGCATTTTGCACTTTTAGTCAAAATTTTGTGATCACTGATTTCACCTTCATATCTGTTAAAATCATTTTCTGAAATCATTGCACCTAGGTTTAATATCAGTAGAAGTAGGTTGTTAAAGTCTTATTTCATCATTTTACATCCAAATCAGTCCCTCATTTGCATTTGAATCTCATTTTGGTCAAACCTTTCAACTGTTTTTAAAAAGTCAAAAAGCACTTCTATACCAGTTTATGCAGAAAGTGCGCAGCCTTGCATTACCTTTATTTTAGCTAGTTAAAGTCGATATTTGGTCTACTTGCGGTCTTCTAGGTGGTCTTCAAGACCACTTATCCGGTTTTGGCTCTAGATTATATCGATAAGCTTATAATAAAGCTCAAACATGGTATCTGTTTCACTGTTTTGTTGCATCGTTAGTTTAAGTCCCATAGCCACTTTTGTTTTGCTTTCTAGCTTCTTCATTAATAGTTCTCATTAGTTTGTAACCTTGGATTTATGATCTCTGGTTGGTTGAGTTGAGATTCCCACTTTTGTTTTCACTCTAGCTTCTTGGATAAGTCATTGCATCGCCTAGAACATAGGCAGATTCGCTTATTCGCTTTGGTAAGTTAGCTTAAATCTAAGTATAATGCTTATTTAGGTGTTAGGAGTAGTTGAATATAGTTTCTTTAGAGTAGAATTAGTGTTATTCAGCTTCTGTAGTAGTTTGGTTGAATGTAGTGCTTATTAGCTTATTTTCTAGTGCTTATTTAATCTCAGTTACACTACAGCCTCAAAATCCTCCACACAACCCCATCTTTTTCCAATTTTCCTAGCTTCCTAATATTATTTTAGAGTTTCCCTGAAATTTTCAGATTTTTCTAAGTTGTTTTGCTATTTTTCTTAATTTAAATTAGTTTTTAAGCATTTTTAATTAGCTTTAAATACAATAAATTAAGAAAAGGTTCAAAAAAAAATAATTTTTCATTTTTCTTAAGTTAAGATAAATATAAAAAGAGAAAAAAGTATTTTTCTAGATTTTTCTTAGTTAAATTTGTATTTTTAAATATTTTAATTAGTTTTTAATAGTTTAAAAATCATAAAAAATAGAAAAATAATCAGAAAAATACAAAAATAGTTTTAAAAATTCTAGTTTGTTATTTTAGACTTTTCTAATTCATAATTTTATTTTTCTAGCTTTGTTTCCTAATTTCTTGTATTTTAAGTAATTATTAAACAGTTAAAAATAGTTTTTAATTAATAATAATTAGGTAATTAGTTATAAAAATAATTTTCTTTTTCTAAAAAGTTTCTTATATCATTAGGTTTGTAAAATGTATTTTCATATTTTAGGACTTTTATTTCTTAGTTTCACTTTTTATTTTGTGCGTTTACGTAATTTTTATTTAAACGTAAGTTTTAGTTTTAAGTTTTAAACGTTCATCATTTTAAAAATCTTGATAGCGTTTATTTAATATTTTTAATCTTTTAATTTCCTTTAATTTTCATTTTAGCCCTTGTAGTTTATGTCCTTTTCCGTAGTTATAATAATTCCAAATTCTTTTCCGTCTAAATCTCGCGATCACTATACGTGAGGTGATCCATTGCATAGCTCATTGGGACATAACGACCGAGAATTCACTATATTCTCCAGGACTTCATTGTATTTGTGTTCTAAGCGCTTTAAGTCTCATTACGGTGGTCATTCACAAGTGGCGGTTGTGTGATTAGACTTGTTGCTTTCGACAAGAGATCAAATTTTAGCGCATTGCTTGAGGGGAGTCTGGCCGATTATCTTCCGTTTAGCAGATTAGTGATTTGGATATTCACTCTTTGTTCATACCATCCATCTGTATATGTTTGTAGTTTCTTATAAAATCAAAAACCCAAAAAAGATTTTCATCCTTTGTTTTTGCAAAATGTTTTTCAAAAATACCAAAAATATCCACCTTTACCCTCTCACATCTTTGATTCTTCATCCCTACCCCTCTGAAAACCTTTGATTCTTTCTATGTCTTATCCTCACCCTCTTGATTGTCAATGGTGTGGTAGTCCTTATAATGGTGGCAATTGCCCCGGTTGTATGGTGGAGTCGGGAACGGGTGCATCTATAACCAAGATCCCTATTCTTACCATAACACAACCGATTTATTCCATCGCTACCACACCGTGATACTCGGCAGCTTTAATGTTGTGAGTACTGTGGTGGTTCACACTCCGATTCGATTGTCAATCGGAAACACGCTTGTCTATGAAAGGTGTTCACGATAACAATTATGACCGAACACATATGACTCACGACCACATCGGCTTTCATGTTGTGAGTATTGTGGAGGTCCTCACTCTAGCTCGGATTGTCAAACAGGAACCCATTTCCTTGTATCAATTACGACTCTTAGTATCATGACCAACCTCTACAAGACCGGCTGACCCACTTCCTCAAAATCTTCTCCTTAATCTTTGGATTTAGTGAAAGATTTGAAGGAATCTAAACACTCCCAAGATAATCCAAATGAGAAATCCATGGAAGTTTTGTTAGTCAAGAGCTGGTCGCTAAATTAGATTCCCAAATTGCCTTTGAACAATCTATTGGGAATCAATTGCAAAAGAAAAAGTCGCCAAATCTAGCTCTCGATTTCGTTTCATTCTCGATGACGATGATGATGAAGATATCCTTGATATCCTACAATTTTATAACGGTTCATCAAGTTCATCGGTTGAAATTCCTTCCATGAAAAGTCGGGAGATAAGACTATGATGGAATTACTAGCGTAAGAACAAATGTTAAGTATAAAACATATGTATGCTAGTCCTTCTAAACTCCTCGCCTATTGTTATCACACCGATATTCCCACTCACTCTCTCGAACATGGGGATGAGCATCTTGACACTGTTCACGAAAAGGAATCGGACGAATTCATAAAGTCTAGTGTTGAGAACCTTGTTCCAATCCCGAGAGAGTCACGGAACTTCGATCATATGTGTGATTCTCTTTCCCCTCTTGAGTGTTCAAATGATCATTTGGAAACTTTCTCCGATTTTAGCGACGATTGTGCTTCCTTTGGAAACATCGAGTACGTTGAGGCATCACTTCCACAACTGATGTCGACCTCTTCTTGAGGAGTTCTCCGTGAACTCACTCACATCAATCCACTCTTTGATTTGGCCGATCCGGGAGGCGAAAGTCTCATTGATAATGATCGTTCACTCACTTCTTATCCCAACGGTCAATTGAGAATGTTGATCACTTTGTTCTGAAGCGTTCAAAACAACTCTCACTAATCCTCTATTTGAATTCGACACTGAATTCACTTTAATTTCTAAGAATCCACTCTTTGACATTTGATTGAGGATAGTGATGAGCCCACAATGGAACAAGAGTTCACAAATTCACTTAATGTGAATGATTCTCTTCATAAAGAGTTCTCCGTGAACTCTCATGACATATCTCCTCCGAACATGATCATTTCTATTTTGATCTTGAGGATGATATTAGCTCGGAGGAAGGTGTACTCTATCATACGAGTTTGCCTATTATTGATACTACCTTCACCCTTCCTCCCGATCGTCTACATTTGAGGATGAAGAATGGATCTTGATTGTTATCAAGACCTTCCTTCCTTTCCTCAAATATCTTGTGATTTCCTTCATCTTCACTCCTTCGGAATGAAGACACTATCTTTGACCCGGCATTTTCACTTATCATTTTGAGCCGGTTCTATGTATATCTCATCGTGTGGAACTTTCACGTGCTTCAAATGTTTGTCCAAACATCCGGAATGAAAGTCCGATGGAGATTGTTTCCTCCACTCTGCTTCCCATGAACCAATGAATTGGGTCGAGTCAAGCTAGCGACTCGGTAATCAAAAACAGTAGCTAAACATGGGTTTTCACCCGTGTGTATCACCTAAGTGTGGGAGTTGCCCACATGTTATTTAAAAAAATATATATATATATATATATATATATATATATATATATATATATAATGGCCGTAGTATTTCCCTTTACGTTCTCGGCTTTGGCATAACCGCGGTACTTTGAATATTGAGGGCAATATTCATTTCTAAGTGGGGAATTCTCACTAATTTTATCATATAATTATACCAATTCCCGTTTTGGCCAAAATTTTTTTTTTGGAGTAAGTGTTTTACACTTACTCAATTGGTTATCGATCCGCCATGTTTGATAAACAAAAGGATTGGCTAATCCAGAGCAAACGGCTCTTGGTAAAGATATATCAAATCCGTTTATATGGCTTGCAATTTGCCCAAAATTGTATGGTATTCACTCACCATATCCTAAAAAGTGAAGAGTTGGCTAGCCCGCAAGATTATGGCTTGTGGTAAAGGCGTGGAAAATCCATAATTGGTAATCACCACCAAAGATAATATTGATAATTTATCTAAGAGTTGGCTAGTCCGAGCAAACGGCTTGGTAAAGACAAAATCAAATCCGTTGAAGTCGGTGGTTTGCTCAAAATCACATGGTTATCGGTGTACCATGGTTCTTACTTGAACCGAAACATTTGGCTACTCCGAGTAATGGCTTTTGGTAAAGAGTTTCAAATCCATTAAGTTTTTCTCAAAAGATTGCTAGGGACTAGCAATAGTTTAGTGTGGGGGATTGATGAGTGTGTAAATACTCATCATTTTTAGTCAATCTGAGCTAAAGCGTTTAAAATGCTCGAAATGCATCAAAACACCGAAAATATTCCAAAATTGCATTTTATATGTTTCGGATGCAAAATGTTTAAAATCGAGATGAAAATTGAGCAAAGTTTGCAAAATTGGTAGTTTCAGTCCCCCAAGTTTCTAAAATTGTCAAAAATAGTCCCTGAGTCAAAATTTCAAAAGAAAAGTCACCAAAGGTCCTTTTAATATCATAAGTTGTCAAATCTAGTCCTTTGGTGAAAAATATAAAAAGTTTTGAGAAAATTACAAATTGGTCCTTCAAGTTTAAGAATTGGCAGAAATGGTCCCTGGAAAATCTGAAAATGGCAACTTTGGTCCTTGTACTATTGATACTTGTCAAATTCAGCCCTTGGATCAACTTTGCAAGATTGGCAGCCTAGGTCCTTACAGTTTCAGAAATTGCACAATTGGTCCTTGATAATTAATAACCCCTAAACCTATTGTGACCTTGTCAAATCCCAAATGACCCCCTGCCTACCCAAATTGGACCCTGCCATTTATACCTTTGGACCCCCCTTTTTAATATCCCAGTCAAACCACCCTATTTGACTTCGCTTCCTCCCACTCACGGGATCTCCTTCCACCTCACCTACGCTGCAAATACTTTACCCTGTCATCCCATCATCACACACCTGCAAACACTCCACCCCCCATCATCACAACCACCCTATCCCTACCCTCCAAACACTACCCTCCAAATCACAAATACCCGGTTGCAAGATTTGGCACCAAATTCATGAATCAATGGTGAGATCAAGTAGGACAAATCAATGGCCAAGAATGAAGAAAAAGACTTTTGAGGAGCTATAAATAGAGAGACGAGAGAAAAGACTTGTCCTTTGTTTTAGACCATTTTCTAAATTCTTGTAATCGTTTTAATCTTTCAATGTTAAAGCTTTACGGGATTCTTGTTTAGTGTACTTTACAAGTTAATGCAATTGTAGTTTAAGAGATCTTTGCAATCAATTTCTACTTTTCTGTCCTAATTGACTTTCCCGCCAAAGTGCCTCTTTTCCATTTTCAAAGTTTTAAGCTGTTAAATTGATACCAAATAGTTTGTTTAAGTTTAATTTTGATTAATCAAGAGAAGTAGAAGAGTTTCTGTGGGTATTGCACAATTTTCATATCCAGTCAAAGAAAGTCAACATCAACATTCATGAGCTTATTTCTTGCTTAATTTGGTTTCTCGACTTATTTGATCTAGTTGGGTATATTTGTTTTAATTCAACGTATTATAGTCGCTTAATTCGGTTTTGCTTAAAATCAAGAAAAAGCCAAAAATAGCTCATTTTTAAGTTAGATCATTTAGTGCTTGTTCAGCCTTGGAATCTATTTAATAAGCATTTATAGAAGTTACTAATTCAGTAGGAACCTAAGATCTATAGCCTAAATTAGCTTAAACAGCCCTGAGTTGCAAATTCCAGAGTTAAAGGGGTGTTTGGATTTGGATTAAAACTGAGCTAGAGGATAATATTTTGGTATAAATCGGTTGGTTTATGCTTGAGATAGTTTTATGCATTAATCTCATCCTTGGTTTCTTTGCATTTTGCACTTTTAGTCAAAATTTTGTGATCATGATTTCACCTTCATATCTGTTAAAATCATTTTCGAAATCATTGCACCTAGGTTTAATATCGGTAGAAGTAGGTTGTTAAAGTCTTATTTCATCATTTACATCCAAATCAGTCCCTCATTTGCATTTGAATCTCATTTTGGTCAAACCTTTCAACTGTTTTTAAAAAGTCAAAAAGCACTTCTATACCAGTTTATGCAGAAAGTGCAGGCCTTGCATTACCTTTATTTTAGCTAGTTAAAGTCGATATTTGGTCTACTTGTAGTCTTCTAGGTGGTCTTCAAGACCACTTATCAGTTTTGGCTTTAGATTATCGATAAGCTTATAAATAAGCTCAAACATGGTATCTGTTTCTTTGTTTCTTTGCATCGAGTTAGTTTTAGTCCCATGCCACTTTTGTTTTGCTTTCTAGCTTCTTCATTAATAGTTCTCATTAGCTGTAACCTTGGATTTATGATCTCTGGTTGGTTGAGTTGAGATTCCCACTTATTGTTTTCACTCTAGCTTCTTGGATAAGCTGTTGCATCAGCTAGAACATAGGGCCAGATTGCTTATTTGCTTTGGTAACAGTTAGCTTAAATCTAAGTATAATGCTTATTTAGGTGTTAGGAGTAGTTGAATATAGTTTCTTTAGAGTAGAATTAGTGTTATTAAGCTTCTGTAGTAGTTTGGTTGAATGTAGTGCTTATTAGCTTATTTTAGTCTTATTTAATCTCGGTTACACTACTGACCTCAAAATCCTCCACACAACCCCATCTTTTCCAATTTTCCTAGCTTCCTAATATTATTTTAGAGTTTCCTGAAATTTTCAGATTTTTCTAAGTTGTTTTGCTATTTTTCTTAATTTAAATTAGTTTTAAGCATTTTAATTAGCTTTAAATACAATAAATTAAGAAAAGGTTCAAAAAATAATTTTTCATTTTCTTAAGTTAAGATAAATATAAAAGAGAAAAAGTATTTTCTAGATTTTCTTAGTTAAATTTGTATTTTTAAATATTTTAATTAGTTTTTAATAGTTTAAAAATCATAAAAATAGAAAAATAATCGGAAAAATACAAAAATAGTTTTAAAAATTCTAGTTTGTTATTTTAGACTTTTCTAATTCATAATTTTATTTTTCTAGCTTTGTTTCCTAATTTCTTGTATTTTAAGTAATTATTAAACAGTTAAAAATAGTTTTTAATTAATAATAATTAGGTAATTAGTTATAAAAATAATTTTCTTTTTCTAAAAAGTTTCTTATATCATTAGGCTTGTAAAAATGTATTTTTCATATTTTTAGGACTTTTATTTCTTAGTTTCACTTTTTATTTTGTGCGTTTACGTAATTTTTATTTAAACGTAAGTTTTTAGTTTTAAGTTTTAAACGTTCATCATTTTAAAAATAGTGATAGCGTTTATTTAATATTTTAATCTTTTAATTTCCTTTAATTTTCATTTTAGCCCTTGTAGTTTATGTCCTTTTCCGTAGTTATAATAATTCCAAATTCTCTTTCCGTCCAAATCTCGCGATCACTATCATTGAGGTGATCCATTGCACTCATTTGGGACATAACGACCGGGAGACTCTATACTCCTCGGATCTTCATTGCATTCGTCTTTGAAGCGGTTTAAAATCGGTTACGGTCCGCCATTCACAGTGGCGGGCTTGTGTGATTAGCTTGTTGTTTGCACGCATCAATCTTCACCGTCACCATAGGTGACAAGTGGGTGTGATTACTGCGATTGCGGGGCTTGGACACGAAGATGCTAATGCGGTTAAGGCTTGTTACGAAATTTTATTGATCTCTTAGTTATATATCATGAAAGCGCAAGCGTGATTGGGGTGAAATGCAAAATGAAGTAGGTGAAACCGGTCAAAGAAAGATGGCCAGGACCTACCATGCGGAGGAAGATGCAGTGAAGGATGATAAAGGTGGAGATGGAGCAAACAAGTTTGGTGTCAAGTTGGACAATGAAGAAGATGGAAATGAAAGCAGCCAAGATAGCAATGACTTTGAAGTCATTGCCTGATGAAAAGCAAGGAAGGAATCAACAACAAAAGAACTTGAACTTAAACAATTAAGGGGGAGATTGTTAGCCTTTGTTAATTGTGTTAAGTCAAGTATTATATTAGTATAATTATTAGTCAAAGTACTTATGTTTAAGACTTACTCCCTCCGTCCCATAATAATTGTCCACTTTGACTTTTTTAAGTCTTTCTTGTTCAATTTTGACCATTAATATTTTTATTTGTGTTATATCATACGTGATAAAAATTATACCAAATGAAAAATATATTTAAAACCCAATCTAATCATATATTTTTTATCAGGTATTATATTACACAAATAAAAATATTTATGGTCAAAGTTGAATAAAAAAGACTTAAAAAAGTCAAAATGGACAATTATTATAGGACGGATGTAGTATTTATGTATTGTATTATGGGTCGAATTCTAGGCCTGCACATGGGTCATTTGCAGCCCATGTAAATGGCAGTTAAGATAGCAGTTATGATTGGCAGTTATTCCCAAAAGACACAATCGTTGGAGGGAAAAATCACTGTCAATAGTGTCGATTAGAAACATATAAATATGTGTTTTGTTCATCAGAAAACACAACAACTTTTATCAAATATTAATGCTATATCTGTTCTTACTTTACATATTTTATCCGTTACTGTTCCATTGCATTTGCACCATTCACAAAGCCATTTCAGAAACCATGAAGCACTTATTGAAACCAATATCATTTAGCCATAAACCTGTACACAATTTGTATGTTATTCTTATCATATTTTAGATCCTTATATCATTTTTGCGTTTAAACTAGTTAAATCGACAAACCACCAACTTTATTCACTGCTTGACCTATTTATTTAAATGGGATAAACGAGTCACAAATAGGTTACACGCGAACCCGAATAGGTTAACATGAACACGACTCAATTGCACCCCTAGTAATTATATTAGTAACTATTGTTTTTCTTTTTCATAATTTTCTTTTCCTCTACCTTTTGGTATGCCATCTCAAAGAATATGTGTGATCATTAAAGTGTTTACTCTATTACTTGGCAAATATCGTATATCAATTAACTTCTTTTTCAGTACTAATAAAACTAACCAAATGTGCACACTCTTATAAGGTCTATAATTTTAAATTACACACCGCAAGGTTTTATTATTATTCAGGTAACATCAAAGTTGCAATTGTCTATATATTTTCATTTGAGATCTGTCTTAAAATAGCTTTCAAAACTATTTTTCATGTTTGGTAAGTGTAGAATAAATGGTATCAAGAGAAATAAATCTTTTATATATTAAGGGAACTCAGTTTTGGCCAAATTGATAGATTCGATTAACTAATGAAAGGGTTCGATTTTGAGGGTGCTCATCGTTATTGTGTTTCTGATTCATAGCCTATATGATATTGGGCCACGAATGCGAGACGCTAATTCTAAGCCTATATGATAATTGCCCATTGAAGGTGCTCATCGTTATTGTGTTTCTGATTCAATTTTATAATTTTTTGATTAATTTTTTAATATATTTAATTTGTTGTTACTTATGTCTTATCTCATATCTTTTGATCGATTTATTTTTAAAACTATATAAACAAAATCACATATTAATTTTAATATTACTCTTTTTCTTCGAATATTGGATAGTCAACATGAACATTGTAGACGTCATTATTAACCCAAAACTAATCCAACAAAAAATGAACCCAAACTATATTATATATTTTTATTAACCTAAAACTATAACACAAATTTAACCCAAAGTCCCGTACGTACACAGAAATCTAAAACTAATATTTAAGATGTTAAATGTGCAGTAAAATTATAAACTAAACTAATCATAAAAGTATTATTGATTAGCATAAAATGTTATCCATAAAGTAACTTGTTAAATTACAAGAAAAATGAATAAAATAATAAATATGATATGTGAAAGCATTATAAAATGTTGGATATTTTAGTGTAATTGGATTAACTTGTTTGACCAATTTCATCATAATAAGAAATCATTTAGACTTGGAGGTGCGGAGTGCACACCTACTTGAATTTATTATGATATTAGGGGCGAAGCCCCAAGGAAAGGGTCAAGGCGGCGCCTGTCATGAGTCCAAGGCGGGGTCCAGGCGGCGCCCTGGCCGAGTCAGCTGCTATGTCAAAATTCCTCGGAAAATTAATTTTTCCAAATTGAGGACTAAATTTGACAAGTTGAAGCAGAAAAGCGCTTTGGCGATTACATGTCTTATAGATATATACGGTTTTATTTGGTCATTATTCTCTCTGGTTCAAAAAAAAATCTCATACAAAACATACAGAAAATTCTCAATCTTTGAATTGTATCCGATTGAATAATTCGAGAGAATCACCGAATTAATTCGGTCTGAAAGTGTTCACACGCTTTTCAGAGATTTAAGCATATCCGATTGTGTTCGTTACTATTTATCCCCTACATAAAATCTGTTAACAAAATAAATTGTCAACTAAAAATAAAACTAATAAAAGATTATAGTAAACAAGTTGTGATATGATATTTGAGTTGACGGAGTGCGAATAGCAATACCCCAGTCAATCATATCTTGCGTGTATTATTCATGTACATATATGGTCTACATTTTGATTAGTCAAAACTATTGATTATTTCAGAAGTAATTTATTAGAAAAAAATAAATAAATAAATAAAGTCTCAGCTAGTTAATTGGATATATGACAAATTATTTCAAGTATTTCGTGCTATGATATCTATTAAACAAAGATCATTGCAACAAACGAGAATATATATAGATTAATTAATGTTAAGTAAACTTCCGTGTATCCTACCACCTTTATTTTTCTACTACTGTTGTATATCCTATATATGAAGTCATCAAGTGATTTAATTAACAAAAATGATAAATTGATCTAATTAAATAGACCTAAAAGATAGACCTATCGCATAAATAATTTGTACAGTTGCATAACTGTAAAGTCATTTATGCATTAATAATAGCGCAATTCATATGAAGTAAACTAATGTGATGAAACTGACACGTAACATCCTTATTAGAATAAACTACTGAAAATCTGAATTTTTATGAAAACTAAACTTCGCAGCCTTTGCATATGAACCTATTCAAAGTCTTACCACAAAGAATTCCTTTAAACTTCAGAGGAAGTTATCAAATAGTTCGCATTTCTGACAACTTAAAGATGACAAGTGAAACCACCACCCCAACAAGCTCTATCAGCCGACTCAGGCCTTCAAGCTCCGGAAATCTCATAACAATTCTTAATATTGATGGTGGAGGAATAAGAGGTATCATCCCCGGAGTCATGCTCCAATCTCTCGAATCAGAACTTCAGGTATAACTTCTGCAAATATACATACACATTTCTAAAACAACATAATATAATGTAGCTACTAAAAAAGCTGATTTGCTCATTTGTGAGTCAAGATTATCACCATAAACAATTTACAGGCCCTATTTTTTTTGCCATTGTTTGTTTCTTTTAACTAGATTTTAAAGGACAAGAACGCTTTTTTCATGAAATCATATTTCACGCAACTCGTGGTTAAAAATGACAAGTAGCACATGATACACCGCTCTTTGAAGTAAAACCATCCATGATATCATGAAAAACTTGTTTCCGACTATTGACTTAATAAATTTACTGCTTTAAGTATATTGATTTATGAAGTGGTATATATGCAGAATTTAGATGGTGCGGACGTAAGGCTAGCAGATTACTTTGACGTTATATCTGGAACTAGTACAGGGGGTCTAATTACGGTCATGCTAACCGCTCCAAACGCAAATAACAGACCGTTGTATGCTGCAAAAGACATCGTTCCGTTTTATCTTGATAATTGTCCCAAGATTTTCCCACAAGTTGGGTAAGTGGGTACTCCATGTTTACAACATTTTTTTTATAATCAAAGAATTGGTGTACAAATTATATAAGAAATCATAACATGTAAGATAGTTGAGCTATCACATGAGATCAAATCACACCATATATATGGAATTTCAGTTAGATTTTTACCTAATGTGTTTTTTTCTTCTTTTGTTTTTTTGTTGCCAAAATAGAGGTCCCTTTGCAGGGTTTATTAAATTTATCAAGACATTGGTTGGGCCTAAATACAATGGAAAGTTCCTCAAGAAGCTTGTAACGGGTATACTAGGAACCACAAAGTTAAGCCAGACATTGACTAACGTTGTAATTCCTAGTTTTGATATTAAGAATATGCAACCCACAATCTTTAGCTCATTTCAGGTATGCATTTTTCTTATAGATTATTTATATTGAGTGCATAATTTGATTTAATTATTCGATGATACATACATTTTTCTTTATATATAAATTCACATATATCTTTTATCTGGTGTCTTAAAAAAATAAAGTTATTTAAAAATTATTTATTTTTTTATAAATAATTATTATTTCCTGAAAGTACTGATTGTGGTTCACCATTTTCTTCTTAAGATTTTAATATAAAAATTATTTAAATTATTCAATTGTAGATTATATTTGGAACGGTAATGATACAAAGTTGACATCAATTAAACTAAGATTCATTAATAATTTGTTAATTGAAGGTGCCAAGGGAGCCAAGCTTGGATGTGCAATTATCAGATATTTGCATTGGTACATCGGCGGCACCTACGTACCTCCCTGCCCACTTTTTTCAGAATGGTGATCGAGAGTTTAACCTTATTGATGGTGGTGTTGCAGCTAATAACCCGGTAATTATATTCTTCAACTCTTGAGCAATGATTACAACCAAAAAAAAAAAGACTAATTTTTTTTAATGAAATACGCTCTTTGCACAAGTACAAATGCAAGATCAGTGGAATTTTGTTTCTGCACAAAGTGCAGCCAGATCTTCATCAAAAAATTGAAGTGCACGTACTTATGTCTGATCTATAACTTTTACTAGCGCAAAGAAGTGTTTTGATGAGGATGTTGAATTGGTCAAAAAGGGTAATCTTTTTCGGTGAGGAATTGGTTTGACCTTAAACAGTAACTAGTGTATAAAATGACACATATACCCCTTATAACCATTTATGGTAAAATGATCCTCAAATTAAACAAATTAAGTTAAACACAAAAAATCTAGATATAAAATTTTTCATAAATAAACATTACAAGAAATTAATTGAAGAGTTTTCAAAAAGGATTTGGAACGATGAATGACCACCATAAAAGATCGAGAGTGGTGTGGTTTGTCATAGCGGATAATGAATCACTCCCAAAAATAGGTTTTGCTAGTGTGGAGGTTAAATCATTATAGCCCAATGGTGTAACTAAGGGATTGTGATTCTTCCTTCACCGGAAGGAGGGCGAAACCTACGATAAATTTATTGATAAAATAAGAATTTTACACTTAATAGTGGATAATGATTCTTCCTTTAAACATTATTCTACATTGATAATTAGCATGCATATTTGTTAGAGTGCTAGGTGAAGCCCAATATCAATAACAATTTTTTGTATGCCACCTCAGAACCTCTATAATAACACACCAAAAAAAATTAAGGCAAAAATGCATTTATATCCCTACCAAAGTGAATAATTGCATATATATCATTTTTACAAGTTTTTTAAGCACATAGTACAATGGTTTTTATGCATGCTTTGGATATATATGCAATTTTGCATTTTCGGAAGTATATATGCAAAAGCCCCAAAAATTAAAACACCCTACTTAGCAATAAAACCAATAACTGTTATTGTTGGTTGTGACTCTTGTAAAAAACCTCACAAAAAATACCTACTCATTTACAAAACGAAAGAAAAAAGATAGAGAGAAAAAAAAAACAAACAACGGCATGTTTGTGGAACGGGGGAGGGACGAACGACGCACCAATGGCGTCGTCGATGGTGCAGTAACGGCGGTACCATTGGTTGTTTTTGTTTACGAAAGGCGGGTAACAAACGCCTACACCGTGCTCTCTTAAAGTGAAATTATAAAGTTTACAACTCGTGTGCATTAACGAAAATCCTTTTCACGCACAATGCTCAAGTCTTGGTGAACATGGAGCAATTGCCGTGCACAAATTGAACTGACTCTCTTCATGCTCAAACTAAGAATACAAATTAACAATGTGAAAATACATACATAAACTGAAACTTAATCTTTTGTGTCTCGATCGGTTGGCAGTCTTTGGTTGCTATAGGGGAAGTGACAAGGCAAGTTATGAAAGAGGATCCCAACTTCCCTGAAATTACACCTATGGATTTAGGACGATATCTCTTGATATCACTAGGGACAGGCACACAGAAG
Organism: Chrysanthemum lavandulifolium; assembly: GCA_022545495.1. NCBI lineage: Eukaryota > Viridiplantae > Streptophyta > Magnoliopsida > Asterales > Asteraceae > Chrysanthemum > Chrysanthemum lavandulifolium. Next base: position 159,969,601 of record CM040244.1, on the reverse strand, counting down.
CAACAACCTCGATATGATGCAAAAATGGCTGCAAAATGGGGAGTTCTTGGGTGGTTACTCAATCAAGGTACGGCTCCATTGATAGATGCATTCACTCAAGCAAGTTCCGATTTGGTTGTTTTTCACAATGACATCGTCTTTGAAGCCCTCAATTCTACTACTAATTATCTACGCATTCAGGTACAACTTCCCTAATCTTGGACATGTAGTAATCAGTTGCACGTACATAGACATAATTTGAAATAAGATACTACGTATATGAATTGAGTTTCAAAGTAAATATCTATACTTCATAAAAATGTGGATAACCAAAAAACCGCAATATACTCAGAAACGTGAAGATTACCCTTCTTTTTTTTTTTTTTTTTTTTAATAATCTATTTTTAGTAACCAACCACTTACCTCTGATTAACCATTTAAAGTTCGTGTCTACCTCCTTACATAAAATAGGACGATACATTAACTGGTGACTTGGCTTCAGTGGACATGGCAACCACGGAAAATTTAAACGACTTAGTAAAAGTAGGAGAAGGTTTACTCGATGGCCCGGTTTCTCAAGTGAATTCGGATACTGGTGTCGTTGAACCAATCCCAGACGGTGGCACGAACCGTGAAGCTCTGAAAAAGTACTACCAAGTTACCATTTTACTCTTGCTACATACCTTTGTTAAAAATATCCTGCTTAATAATATAGTAAGGCACAGCTATTTAATGCATGTTTTTCAATGTAGTTTGGCAATAAAACTCTCGGAAGAACGGAAACTCAGGGAGACAAATGCTACGAGTGGGGGAGTCGTTCAGTGAAGCGTTGTTTTTATTTTTGATTATTTATTCATCTCAAAGGTTGTAATAAATATTTCACTGCTTGTTCTTGTGTGCTTAAATAAAGTGGCAATCATCAGTTTCTGTTTTATGTTATAATGTTTATTCTTTTAACCGCGAAAAGTTGTTAGTAACAAACCAATGAGGGGTGAGAGGGTGGTAATAGGGATATTGTGACTATCGCTTTAAGATGTTTGATGTCTCAAATTCAATTTCTGTTTGGTGCATATCTGTGAAGTGAACACGTCAACCTCTAAAAAAAGGCTTTATCCGGTTTGAGATGATGAATTTTAAACATTGTAAATTAGTCAGCTATAATATCAAAAACCATTGTTATGAAAAACATGTCATTAACACAACAGCAGCCAAAGCAATGTGAGAACATTGCAACACGTACGATACCATGCTACAAAATATACAAAATGAACTTTTGAAAGATCAAGAAACTTAAAATTTTATTATATCAACTCCGAATCCATAAAATATAAAGGCAAGGATAATTATTGCAATTGAAATTTGAAGGTATTTAATTTGTAGGTCTTTTTCTGGATTAAACTAGACGCAAAATGGCACAACGAGATACTTTTTAAGGTAAGATATCACGAGCAATACTCAATGGAATTTCATTTCTACTTGCTTATCAATTATACTTACGTAATTAAATTATTTTAAATTATAAATGTCTGGTTTATCATATGCTTTTTTAAGCCATTTTAATTAACTTTGTATTTTTAAGTATTGGGTTAATCACCATTGACCCACTCTGACCCATCACAACCCACTATGACCTGATAAACGAAAGTCAACCAACGAAAGTCAGACTTTAAAAAGTCAACATAAGCAGTTATAAAACGGTTACATAGCAGTTATGAAATTTCATAACTGCCATATCCTCTGAACCAACACAATGGTTCACTAGTACCCTTTCATTCAGTATATATACTTTGATATATTTTATGTAAGAATATGATGACAGATTAATACAAACATATTTACAGTTTCATTTAATCCCTGAATTTACTTGGTATACTTGTGATTAACGTTAAGACCATAGATCCGTTTCAATAATAAGGCCAACAATTGGTATCATAGCGGTTTGGTCTACTAACCAACAATCATCAATTACCATTACTCGAATAGTTCCAGAATTAAAAAAAAAAAAAAAACAGTTTCGATAAAAAAAAATTGCAAATCGATTCAAACACAAAAAATCCAAGACATCATTTTTTTGTGTTTCACACTTCTGTCGCAACAGGGGTATAATCACAATAGTGATTACTCTCAACCCGGCATCAGAAAATTCGCAAAATTTTTTTTCTTTTTTATCCGAAACTAGTTTTCTTTTACCCAATCCAAGAGGATCAGAAAAACGAATAAAATCGCTTTATATTTTTTATTCAATTAAAAACTAAACGAGAGTCATCAATTAGGGCACAATCAAAGATTCGAATTAGAACAAACACACCTGTTCATAAAAGGAATCAAGCCCAGAAGGATCAATTGAACCCCAATTGATTCATTTGCATACTCCAATCATCAAATTTCTCACGGATTAGAAAAACCCCAAATCATCTGAAACCCTAGGTTTCAATTGGAGGAATAATTGTGCTCGCGAAGAACACCCAACACCGGAGAAGAAGAAGAGACGGTCAAAACACAACCGTTTAAACAGGCGGTTAACCGTCGTTAATTGGAGAAGGAGAAGAAAAAAAAAGTTAATCTTCCCTAGAGAGAGAGAGACTGAAGATAGTATCTCAGAAAGAAAAGAAAAAAAGAAGGATACGCGTTTTATCACTAACCAAAAGAGATAAGAAGTAAATAAGTATACAAGAGGCGCGTACACATAAGGGCCACACACACTTAAAGGAATTCATTAGGGCATCGGGTTAAACTATCAACCCCTCCAGGTTCCAAAAGATTACAAATACCACCTTTCATTTTTTTACTTTATATATTACTTTGATATATATTGTTTTTTATTTTTGATAAGTTTTTAAAAAAAAAAAATTATCATTGTTTGATAGTATATCTAACCTAGTGATTACACTGCTTAAAATACTGATTAGGAATAATTTGTAAGGAGTAATTAACCTTAGTTTATTCATTTTTGAATTTATAATCTCCAAGGATAGTTTAAAAATTTTAAAACTATACCTAGAAAAGTTTTACACCCATTTAAGGAAGATAAAACATTAAGAGCTCATTTTAAGAAATAAGAATTTTTTTTTGAAACACACTTTGTGTTAAAATTCTTTTTGGAGATTTATTGTCATTATCATTTAAGATATGACGAAAGGAAGTGGTAACAAAGAACCTAGTACTAACATTTCAAATAGTACACCCCAATTTCAATGTCCAATCCTAAAGCCCGCGAATTACTCATCATGGGCAATTCGAATGCAAATCATTCTCGAAGCGAATGGTTTATGGGAAACAATTGAGCCGACTGAAATGACTCAACTCGATAAGAAAAAGGATAAAACCGCTATTGCTTTCCTTTATCAAGCCTTACCCGAAGAACAATTACTTCAAATAATAAAGCACAAAACCGCAAAGGACATTTGGAATGCTTTGAAAACTAGACACGTTGGCGAAGACAGAGTTAAACAAGCAAGAATACAAACACTCAAATCCGACTTTGAGATGTTATATATGAAGGAAGACGAAACAATTGACACCTTCACCACAAAACTAACAACACTCGCAAACAAAGCCGCTAGTCTAGGACACACAATAGAAGATGATACCTTAGTTCGAAAATTACTAAATGTTGTACCCGAAAGGTATCTGCAAATAGTCGCATCCATAGAACAATATTCCGATCTAAGTGAAATGACATTGGAAGAGGCAATAGGAAGACTTAAGACCTACGAAGAAAGGATTAAGTTCAAGAAAGGAAAACAAGTGGACAATCAAGAAAAACGGATGTTCACACGACATGACAATAGAGGGAAAAATTTCAGAGGACGTGGACGTGGAAAATATAAAGGATGGAGAAACCACAATAAAAATAACCACGAGAAGAAGGATGGAGAAAATTCTCACAATCACTTCAACAAACAGAATATTGATTTTAGTAAAGTAAAATGTTACAAATGCAATAAGACTGGTCATTATGCATCTAAGTGTTATGCAAAACCAAACACTAGTATGCAATCTAATCTTGTCGAGGAGGACTTAGAACCTACCTTATTAATGGCAATATTAGAAGAACCACTTGTAACAAAACTTGAAGATCAAAGGGTCTCGCTACACGAAGAAGATGTAGGATATAAAGAGACAAGTGTCGATAGTCAATGGTATTTAGACAACGGAGCTAGCAACCATATGACTGGGATAAGAGAACACTTTAAAGAGCTAGATGAGAATGTTAGTGGAAAAGTAAGATTCGGAGATGGATCTCACATAGAGATTAAAGGAAAAGGTTCAATCCTATTAGAATGTGATGACGAGAAACAAAGAATCATATCTCAAGTCTATTACATTCCCAGCTTGAAAAGCAACTTATTGAGCCTTGGACAATTTACCGAAATTGGTTGTAAAGTTGTAATGGACGATGATGAATTACGACTTTATGACATGGGCAACAAAATCTTCCTGAAATTCACAAGATAGAGAAACCGTCTATATAAAGCAAGTTTGAAGATAGGCACACCTGTTTGCTTATTAGCAAACTTAAGTGACAACACTTGGTTATGGCACGCAAGATTAGGACACCTCAACTTTGAATCATTAAAATCTATGACTCAAAGAGAGTTAGTTCATGGAATACCTGCCATTAAACATACAACACAAATTTGTGATGTTTGTTTAATTGGTAAACAGAACAGAGCGCCATTTCTCAAGAAAGCAAAAACTAGATCAGCATCACCTTTAGATTTAGTTTATGGAGATTTATGTGGACCAATCACACCACCAACACCATCTGGAAAGAAATATATATTCTTTTTAGTAGATGACTACTCAAGATATATGTGGGCGTATTTCCTAAACACGAAAGATCAAGCATTTGATACTTTCAAGGAATACAAAGAAACAATAGAGAAGGAGCTAAGGACAACATTGGAAATGTTAAGAACTGATCGTGGAAGAGAATTCACATCTAACGAATTCACTCAATACTGCAAAGAAAAAGGCATAGCACGACAACTAACCGCACCTTACTCACCACAACAAAATGGAGTAGTTGAACGAAGGAATAGGACAATTATGTCTACAACGAGATGCATGATGAAAGCAACCAACATGCCACAAAACTTTTTGGCTGAAGCTGTTAGACACGCTATATACATTCTAAACAGCGTTCCTACAAGAGCCTTAGAAGACATTACTCCATATGAAGCTATCAAGAAAAGAAAGCCAAACTTAGAAACTTTTAGAGTTTTTGGCTGTATAGCATATGCAAAGGTACCATCACAACATTTGACAAAGTTAGATGATAGAAGCAACAAAACGGTATACTTAGGAAGCGAACAAGGATCAAAAGCTTATAGACTGTTTGATCCAACAACACAAAGGATATGTATTAGTAGAGATGTGAAGTTTAAAGAGGATGAAACATGGGATTGGAAGGATTACCTGAGTGAACAGACCAACGATGAACCAGAATGGTTTGACTTCAAAATTGAAAATCTTGAAGCAACGAATGAACATCAGGAACAAGACATCCAACCAAATGAAGAAGACAACGACATCCCTGCAAATGATGATCATGAATATGCAACATCAACAACAGACTCACCCTCACAATCACAAACACTTCGCACACCATCTACAACTTCATCGCGAATAAATACTCAATTTACAACAACTACCTCATGACATTCAACCAATCAAAATAACTCAACTATAACCCGGAATTTACATCCAGACTTTGATAATACACCATTACAAGGTTTTAGAACGTTGAATGATTTATATGAAAACACCGAGGAAGTTTTACCCGAGCATTTATTACTAGCTGAAGATGAACCTAAGAATTACAAGGAAGCATCGAACGATCAAAAATGGATTGAAGTAATGAAGGTCGAATTAGATTCCATTAACAGAAACAATACATGGGAACTAACCACTCTACAAAAAGGACATAAAGCCATTGGATTCAAATGGGTATTCAAGACCAAGAAAGATGCTAATGAAAATATAGTCAAGTATAAAGCAAGACTAGTAGCAAAAGGCTATATACAAGAGCATGACATAGAATTTGAAGAAGTCTTTGCACCTGTAGCAAGAATGGAAACAGTCCGATTACTATTAGCCATAGCTGCTAATAACAAATGGGAAGTACATCACCTAGACGTCAAATCTGCATTTCTGCATGGAGACTTAAAAGAAGAAGTGTATGTTACACAACCCGAAGGATTTGTTAGTTGATAACGCTACACGCGTCGTTCGGGGTCAAAGGAACTTCCTTTTCTTCGAGCAAGTTTTATAACACCCTAGGTAGTGAACCTAATCGTTTTAGTGTAGTAATTAGGGTAAGCCACGGGTATTGATATCGTTCTCTAGGGGAATAGAAATGCTAGTAGGGAGTTACTACGCCAAGGTTAAGGTTGAGGAAGATTATTTTTTATCTTTTTATATTTTATGAAAAATGGAAAAGTACGAATCTCGGGTATTGGATTTGGGGGGTTGGTATTTCTACCGATTACTCTACTATTATCTAATTATCTAAACTAAGGTTGTGGGAGTCTATGTCTAATTAATGTGTGTTCGTATGATAGTTTAAAGATGTGTTTACTTAGTTTGTATTACTCCTTAATTCCCTCCTATTGATGGTTGAGTGTCACGTCTTATTCCTAGTTGCGTTGTGTGTCTAAAGTTGTAGGGTATCGTTTCTCCCAACTCTTTGAACTTACCAAAGGGTCTTGTCTACAAACCCACTAGAGATTATAGACTCCTACTCTAAGGCGCTCTTGGATGGTTTAGCCTACAATTACTCGGGTAATTATCTTGATAAGGTTTTAAAAGGTACCTTTTGAGGGTCGTTTAAGCCCTTATTTGATCACTTTGTATCCGTTATTACTTAATATCGTTCCTTTTCACTTTTAGGTATCTTGAAGGCAAAATGCTGGAATGACACTTATTCGGACGAAAAGGCGCGAATATCTGAAGAAAATGGCCAAAGTCAAGAATCGAGCCACTCGATCTTTGGGAACCGAAAGGACGGCGGTGTTAATCTGACGCCGTCGCATCACTTTTGTGACTACCAAGAGCCAAATTGCTCATTTACAAGTGGCGTCGGGGTTTTAAAGAGTAGGCGTCACGACTCGGACGTCCTAGATTCGAGATCCGACGGCGCCGAAGATGAAGCCGACGGCGTCACAACCACAAGGTGACGCCGTCCAAGTCGATCAAGACTATCACGACATCGCCAAGTAGTTGATATTGTTTTGGCCATAACTTTTGCATACGAACTCGGTTTAGGTGGTTCAAAAGCCCACGCGACCGAGCGAGAAAATCTACAATTTGGTGAAAAAATGGTCGTGACGCGTCACCGTCACCCTTGCCGACAGAAAATCGCCTATAAATAGAACATTATAACTTCACTTTTGTAGGCTCTAAACCCTAACTCCGATTCCAGGATTAGATAGGTGTTTTTCCAGCAACTTTGAAGGTTTCAATCACTCCAAAACATCTTGTAATGGTTTGTTGATTATATCTTAATCCATATATTCAATTTATCATTATGTCTATCCTATGTTTGATTGATTGTGTGTATGCTTGCATGTTTACCATGTCCGCTAAATTACTTGTGTGTTTGCTTAGATATATGAAACCTAGTTGTTAATTATTGTTAGGTTGTCTCTTATCTTAATTGTAATTGGCTTAGGAGTGCGACTAGGCTATCGTTGTGTTTAATACTTGATAAATCTTTGATTGTTTATGAATGACTTAGTGGATTTCGTTTACTAAACCCAAAGATAACCTCAAAGTTAGTTTATGAATGACTTAGTGGATTTCGTTTACTATACTTAAAGGTAACTTCAAAGAGTTAGGGAATGCACACCTTACAACCTTAGAAAACACAACGCATTAAGAATAAGGACGTGACAATTCAACCTTCAATAGGAGATAACTAGGGAGTAGTAGAATCTAGGTAAACACATCTTTAACTATCATAAGAGCACACAACAATAGACATAGACTACCTTCACCTTAGTTAATTAGATAATTAGATAAGTAGAGTAATCGGTAGAAATACCAACCCCCAAATCCAATTGCCGAGATTCGTACCTTTCCATTTCATAAAATATAAAAATACAAAAATAATCTTCCTCAACCTTAACCTTAGCGTAGTAACTTCTTACTAGCATTCCTATTCCCTAGAGAACGATATCAATACCCGTGGCTTACCCTAATTACTACACTACAACGATTAGGTTCTTCGCCTAGGGTGTTATAAAACTTGCTCGAAGAAAAGGAAGTTTCCTTGACCCGAACGACGCGTGTAGCATTATCAAGTTTTTGGCGCTTGTTGCGGGAATAGTTATTGTTTAGGCTTGATTTCTATCTCGTTTAGGTCTACTCACAAGATTCCTATCAAGTGAAATATTTTTTTTCTTTTTATTAGCTTCCTTGTAGTCTATCCCCTTCTTTGTGTTTGTGTTCGTAAAACCATTTTCATTTGTCACTATGGCAAGTGAAGTAGCATTTGAATCATTAACAAATGAGGAACAATTGAATTTCACTAGTTGGTTTGGTTTTATTGTTCTAATGAATTTGTGAGTGAACTTAGAGATATCCAAAAGAATAAGGGTGTAAGATTGGATGGATTTGATATATTTTGTGTTTGTGTGGCTTCTATTCAACGATCGTTGTCAAGATCAACTCCTTTTAGTGACACCATCTTTAGAATTTTTCGGAAAAACCTCCTATGCATAAACCTTCGTTGTTACAACTTGAGGAAATGGATAAGAAGGATTTATCTAACCTTAGGAATCATGATCAAAAGACCTAGTTTTTAAGAACATGAAACCTAAACCCAAACAAGATTGTGAGATGGTTGAAGCTAAAATACCTAGTTGCATGTGGGATAGATTTCAAACATTTAGGAGATCTAGATATAATGGAGAAAAAGGTGGAAACTCAAGCCCACAAGCCCTACCATCACTTGAGGAACACACATCGCCTATAACTTACCGGAAGAAGTAGAAGAGACTATAGGAGCCCCAATTGATAGAGAACCTTTGGACCAAACACCACTAGAGAATGTAGGTTTAGATGCTTGTTGTCGTGACCTCTCTCTTAGTCCTAGGAAGTTCCTAATTTTGATGAACCGGAGCCTCAACCAAAACCTTACCCAATGTTCCGTCTTTAGATGTGAATCTTGGAATTGAATTAGGCCCCAATCCACCCATCAAAATAAATAGTCCGGGTAGTTGCTTGATAAATGTGGTAGATTCTAGGCCATTTAGAGTGGAAGCTAATATAGGAGTAACCCATGACCTTACACACTTATATCACCCATTCATGGTTGATAACAAGAAACACTATGGGTTTAAACCGGGTTTATTAGGTCAAGATGGATCCTTAACTAAGAATCTTTTGAAGTTGATAGAAGATGATCCATTCTTAGGAGAGAGATTTGATTCTCTCGCTACACCAATAGACTTAGGTAAGGTTATAATGAATGGAGCACACTCATTTGAGCATATAAATCACCCATCACCCTCTCCTCACGTAGCAAATTTCCACCCTAAGGGTGTGTATTGCTACTATCACCCGCACTTAAACTTAAGTGTTGGAAAACTTCCCTTTATCTGTTAAATAAGGGTAGAGTCGGGCTCGTGACTCGAACAAAACAAGCGCTTCTTGGGAGGCAACCCATGTGTATTTGTTTTCATTTTCATTTGTGTGTCGTATATCTTTTATTAATTGTTTATTCTCATGTTTGAATTTGTAAAATGCTTTATTTTGTCTTTAACCTCGTCTTAATTACATATAAAGGTATTTTACATAAGGGATAAGTGTAGGGAGGATTACACGTTTTCAAAAGAAACGTGAACATGAGAATTACAATTATTTAAAAGATATATATGTGTTTGTTAGAGTCAAATGCTTGTATCGAGTCATAATGGATGTTTTGCAGAATTTTCCAGATTCTAAAGATATAAATTTTCCGAATTTTTTTTCGGAAAATCGCAGACCGGTTTGTCGGGATAACGACGCGTCAGATCACAACGACGGCGTCGGGAGGAGAAAGCGCTACTACTTTTCTCGTTTTCGTGTTACTTATAAATTTTGGAATTTTCGGTCTTAATTTTCTAGAAAATCGCAAACTTCCATTCCACAAGCATTATATCTTATCTAAGTGCGGAATTACATCTTGTTGTGATTTTTCTTTGTTCGGTTTGATGCGTTGGGTTGTTTGTTTTCTTCAAGTGTGCGAGTTTAGTTTATCAAGAAGAAGTTACACAAGATTGGAAGGAGCTTTTCACACAATAATTCTTCTTGGAAAGAATTTAACCACCACTTTACACGGATCCTCTGAGCTAATCGGGAGTATTAGTTTCTTTCGTTTTAATTACCTTCCATTATCATAACTTTGATACTTTCGGGAACATTGGGGACAATGTTCGGTTTAAGTGTAGGGAGGAAAATAAAGCAGGAACTTTGAAACTATGCTTATCCTTGATTATTTGCTTTGTCCAAGTGCATTTGTGTAATAAACCATGAGAGAATGTCAGTTAGGGTAATTTTGGCACCAAATTTAAAATTTTTTATGACATATAAGAATGGGCCATTAGTCTTAACAAAAGCGTCTCATGGATAGGAAGTTATATGACTAGCACAAAACCCTTTACCACCCAAATTCCACCCAAAATGTGAGGATCGCCCTTAGATTAGTAGGAATTAAAGCATTCATCTTTAATGCTTAGAGTGTGAACCGTAGTATATTAGATTCTAGAACTTGTTTTGTGATGCATTCGAGATCGCAAGTGAGGCTACACTTGTGTAGTTAGGAATAACTAAATGATAAGAGGCATTAGGATAAACCCTTGTTTGATACACGTAATATAATTACTTCTTCCACATTGGTTGAGTAATTCCCCACACCCTTTGCGTTGTACTCATCTTTAGTACACGATACCCTAGTTAACCCCTCGAGCCTATCCTTTTCGCGGTTCTCGTGATGTTTCGGTTTTCCGAATATCAATGAAGAGCATTGTTTACACCCCACCCCAAATATACACCCAAATCGCCTTAGCCTACCCTTATGCACTCACTTTTAGTGCAAATTTTGTTATCACCCTAAACCCTTAGTTCAATTATCTAGTTGCTTGCATAAGTTGCTAAGTCGAGTCATATCCTTTGTATACAGTTTGGGATGATTGGGATTCATGGGAAAAGTTAAAGTTTATGAAATGACGGAAGGAACGTTAAAATTCAAATTCCCTTTGTTTGCATAATAATGTACCCCAAGTGTTTTGATCTTTTCAAATCGGGTCAAATTAGTGTTAGAGTAATAAAACTCAAGTGTAGGGATGTGCCTATAAATCCCTAGTATTTTGATGTTATCGTAGAGGATGGTAGAGTAAAAGTGTATAAAAAAAAAAAAAAAAAAAAAAATCGAAAAAAAATAGAAAAAGAGAAAAAGAAAAATAGAGTGAAAAAAAAAAAAAAAAAAAAAAAAAAAAAAAAAACATACAATGGCTACCATCCTACATCTATCCTTTAAATTTTGTTTGTTTATTTCGGTATCTAGAGTTTAGAGTGTCGAGTCTTGGCTTAGCAACGCCATTCTTCGTATGCTTGTAATATAGAGATTTTTGACTTACCACCACTAAATAGCCTATCCCACCAAACCCTTATTTCCTACCGTAAGCCTAACATTACAACCCTTTAAAGACCTCTTTGATAGTCTTTCCTAGGTGCTTACGCCAAAGCGATGAAGGTTTGATCTATTCTCAAGCCTATGGTAATCTATGTACTAGGACCGGTTAATGAGTGTTTATCTTCCATTTCCAATTTGTTATATTTCATATACACCGAGAGATGTGAGTATCCAAACACCCCATGTGAGGTGCTAGTATGTGATTTCCGTGCTTGTTATGACTTTCATGGGGCTTATATGTGTTGTGGACCGTTTTGAATTAATGCTTCATGACCCCAAACTTATAAATTAATTGGCTAAAAGCACATTTGCTTGAGGACAAGCAAATACCAAGTGTAGGGATATTTGATAAGGTTTTAAAGGTACCTTTTGAGGGTCGTTTAAGCCCTTATTTGATCACTTTGTATCCGTTATTACTTAATATCGTTCCTTTTCACTTTTAGGTATCTTGAAGGCAAAATGTGGAATGACACTTATTCGGACGAAAAGCGCGAATATACGAAGAAAATGGCCAAAGTCAAGAATCGAGCCACTCAGATCTTTGGAACCGAAAGGGGCGTCGGTGTTAATCATGACGCCGCCGCATCACTTTAATGACTCAAGAGCCAAATTGCTCATTTACAAGTGACGGCGGGGTTTTAAAGAGTAGGGCGTCACGACTCGGGCGTCCTAGATTCGGATCCCGACGGCGCCGAAGATGAAGCCGACGGCGTCACAACCCAGAGTGACGCCGTCTGGTCGATCAAGACTATCACGAAGACGCGCCAAGTAGTTGATATTGTTTTGGCCATAACTTTTGCATACGAACTCGGTTTAGGTGGTTCAAAAGCCCACGCGACCGAACGAGAAAATCTACAATTTGGTGAAAAATTGGTCGTGACGCGTCACTCTATAAGTGTGACGCCGTCACCCTTTGCCGACGTAAAATCGCCTATAAATAGAACATTATAACTTCACTTTTTGTAGGCTCTAAACCCTAACTCCGATTCCAAGGATTAGATAGGTGTTTTTCCAGCAACTTTGAAGGTTTCAATCACTCCAAAAACATCTTGTAATGGTTTGTTGATTATATCTTAATCCATATATTCAATTTATCATTATGTCTATCCTATGTTTGATTGATTGTGTGTATGCTTGCATGTTTACCATGTCCGCTAAATTACTTGTGTGTTTGCTTAGATATATGAAACCTAGTTGTTAATTATTGTTAGGTTGTCTCTTATCTTAATTGTAATTGGCTTAGAGTGCGACTAGGCTATCGTTGTGTTTAATACTTGATAAATCTTTGATTGTTTATGAATGACTTAGTGGATTTCGTTTACTAAACCCAAAGATAACCTCAAAGTTAGTTTATGAATGACTTAGTAAAGGTAACTTTGACGATTTCGTTTACTATACTTAAAGGTAACTTCAAAGAGTTAGGGAATGCACACCTTACAACCTTAGAAAACACAACGCATTAAGAATAAGGACGTGACAATTCAACCTTCAATAGGAGATAACTAGGAGTAGTAGAATCTAGGTAAACACATCTTTAACTATCATAAGAGCACACAACAATAGACATAGACTACCTTCACCTTAGTTAATTAGATAATTAGATAAGTAGAGTAATCGGTAGAAATACCAACCCCCAAATCCAATACCCGAGATTCGTACCTTTCCATTTCATAAAATATAAAAATACAAAAATAATCTTCCTCAACCTTAACCTTAGCGTAGTAACTTCTTACTAGCATTCCTATTCCCCTAGAGAACGATATCAATACCCGTGGCTTACCCTAATTACTACACTACAATGATTAGGTTCACTGCCTAGGGTGTTATAAAACTTGCTCGAAGAAAAGGAAGTTTCCTTGACCCCGAACGACGCGTGTAGCGTTATCATATACTCTAAGGTTCACAAAGATGAATCAAGCATTAAGTACACAACGAATGACCTATCGCATTACTAGATCATTAATCAACTAAGATAAGAAACAACCAATCAATATTTAATAATTAAGTTTCATACTTCCTAAGCAAACACACAAATAAATTAGCCGGACATGGAGAACATGCAAGCATACACACAAATAATCAAAGACATAATTGAATTAATGAAGTAAAGACTTATCTTGATGTAAGATAGGGTTTAAAACCCTAAAATCTTGTACAAGACACCTTAGGTTCGGTTTTAGGTTTTACCCAAAGACTCTCCACACAAAGACCGAAAATTCGGATTCTATATATAAGATTACAATTGCGACGGCGCACCTTATGTTTAGTGACGCCGTGTCGCCGCTCATTGGGTTTCGTCTTGGCCACGTTAACCTTGCGACGGCGTCACCTTATGTCCGTGACGCCGTCCTCTTGACTTCGACGTCGTCGGATTGCATCTAGGCCGCCCGAGTAGCGACGCCTACTCTTCCACAACCGGGCGTCGTCACTTGAAAATACGAGTTTTGAGACATGTATCGTCACAATAATTTTGGGACGGCGTCACAATGTAGCACCCGACGCCGCCTTCTACTTTCAAAGAAGCGTGAGTGTCTCGATTTCGACTTTGGCCATTTTCTTCATATATTCGCGCCTTTTCGTCCAAATAAGTGCCATTCCAAGCATTTTGCCTTCACGAGACCTAAAAGTGAAAAGGAACGATATTAAGCAATAACGGATACAAAGTGATCAAATAAGGACTTAACGACCCCTCAAAATGGTACCTTTTAAAACCTTATCAAATATCCCTACACTTGTTATTTGCTTGTCCTCAAGCAAATGTGCTTTTAGCCAATTAATTTATAAGTTAGGGGTCATGAAGCATTAATTCAAAGCGGTCCACAACACATATAAGCCCATAAAAGTCATAACAAGCACGAAATTACATACTAGCACCTCACATGGGGTGTTTGGATACTCACATCTCTCGGGTGTATAAATGAAATATAACAATATAGGAAATGGAAGATAAACACTCATTAACCGGTCCTAGTACATAGATTACCATAGGCTTGAGAATAGATCAAACCTCCATCGCTTTGGCGTAAGCACCTAGGAAAGACTATCAAAGAGGTCTTTAAAGGGTTGTAACGTTAGGCTTACGGTAGGGAAATAAGGGTTTGGTGGGATAGGCTATTTAGTGGTGGTAAGTCAAAAATCTCTATGTTACAAGCATATGAAGAATGGCGTTGCTAAGCCAAGACTCGACACTCTAAAACTCTAGATAAAATAAAATAAATAAACATAAATTTAAGGGATAGATGTAGGATGGTAGCCCGTATGTTTTTTTTTTTTTTTTAAAACATAAATTTAAGGGATAGATGTAGGATGGTAGCCCGTATTTTTTTTTTTTTTTTCACACTCTATTTTTTTTTTTTTTCTTTTCTATTTTTATTTCGATTTTTTTTCATACACTTTTACTCTACCATCCTCTATGATAACATCAAAATACTAGGATTTACAGCATATCCCTACACTTAAGTTTTATTACTCTAACACTAATTTGACCCGAATTGAAAAGATCAAAACACTTGGGGTACATTATTACGCAAACAAAGGAATTTGAATTTAACGTTCCCTTCCGTCATTTCATAAACTTTAACTTTTCCCATGAATCCCAATCGTCCCAAAGCTGTATACAAAGGATATGACTCGACTTAGCAACTTATGCAAGCAACTAGATAATTGAACTAAGGGTTTAGGGTGATAACAAACATTTGCACTAAAAGTGAGTGCATAAGGGGTAGGCTAAGGCGATTTGGGTGTATATTTGGGGTGGGGTGTAAACAATGCTCTTCATTGATATTCCGAAAACCGAAACATCACGAGAACCGCGAAAAGGATAGGCTCGAGGGTTAACTAGGGTATCGTGTACTAAAGATGAGTACAACGCAAAGGGTGTGGGGAATTACTCAACCGATGTGGAAGAAGTAATTATATTACGTGTATCAAACAAGGGTTACCCTAATGCCTCTTATCATTTAGTTATTCCTAACTACACAAGTGTAGCCTCACTTGCGATCTC
Source organism: Chrysanthemum lavandulifolium (assembly GCA_022545495.1). Taxonomy (NCBI): domain Eukaryota; kingdom Viridiplantae; phylum Streptophyta; class Magnoliopsida; order Asterales; family Asteraceae; genus Chrysanthemum; species Chrysanthemum lavandulifolium. The sequence continues at coordinate 159,953,939 of CM040244.1, read as the reverse complement.
GGAATGCATCACAAAACAAGTTCTAGAATCTAATATACTACGGTTCACACTCTAAGCATTAAAGATGAATGCTTTAATTCCTACTAATCTAAGGCGATCCTCACATTTTGGGTGGAATTTGGGTGGTAAAGGGTTTTGTGCTAGTCATATAATTTCCTATCCGTGAGACGCTTTTGTTAAGACTAATGGCCCACTCCTATATGTCATGAAAATTTTAAATTTGGTGCCAAAATTACCCTAACCGACATTTTCTCATGGTTTATTACACAAATGCAATTAGACAAAGCAAATAGTCAAGGATAAGCATAGTTTCAAAGTTCCGTTTATTTTCCTCCTACACTTAAACCGAACATTGTCTCCAATGTTCCCGAAAGTATCAAAGTTATGATAAAAGAAGGTAATTAAAAGCGAAAGAAACTAATACTCCCACGATTAGCTCGGTAGGATCCGTGTAAAGTGGTGGTTAAACTCTTTTCCAAGAAGAACGTTAGCGTTAAAAGCTTCTTCTCATCTTATGTATCTTCTTCTTGGTAAATTAAACACGCACACTTGAAGAAAACAAACGAAACCTTCACGTAAAATCGCGGTAATAATATATATAAGACTCGATTTAAACTAGGATATAATGCTTGTGGAATGGATGTTTACTGAATTTCTAAGAAAATTAAGACCGGAAAATTCCAAAATTTATAAGTAGCTCGAGAAACGAGAAAAAGTAATCGATGTTTTACTCCTCGACGCCGTCGGTTGCAATCTGACGCCGTTAGGTTATCCCGACAAAAGCGGTCTCGCGATTTTCGGAAAAATTCGGAAAATTTATATCTTTAGAATCGGAAAACTTTTCGCAAAAACATCCATTATGACTCGATACAAGCATTTGACTCGAACAAACAAACATATATATCTTTTAGTTAATTGTTATTCTCATGTTTACGTTTCTTTTGAAAACGTGTGTAATCCTCCCTACACTTATCCCTTATGTAAAATACCTTTATATGTAATTAAGACGAGGTTAAAGACAAAATAAAGCATTTTACAAATTCAAACATGAGAATAAACAATCAATAAAAGATATACGACACACAAATAAAATGAAAACAAATACACATGGGTTGCCTCCCAAGAAGCGCTTGTTTTTGTTCGAGTCACGAGCGACTCTACCCTTATTTAACGAGATAAAGGGAAGTTTTTCTACACTTAAGTTTAAGTGCGGTGATAGTAGCAATACACACCCTTACGGTGAAATTTGCTACGTGAGGAGAGGGTGATGGGTGATTTATATGCTCAAAGGAGTGTGCTCCATTCATTATAACCTTACCTAAGTCTATTGGTGTAGCGGGTGAATCAAATCTCCCTCCTAAAAATGGATCATCTTCTATCAACTTCAAAAGATTCTTAGTTAAGGATCCATCTTGACCTAATAAACCCGGTTTAAACCCATAGTGTTTCTTGTTATCAACCATGAATGGGCGATATAAGTGTGTAAGGTCATGGGTTACTCCTATATTAGCTTCCACTCTACATGGCCTAGAATCTACCACCTTTATCAAGAAACTACCCGGACTATCTATTTTGATGGGTGGATTGGGGCCTAATTCAATTCCAAGATTCACATCTAAAGATGGAAAATTGGGTAAGGTTTTTGGTTGAGGCTCCGGTTCATCAAAATTAGGAACTTTCCTAGGACTAAGAGAGAAGTCATGACAACAAGCATCTAAACCTATATTCCCTAGTGGCGTTTGGTCCAAAGGTTCTACAATCGGGGTTCCTATAGTCTCTTCTACTTCTTCCGGGTAAGTTATAGGCGATGTGTGTTCCTCAAGTGATGGTAGGACTTGTGGGTTATCCGATGGGATTAGATTTTCTACTCTATCCTCCATCTTATCAAGATCACCTATGTATTCATTTTGTACTGTGGTAGCGCCTAACCATGACATGCACCTTGGTACCTCAACTCTAATCATCTCCTTCCTAAACAACCTTTCCGACCGAAGTTTCCAAATTGAAAATAGGTCTAAAGATTCGTTTTTGGGTCCCATGTTCCACTTCTAAATTGGGCGTGAATCTCAAAGGTTTCCCATGCATTTGAACACCACGTCCCAAATATCCCCATCCGCTACATAGTCAAGTCTCCTTTGGGTTTCGTGGGCGATCTGAGTTTAAAAGAATTGTAGTGGAAACGAGAAATCAATACCATGATAAAGGACTTTTATAATAAATATTTAATTCGAGTCCACGCCCCGGAAAGGATTCATCATGATGTTCTTTGGAACCTCAAGATCTCATTTTGGAGTGGAAGGGTAAATTATGTAGTAGATTTTTGATTGGGTGAAAGTTTTGGCGATTCGCGTTCTCCATAACGCTAACGGAATAGTCAATGAAAATGGTTACGAACAAAGGTCACGAAGAAGGGGATAGACTACGAGGAAGCTAAAATGAGAAAAATTTTACTTGATAGGAATCAAGCAAAGAAACCTAAACGAGGTGGACTACTAACTAGCTATTCTATTCCCCACGCGCCAAAACTTGATAACGCTACACGCCGTTCGGGATCAAAGGAACTTCCTTTTCTTCGAGCAAGTTTTATAACACCCTAGGCGATGAACCTAATCGTTGTAGTGTAGTAATTAGGGTAAGCCACGGGTATTGATATCGTCTCTAGGGAATAGGAATGCTAGTAGGGAGTTACTACGCTAAGGTTAAGGTTGAGGAAGATTATTTTTATCTTTTATATTTTATGAAAAATGGAAAAGTACGAATCTCGGTATTGGATTTGGGGTTGGTATTTCTACCGATTACTCTACTATTATCTAATTATCTAAACTAAGGTTGTGGGAGTCTATGTCTAATTAATGTGTGTTCGTATGATAGTTTAAAGATGTGTTTACTTAGTTTGTATTACTCCTTAATTCCCTCCTATTGATGGTTGAGTGTCACGTCTTATTCCTAGTTGCTTTGTGTGTCTAAAGTTGTAGGGTATGCGTTTCTCCCAAACTCTTTGAACTTACCAAAGGGTCTTGTCTACAAACCCACTAGAGATTATAGACTCCTACTCTAAGGCGCTCTTCGGATGGTTTAGCCTACAATTACTCAGGTAATTATACTCTAAGGTTCACAAAGATGAATCAAGCATTAAGTACACAACGAATGACCTATCGCATTACTAGATCATTAATCAACTAAGATAAGAAACAACCAATCAATATTTAATAATTAAGTTTCATACTTCCTAAGCAAACACACAAATAAATTAGCGGACATGGAGAACATGCAAGCATACACACAAATAATCAAATACATAATTGAATTAATGAAGTAAAGACTTATCTTGATGTAAGATAGGGTTTAAAACCCTAAAATACTGTACAAGACACCTTAGGTTCGGTTTTAGGTTTTACCCAAAGACTCTCCACACAAAGACCGAAAAATTCGGATTCTATATATAAGATTACAATTGCGACGGCGTCACCTTATGTTTAGTGACGCCGCCGTGTCGCCGCCATTAGGGTTTCGTCTTGGCCACGTTAACCTTGCGACGGCGTCACCTTATGTCCGTGACGCCGTCTCTTCGCTTTCGGCGTCGTTCGATTGCATCTAGGCCGCCCGAGTAGCGACGGCCTACTCTTCCACAACCGGACGTCATCACTTGAAAATACGAGTTTGAGACTGTATCGTCACAATAATTTTGGGACGGCGTCACAATGTAGCACCCGACGCCGCCTTCTACTTTCAAAGAATCGTGAGTGTCTCGATTTTGACTTTGGCCATTTTCTTCATATATTCGCGCCTTTTCGTCCAAATAAGTGCCATTCCAGCATTTTGCCTTCACGAGACCTAAAAAGTGAAAAGAACGATATTAAGCAATAACGGATACAAAGTGATCAAATAAGGACTTAAACGACCCCTCAAAATGGTACCTTTTAAAACCTTATCATTAGTTTTATGGATATAAATTAGTAGACATGAGTTAGGATCGAACTCAAGACTATGGGATTGCACACTTTACGTATGAGAATTTAAAGTTAAATAATTAAATATAAACGTTGTATTTATTTATTTATTAAACGAAACAACTAACGGACGTTAAGTAATTAATGTAATGGACTAACGGACGTTAAAGGTATTTGGAAAAGGACTAAATTGCAAAAGTTGGGAAGGTTCCGGAATCCCTATGGGATGCCATAAACCGATCGGCCAAGGATCAAAACAAGGAAAGAAAACCAACTTGTTCACCAAGTTTACTTGGGTATATAAACAAGGCCAGGGGTTTTATTTTTCCATATCTCTTGTGCTCATTAGCTAAACCCTAAAAATTGTTTTGTGTGTGTTTTCTTGTCCAAACCGATCGTACATCATTCATTGGTGTCGATCCATTACTTTTCATAAACCAAGTTATTTTGTTTGATAAAACTAGCATTACTTTAATTCGGTTTAGTACGTGTACAAGAACATAGTAATAACATACTTTTGTTATTATCTTGGATTGAATTACAAAGCGGTGAGGGTAATTCACATAATCCTATAAACCCTAATTAGGGTTCATCCTAATTGCTAGTTTGTGGATTTGATTCTTGTTCGCTAGAATCAAGAAAAGGTACATATATTCTTTTATGTTGATTTAGCATATCCACACTTAAGTTTTATTACTCTAACACTAATTTGACCCAATTGAAAAGATCAAAACACTTGGGGTACATTATTACAAAACAAAGGAATTTGAATTTAACGTCACTTCCGTCATTTCATAAACTTTAACTTTTCCATGAATCCCAATCGTCCCAAACTTATACAAAGGATATGACTCGACTTAGCAACTTATGCAAGCAACTAGATAATTGAACTAAGGGTTTAGTGATAAAAACATTTGCACTAAAGTGAGTGCATAAGGGGTAGGCTAAGGCGATTTGGGTGTATATTGGGTGGGTTAAATAATGTCTTCATTGATATTCGAAAACGAAACATCACGAGAACGCGAAAAGGATAGGCTCGAGGGATTAACTAGGGTATCTGTACTAAAGATGAGTACAACTGATGTTGGGGAATTACTCAACCGATGTGGAAGAAGTAATTATATTAAGTTCAAACAAGGGTTACCCTAATGCCTCTTATCATTTAGTTATTCCTAACTACACAGTGTAGCCTCACTTTCATCTCAGAATGCATCACAAAACAAGTTCTAGAATCTAATATACTACGGTTCACATTCTAAGCATTAAAGATGAATGCTTTAATTCCTACTAATCTAAGGGCGATCCTCCATTTTGGGTGGAATTTGGTGGTAAAGGGTTTTGCTAGTCATATAATTTCCTATCCGTGAGACGCTTTTGTTAAGACTAATGGCCCCCTATATGTCATGAAAATTTTAAATTTGGTGCCAAAATTACCCTAACCGACATTTTCTCATGGTTTATTACACAAATGCAATTAGACAAAGCAAATAGTCAAGGATAAGCATAGTTTCAAAGTTCCGTTTATTTTCTCCCTACACTTAAACAAATTGTTCCAATGTTCCCGAAAGTATCAAAGTTATGATAAAAGAAGGTAATTAAAAGAAAGAAACTAATACTCCCAGATTAGCTCGGTAGATCCTGTAAAGTGGTGGTTAAACTCTTTCCAAGAAGAACAAGTTAGTAAAAGCTTCTTCTCATCTTATGTATCTTCTTGGTAAATTAAACGCACATTGAAGAAAACAAACGAAACCTTCAGATAAATCGGTAATAATATATAAAGACTCGATTTAAACTAGGATATAATGCTTATGGAATGGATGTTTATGAAATTTTAAGAAAATTAAGACACGAAAATTCCAAAAATTTATAAGTAGCTCAAACGAGAAATAATCGATGTTTTATCTCAATGCAATCAGTTGCAATCTGGAGTTAGGTTATCTGACAAAATGACTCGATTTTTCGAAAAATTTGAAAATTTATATCTTTAGAATCGAAAACTTTACAAAAACATCCATTATGACTCGATACAAGCATTTGACTCGAACAAACAAACATATATATCTTTTAGTTAATTGTTATTCTCATGTTTACGTTTCTTTTGAAAAGCGTGTTAATCCTCCCTACACTTATCCCTTATGTAAAATACCTTTATATGTAATTAAGACGAGGTTAAAGACAAAATAAAGCATTTTACAAATTCAAACATGAGAATAAACAATCAATAAAAGATATACGACACAAATAAAATGAAAACAAATACACATGGGTTGCCTCCCAAGAGCGCTTGTTTTTGTTCGAGTCACGAGCTGACTTACCCTTATTTAAAGATAAAGTTGGAAGTTTTTTACACTTAAGTTTAAGTCGGTGATAGTAGAAACACACCTACGGTAGAAATTTGCTACGTGAGAGAGGGTGATGGGTGATTTATATGCTCAAAGGATGTGCCCATTCATTATAACCTTACCTAAGTCTATTGGTGTAAGAATGAATCAAATCTCCTCCTAAAATGGATCATCTTCTATCAACTTCAAAAGATTCTTAGTTAAGGATCCATCTTGACCTAATAAACCCGGTTTAAACCCATAGTGTTTCTTGTTATCAACCATGAATGGCGATATAAGTGTGTAAGGTCATGGGTTACTCCTATATTAGCTTCCACTCTACATGGCCTAGAATCTACCACCTTTATCAAGAAACTACCCGACTATCTATTTTGATGGGTGGATTGGGGCCTAATTCAATTCCAAGATTCACATCTAAAGATGGAAAATTGGGTAAGGTTTTTGGTTGAGGCTCGGTTCATCAAAATTAGGAACTTTCCTAGACAAAGAGAAGTCATGACAACAAGCATCTAAACCTATATTCCCTAGTGGCGTTTGGTCCAAAGGTTCTACAATCTGGGTTCCTATAGTCTCTTCTACTTCTTGGATAAGTTATAGGCGAATGTGTTCCTCAAGGATGGTAGGACTTGTGGGTTATCCGATGGGATTAGATTTTCTCTATCCTCCATCTTATCAAGATCACCTATGTATTCATTTTGTACAGTGGTAGCGCCTAACCATGACATGCACCTTGGTACCTCAACTCTAATCATCTCCTTCCTAAACAACCTTCAACAAGTTTCCAAATTGAAAATAGGTCTAAAGATTGCTTTTTGGGTCCCATGTTCACTTCTAAATTGGGCGTGAATCTCAAAGGTTTCCCATGCATTTAACACGCCCAAATATCCCCATCCGCTACATAGTCAAGTCTCCTTTGGGTTTTAGGCATACGAGTTTAAAAGAATTGTAGTGGAAACATGAAATCAATACCATGATAAAGGACTTTTTATAATAAATATTTAATTCGAGTCCACGCCTTGAAAGGATTCATCATGATGTTGCTTAATGAACACTCTAAGATAACTCATTTTGATGGAAGGTAAATTATGTAGTAGAATTTAAATATGAAAGTTTTGGTTACGTTCCATAATGGTAAGGAATAGTCAATGAAAATGGTTACACAAAGGTCACGAAGAAGGGGTTATAGACTACGAGGAGCGTAAAATGAGAAAAATCTTTACTTGATAGTGAATCATACAAAGAAACCTAAACGTAGTAGGACTACTAACAGCTATTCTATTCCAAACGTAGCAAAACTTGATAACGCTACAGCTCGTCGGAGTCAAAGATACTTCCTTTTCTTGAGCAAGTTTTATAACACCTAGGCGATGAAACCTAATCGTTGTAGTGTAGTAATTAGGGTAAGCCACGGGTATTGATATCGTTTCTAGGGAATAGGATATTGCTAGTGGGAGTTACTACGCTAAGGTTAAGGTTGAGGAAGATTATTTTTATCTTTTATATTTTATGAAAAATGGAAAAGTTACGAATCTCGGGTATTGGATTTGGGGTTGGTACTTTCTACCGATTTACTCTACTATTATCTAATTATCTAAACTAAGGTTGTGGAGTCTATGTCTAATTAATGTGTGTTCGTATGATAGTTTAAAGATGTGTTTACTTAGTTATGTATTACTCACTTAATTCTCTATTGATGGTTGAGTGTCACGTCTTATTCCTAGTTGCTTTTGTGTCTAAAGTTGTAGGTATCGTTTCTCCCAAACTCTTTGAACTTACCAAAGGGTCTTGTCTACAAACCCACTGAGATTATAGACTCCTACTCTAAGGCTCTTGGATGGTTTAGCCTACAATTACTCGGTAATTATACTCTAAGGTTCACAAAGATGAATCAAGCATTAAGTACACAACGAATGACCTATCGCATTACTAGATCATTAATCAACTAAGATAAGAAACAACCAATCAATATTTAATAATTAAGTTTCATACTTCCTAGCAAACACACAAATAAATTAGCGACATGGAGAACATAAGCATACACACAAATAATCAAATACATAATGAATTAATGAAGTAAAGACTTATCTTGATGTAAGATAGGGTTTAAAACCCTAAAATCTGTACAAGACACCTTAGGTTCGGTTTTAGGTTTTACCCAAAGACTCTCCACACAAAGACCGAAAAATTCGGATTCTATATATAAGATTTACAATTGCGGCGCACCTTATGTTTAGTGACCGCACGTGTCGCCATGTGGTTTCGCCTTGGCCACGTTAACCTTGCGGGCGTCACCTTATGTCCGTGACAGACCTCTCAACACGGCAGTTGCATTATACATTAAAGAATCACTACAAAAAAGGCCCTTTTAGGACCTTTTCTCTGACGCTTTTTAGGCAGTGTCCTAAAAACACATCTAATATGACAAGTCAGTTTATGAGTCTTATTATCATGGAACCTAATAGGACATTTCATGTATTGGTCTTATTAGATGAGTTTTATAAGACACTTACTCAAATGAGTCTCGTTATGATATAACATAATAAGACATTTGCTATTTAGGTCCTAATATCTTAGGTTTTATAGGACTCTAAGCCGTAGAGGTCATATTATATATTATCTAATATGACACAGGTATATGCGTCCTATTATATTTGATTTTATACGACACTTATATAGATTGGTCATATAATGAAGAATTTTAATAGGACACTTAGTATATATATTGTATTAAATAGGTTTTATAGGACACTTATTTACTTAGGTTTTATTAAGGAAAAAACTTGATACGACACTTGATATTTTAGTCTTATTATCACAATTTTTATCAAATACTAGTTTGTTGGTGTCTTATTGTATTTGACCTTATAGGACACCTAATGTATATGAGCTCTGCACATTTCATATACGTTATTATTGTATTTTACAAAAGTCAAAACTATTACACATATTTATTCTAACGTTGTGTTACTAGTTTTTTTAACAATATTTTACAACCTACACCACTCTTCGAACCAATTAGGTTGAAAGTGTCATTTGACTTAAAGAACTCAACTTCAAACATGAAAGTAAAAGTTCGATTGAACTCAAGTGAAGTTTTGATCAATTAATTTCATAGTCAACTGAAGTTTTGATATTTCAATTCTATATTCAAGTCAAGCTTGACAAGTTTGTATTACGTTTGGGGAAGACAAACGTACAACGACTACATAAACTTTTTCAAATGAAAAATCTTTAAGTGACTTAAGTTTGTGTGATGATCTAAACTCAATTTTGCGTGAACTAGTTGACCAAAATGTTAGACATTGTAACACGTTACCATAAAAAGATTATGCGAAATTTTGTATTGTAATTTACTCGATTACGTCCTAAATCTAATAAAGAAAACTTCACATGTAATTTAAAATTTATATTGAATTACTCATTATAAATCTCAAACTTAATGATATAAAATTTTAATTATTAAAAATTTGATCAATATATCTTTATTATTTGGGAATATATTAGCTACAACTAATTGTAGCTAATTGGCTACAATTTTGTGCTATATAATGTGGGTCCTTATTTTTTTTGTGAGTCCTGATTCTTTTCTGTGGGTCCCTGATTCATTGATAGTGTATTTTTTATGAAGGATTGTAGCCAATTGGCTACAAAAATTGTAGCCAAACTATCCCCTATTTATTTTACATAAGTTAAGTATTTGTAAAACTAAAATTCTTTTTGATGAAACTCAATATATTTAGCACTTTCCCTCCGCCTTTTCCCCCCCAATTTGATTTTATTTTTATGTACATCCCGCTCTTGTTAAGCCCAAAGCAAAACTATTCCTCTTCCCCTCTCACCATTTACACTGGATCTGCTTTTCCCCTCATATTATCTCTCGACACAGTTACAAAAAACAAGGTAAAAAACCTCTTTCACATTCCTTTACTAACTATCTAAGCGTTATCTAGGCTTATTATAATTTTCGAAATATTGAAACCGTAGTTTTTTGTTCTTTGATTATTTTTGTAATTAATTGGTAGAATTGGTAATTGGTAATTTTTTGTTCTTTGATTATCTTTGATTATAATTTTCGAGATCTAGGCTTATTATAATTTACGATTTTTGTAATTAATTGGTAGAATTGAGTAATAAGTATATGCCCTAAACTTATATCTCCAAGCTTAGTAATTAAATTAGGGCATTAAGAATATATGTAATGGTTTAAAGAATAAATGATTTATTTTCAGATGACGCCGTCAAGGAAATATAAGAGAGCTCACACCAGAAGTGGCAACAACAACCAACAAGTTGAAGATGTACTTCAGATATGTAGTAATTTTGTGGCCTGTTTATATGGTTCATTATAAGCGCTTACTTTATTAGAATATTTATTTATTGCAACTTTTCATTTTTAGTTCAAGTGATTCAACGCAAAAGAGTTAGAAGACCAACATTTATGCCAAAAGTTTGGACCAAATCTGACGAGGAGCGTATTAATGTTTCATTCGATGAATATGGACAACCCATTGATAAGAAAACAACAAGCACTTTTACCCATTTCATGGGATCCTATGCAAGGAGTGGAAAATATTATCCGCTTCTCAAACCATGGGCTAAAGTTAGGAGTGCTAAGAAAAAGACTTTGCTCGACGTCATAAATGTATCCTAAAAGTTCATTCGTGAATAATTGTCTAATATATATGTTTCCACATCTAACTGCATTATTGAATTTTTTTTGGTAGGATAAGTTTGAGCTTCCAATAGGCTGCGATGATTGGGTTTTGAAGTCCTTTGGAAAGAAGGTTAGGAATTGGAGAGCGAGAGTGAAGAAAGACTATTATGATCCGTCATTGTCTTATCGTGAACAAATTAACTCCAAGCCAAAATGAGTGCATCTGAGTCAATGGAAGAAACTTGTTAAGACTTGGAATAAAGAAAATTCAAAGGTATGTTAAATTGCTTGCTAGTGTTTCCACTAGTACTTGTTTTGCTTACTGATTCTTTGAATGACTAGTGGTGTTTAGGCCTACTGATTCTTTGCAAAAAATGACTAGTGGTGCATTCATTATGAGATTATGCCAGGGGTGTTATAGGGTTGTCTTATTGAATTTGACAAAAAAACGTATTTGAACTTAAACACTTAAATGTAGCTCGACTGTATGACGTTTCAGTACAAACAAGAAAAGGCATCAAATAGTCAACTGCCCATTTAACCGTAGTTAACCGTAGCTGGACTGTATGTTTTTGGTATAATTTAAGTTCTGCAGCTAACTTTAATGGTAAGATTGCCTAAGATGGCCACTATGTTAGCCACCTCATATATACTAAAATGTGGCACAATGTCAATATGATTTTGGTATAATTTAAGATTGCCTAAAATGGTTAAGTTTTGCAGCTAACTTTAAGTGTGGCACAATGTCAATATGTTGTATACGAATTACAGTGACATCCTTAGTTTTAGTTCTTAGGAGACAAATAAGTGTGGCACAATGTCAATATGTTGTATACGAATCACAAAAGCTGTATTACAGTGGCATCCTTAGTTTTAGTTTTGTCAAAGATTCTGAACTAAACTATAGAATAAAAAAAAATAATGATTGCACAATGAAATATTAATGGGCTAAAATTACATGTGAAACAAGTGTTTTGTAGATATCGGGTCATATCGCGTTGACCCAATAACCTGACAAGAAAAATAATACAACCCTAACCCGACTCAATAACAATATTGGGTTATTGGGTTCGGTTCAAGCCAAATTGACCCGTTTATATTTCTATTGTGTAAAATGTATGATTTGAGGTGTAGAATGCATATATAACCTGGTTCATTTGATTGTCTACTGATATAGTGTCCATATATCAGTTAAGTAGTGGCTAAAGAATAAGATTTTCAATAATCAAACATTAACGACTAAGTATCTATTTGTTACTTTAAAACACAATTAACAAATAATGAAAATTCAAAAGTTGTTTGGCTTTATCTAAACACTCAAAAGTGATTAAGATGTTATGAAAGCTGTTTGTGCAGAATTTTAACTAAGCAAAACACTTGGTTGAGCAAACTACTGATATAGTGTCCATACTCCATATGATTAGTGGTGACTTGCATATTTATAACATATCCTAAATTGCATGTTTATATTAATTTATTTATTAAACCAAACACTCCTTAGATAATAGTAATGTCTGTTATATTGTCTGCATATTAATAGCACACATCCAAAAAATAGCAGCCACAAAAGTCATATGAGATAACCAACCTATTACCCTTGGACATATTGGAAAACAATCCCAATCTAGATTGAAACAAACTAAGGAATTGGCATGTATAAGTACTTAACTGTAGTTTATAAAATTTCCATGTTTAATAAGTAGTACTAAATATCAAGAAATTCACATTATAAGATTACGTAAAACAGATGTCATGGTAAATTTATATGTTTCATATTAAAAATGTAAGAAAGCAAGTTATTCTGTAAAAGTTTATTAAGAAAATAATATAATATAAAATTTACTCATTTTGTCAATGAACATGTATGAAATGGATAATTGGATATCACGTTCGATACTTCCTATATAGTTGTATCACATATTAATATGTACTGATAATATTTTTTTGTTTTGAAACAAGAATCCTTAGGTGGACATGAACTAAAAAGAAGGGAACTGTTTCATGCTTGCTTCTCTACCGATGGAATTGCAAAAAATGTAGAAGCAGCAAATGCAATTGTATGTATTATATACCCAATACTTGCCTGAAAGATAACTAACATGTACTATGACTTACGTTTATTTGTTTGTTGTTGCAAGTGTAGTCATTTAAAGGAAAGTTATTTATTATCTTTGATACAGGATCAAATGGAAGAATTAAGCTCTCAACTTCTGGATGGCTTAGATTATCTACTTCGACTTTATGGGTTGTATAATTGTAGGTGGTACGTGAGGATGGTGCATGAAGATGATTCATGATGACTAAGATTATCTACTTCGACTTTTGTTCTCCTTGTTGAGTTTCCATGTAATAAAATTTAGTAGACTATTTTGGATGATGTTAACCTTAATCGGGTTAAAAATTTTGTTATGTATATGAAACTTCTTACTTTTACTTTAAATGGCTTTGACTCATTAATCTCTTATATGTTGTGTTTTATATTGTGTTAAACTAAAGTTGTTCTTAGCACCTAAAACTATTTCATTATATTGAAAATAAAATTTTGTAAAAATAGAAAGCGTTATATAGTGCATATATGTCACGACACTAAATTTGGTCTCAAGAGGCACATGTGTATTAGGACCTTTTTCTTGCACTTAAATAAGAGTTAATGCAACACACAATTTCGTCCTAAGAAAGCACTTTTTAGGACGCATGAATGCGTACCTTTTAGGACAAATGAATGCGTCTCAATACATGATAGAAGGTTAGCATATCTTAGAACACTTTAAAGCGTCCTATTAACTTGTCTATTAGAACATAAATTGCGTCGTATAAAATGATTTATGGGACTATTTTTTTTGTTTCATAATATTGGCGCTTATTAGGATGCTTATAGGTGTCTTAATAATTTTTACACTTTATACAACGCCTTTATATGTGACACTTATATCATTGGTCCTAATATGCTAAAGGTCCTATAAAGTAACTTGATAGGACACTATTCGGTGTCCTATAAGACGTGATTTCTTGTAGTGAATAAGAATACTTTAAACTTTAAATGTTTGAAAGTTTAAATTGTCATAAATTGGTGATAGAGGATGTCACACACTTTATGAATTATTATGTGGATTGTTGAATGCACACATACAAGGACTTCATTAATTGAATTCTTGAAATAAGTATTCTCAAAATTATGATAGATCAAGTTGGTTGATTTATGCCTTGTCAACATGTATGATTGTCATTACTTGAGGCATAATTCATCAACTGGAATTTTCATGCATTGATCTATTTGGTATTTGGATAAAGGATGTTAAACAATTATTATGATAAATCAAATACTTGGTATGTTTGATTTTATAATATATTGTATCATATATTTGCATGTTTAATCCGTGAATAAATTTATTTATTCTAAATCGTCCGTTGTCGATTAATGATATGGGAGTATCATTAAATTAAGACAAATCTGAGAGATATTGTAGAATATACTTGAAAATATATTGATGAGAATGCATACCAATTTCAGATGATATTCAATGAATTGAATATAGGACTTATCCCAACTACATAATTTACTTTGTGGATATTGTTATAAGTAAATTATGAATAGTTATCCTCGGACTTGAGATACCGGATAAGTGTCATGAATGTAGTGCACTTCGTGGAGCAACTTAACGCTATCGTGGCGGTAGTCATAAGGGTTGTTTCTGAAGTGTTGCAAAGTTCATGGGTTATTCTCGTAGTCAAGATATAATTTGTTCCTTTAAATTTATTTTGGAGTTTAATATCTTTGGGCCCTCGTAGGGTTGACAAGATGTTTGCGTGCCACGCCCAAAGATCTCCCAGATATGTTCGGAAGATTTGGTAATCTTGGTCAATCACTAACAAGAAACAGAATGGTTGAATAACGAATGACTTAATTCCATATCTTTATTTAACATGGTATTAGAAACAAAAGGATAATAATAATGAGAAATCATTAAAAGGTTTTCCAGAGCCTTGCTCGAGTTGTACTAGAGGCATCAAAGTGTTGCTAGACGCTAACCGAATGTGATCACTCTATTAAGATATATCCAGTGGGAGTCATTAGTTTTATGGATATAAATTAGTAGACGTGAGTTAGGATCGAACTCGAGATGGGATTGCACACTTTACGTATGAGAATTTAAAGTTAAATAATTAAATATAAACGTTGTATTTATTTATTTATTAAACGAAACAACTAACGGACGTTAAGTAATTAATGTAATGGACTAACGGACGTTAAAGGTATTTGGAAAAGGACTAAATTGCAAAAGTTGGGAAGGTTCCGGAATCCCTATGGGATGCCATAAACCGATCGGCCAAGGATCAAAACAAGGAAAGAAAACCAACTTGTTCACCAAGTTTACTTGGGTATATAAACAAGGCCAGGGGTTTTATTTTTCCATATCTCTTGTGCTCATTAGCTAAATCCTAAAAATTGTTTTGTGTGTGTTTTCTTGTCCAAACCGATCGTACATCATTCATTGGTGTCGATCCATTACCTTTTCATAAACCAAGTTATTTTGTTTGATAAAAACTAGCATTACTTTAATTCGGTTTAGTACGTGTGTACAAGAACATAGTAATAACATACTTTTGTTATTATCTTGGATTGAATTACAAAACGGTAAGGGGTAATTCACATAATCCTATAAACCCTAATTAGGGTTCATCCTAATTGCTAGTTTGTGGATTTGTGATTGGTGCAAAACCGTCAAGTTATCTCACGCAAGCTAGCCACTTGTGAATGACCAACCGTAAGAAACTCAAAACAGTTCACACACCAATGCAATTTAAGATCAGAGGAATATAGTGGATTCCTGGGTCGTTAAGTCCCACGGAGGATGAATTGGTGTTAAACAACTTCAGATGTCGAATAATCACTAAGGATAGTGATTAATAAGGTTTTTGAGAAATTTATACCTAAAGAAAAGATTTACAAATTACAGCGACTTAAATACAAATTAAGAAAATTAAAAAGATAAAATATATTAAATAAACGCTATCACTATTTTTACAATGATGAACGTTTAAAACCTAAAACGTACGTTTAAATAAAATTACGTAAACGTACAAAATAAAACGTGAGTTTAAAGAAATAAAAGGCCTATAAATATGAAAATGATATTTTTACAATCCTAATAATAAAAGAAAATTATTAGAAAAAGAAAATTATTTTTACAACTATTTAGTTAATTATTATTAATTAAAAACTATTTATTAAGTATTTAAAATGCACTAAAATATAAGAAAATACAAAATTAACCCAGAAAAATAAAATTATAACTTAGAAAAATCTAAAATATGATAAACTTATTTTAAAACTGAAAATATATTTTTTAGACTGTTTATGTATTTATTATTAATTTAATACTATTTAAAACTAATTAAAATGCTAAAAAATACTATTTAAACCAAGAAAATTATGGAAAAAATACTTTTTATGACTTTTATATTTATCTTAATCTATGAAAATTGAAAACATATTTTTTAAGCTTTTTCGATTTATTTGTATTAAAACTATTTAAAAGACTTAAAACTATTTTAAATAAAGAAAAATACTAAACGTTGATGGAAAAATCTGAAAATTCAGGAAAACACTAAAATATTATTCTTAATCTATGAAAATATAAAACATATGCTTATGTGTGAGAATAAGAAGTCATAGATGTAATCGCTATTAATGAATTCAAAATAAGCTAAAAGCCACAAATGACCACCAAATAATCACGAAGCTAAGTTATGCTATATTAACTTAATACTAACCTATTCCAACCATCCTAAACTTCGAAAAACATATTAAGCCAAAATTATGCAAAACAAAAACTAGTTTTATTGAAATGGGACAACATTGGGGTGATCTAAGAGTGGGGTCCATGAGCTTAAGCTCAAAAGATTGACTAAAATGGATAGTCACCTGGGTGGTGAGTGATAAGGAACCAAGAACCACCAGTGGGGTCCATTGGTGTGGCTGTGGGACCCACCAAAGTGGTGGTGATGCCCACTGTTGTGGTTGTGCAGGGCTGCACAGAACATGTTTTCAGAGAAGGGGTCAAAAGAAAGCTAAGAATAAGGACTTTATAAGCTAAGTGGTGATGAACTACTATTTTTCTAATTTAGTTGAGCAACTAAAGTTTACTATCCCAAAAGGATTTAAACTAAATCTTAAAATTGAGTCCTACATAAAATTATTCATTTTATTCAAAAACTGACCAAAAGAAAATTTGACTTTTTTATTTACAAAGCAGTTTGACTTTTATGAACTTTGGCTTGATTCTAAGTTATCTAATTTGATGTATTAAGCTATTATAGGACTGAATTAAGTTAAATAAACAACTTCCAAACTAGAATGCATGATTATGAAACATAAATATCTAATGATTATGCATTAGGACGTAATCAAGTTAATTTTGACTTTTCAAGGAACAAGGACTGAATTTTCTTGTTGAAATGAGTTATTAGACTCTAAGGTAACATGAAGAAAATACAAACAACAACTCAAACATCCTCTAGCACAGTTAACTAATAATATCCAAACACCTTTTTTTATGACTGTTTTGATGAATTTCAAAGCAACTCAAAGATTAAGGCCATAAACTTGATTAAGGAACTTATAATATCAAATATTAAAGCTAAATAGGCAGTAAACAACAACACTTATCAACATAAAACTAAGAAATTATTCTTATGCTATTGTGACTGTGAAAATAAAACTTTTATTAACTATAAATTAAAATGATCAAGCTAACTGTTATATTGTTTAATTATACTTAAATATATCAAAGAAACATGAACCAATAGAAATTTAAGCTAATTAATGGCTTAAATAGTGAAATACCAAAATGGATACAAAGGGCTTACAAGATTGATTTGGCTGAAAACCAAGAACAAGGACCAACTATCACCCCTATTAGCTTACCACTAAGCTTCTACACCAAATTCAATCCAAAATCAGCACTGCTTCAACCTCTTGCACCATTTTCCATAGATTTTTAATTTTAGAACTAATTTATTTGTATTTTTGAGAATTTTTCTTTTTCTTTTTTAAAACTAAACTGAATTTTAAATGTTTCTAACAACTCATAAGCTTTTTCAAGAGCTTATATAAGCTTAAGAAGCAATAACAATCACTAATAACAACAATTGAGTGTTTTGAGATTTTGAACTAAGAAATAAGCATAAACTGGATTTGTAAACTTTAACTGAAATTAACACTGAAAATAAGTCTTTATTACAATGAGATAACTTAACAAGGAGCTTGGAAACTTTAACATAAACTGGAAAACTTAAAAATAATTAAAACGACATAAGGAAAATTAAATTACACTACTTAGTTTCTCATCTTGCTTCCTCTCTCTTATATGGATGACCCAAATGTATCTCCCCACGTTCCTTGCTCTTTCCCAAGTCTCAATTTGACCATTGATGCAGTCAAAGTGATCCTACCCGTTTAAATGATTTTGGCGCCAAAGTCCAAAAGGTAGCTTGCAGCCTGATATATTTCAATTAATGCATTTAGGATTGTAGTAGAGGCTTAGGGAACAAGTATGAGAGATATTTTGGCAAGTTGGGAGAGTTTGGAAGAAAACAGAGGTTTGATGCAGCTTTGGAGGAAAAAGTAGTGTGGGTTGTATTTAATGGAAAGGTGGGGTGACAGAGGTGGTGGAGGGAGTAGGTTGGTGAGCTGTAGTGGTGAGATGGAGGTGAAGAGGTGGCAAAACCACCTGGTATGGTGACTGGGGTGGTTTTGGAGAAGATGAATAGTGAAGGCGGGATTGGGTTTGTTTGACCGTTTGACCCCGTGGTTTTATTTATTTAACATTGGGCCGGGTTGTGGTGTTGGGTAAGGGTAAGGTGGGCTGGGTAGTGTTTAGGATTGGGTTTAGTTTGGATTTGGTAATAATAAGGGTCCGGTTGGTTTTATTTTTACACAAGGACCATTTTTGTAATTTGAGCAAAGTTAAGGGTTAAACTTGCCACCTTTCCAAACATCCTTCCAAGGGCCAAACCTGCCAATAATATAAACACAAGGACCATAGTTGATAATTATTCATTTTTAAACTTAAAGGGACCTTAATTGTCATTTTTGGATTTTGAGGGACTAAAAGTGTAATTTCCCAAAAGTTATCAATATGTTCCAAATTTTCAATCATGCATAGTACAAGGGTATATTTTAATAAATTTCCATTTTGAATACCGGGGACTAAGTTTGCCAATTTTGAAACTTGAGGGTAAAATTGCCATTTGTGAAAACTTTCATCCAGGATCATTTGTGAATATTTTGGTTTCCCAAGGACTTAAGTTAAATTTTCTTTCATTTTAAACATTTAGGGACTAGTTTTGACATTTTGTGTAACCGTGGATGAAAATGACATTTGTGTGAACTTTGCGCATTTTCACTTGTTTTCAATCTTTTGTACCGAATCACATAGAAACACATTTCATTGATATTTATAACATTTTGTGAGTCATTTGTGTGTTTTGGTCATTTTGTGGGTTTAAATAGTATAAAAGATATGTGTAATTAGGCACATATCAAATCCTCACACTAAACTATTGCTAGTCCCTAGCAATTTTTATTTAAAACTTAATGGATTTTAAAACTCTTTACCAAAAGCCATCACTACGGAGTAGCCAGTTGTTTCGATTCAAGTAAGAACCTTGGTACAATGATAACCAAATGATTTTGAGCAAATCACCGGTGTCAACGGATTTGATTTGTCTTTACCGAAGCCGTTTGCTCGGACTAGCCAACTCTTAGATAAATTATCAATATTATCTTTGGTGGTGATTACCAATTATGGCTTTTCCTTTGCCTTTACCACAAGCCATAAACTTGCGGGCTAGCCAACTTTTCACTAGTTTAAAGATATGGTGAGTTGAACACCATACAATTTTGGGCAAATTGCAAGCCATAAGCGGATTTGAGATATCTTTACCAAGAGCCGTTTGCTCTGGATTAGCCAATCCTTATGTGGGTTAGACATGGTGGATGATTACCATTTGTTGTGTTTAGTACATAGTACTTCCACTAAAAAAATTTAAAATTTGGCCATTTTGGGGAAAAAGGGACTAAAGGGTACATTTATGATCAAATTCGCGAATTTCCCCCACACTTAGAAATGAATATTGTCCTCAATATTCAAAGTACCTACTGTTTATGCGAAACTTAGAACGTAAAAGATAACATTACTACCTAAGTGTAGAAACACAACAATTATTCTCTTTTTAATATTTACAATTTTCATTCATTTTAAGGTCTATATACAACATGTGGGGCATCTCCCCACACTAAGGTGGTACACGGTGAAAACCCATGTTTAACTCTTGTTTTGATTACCGAGTCGCTAGCTTGACTCGACCCAATTAATTTGTTCATGGGAAGTAAGTGGAAGAGACAATCTTCATCGGACTTTCATTCAAGATGTTTGTATAAACATTTGAAGCACGTGAAAGTTCCACACGATGAGATATACATAGAACCGGCTTACAAATGATAAATGAAAATGCCGGGGTCAAAGATAATGTCTTCATTCGAAGGAGTGAAGAGCAGGAGAAGCCACGGATAGGTGAAAAGAGAAAGAAAGTCATGATAATAATCTTGACTAACTCATCATCATCGAAGGAGAATTCATGATAGCATGAATTTCATCTTTTAAGCTCAATTGGTCTAGACATATCCCGGGTGTGTCTAGATCAAAGTAGAAGTTATCATACTCCGGTGGAGATATGATATGAGTGAGTTCACAGGAGAACTCTTCAAAGGCGAATGATTCATATTCGGGATTGATTTGAGTGAGTTCACTGGGGAACTCCTCAAAAGTGAATGATTCATAATCGGGGAGAGTATTATGAGAATGAGAAGTGGTAATACTACTAATCTTCTCTCCCATATGATCAAAATGGAACGTTTGCAATTCGGGAATAGAATCATTGAACAAAAGTTCACTATCCTCAAAGGGGATAGGATATGAAGTAGGCTTTTCATTAAAAGCGTCGATTCTAGAAATGAGAAGATTAACATTCAATAATGTAAAACGAAGAGCTTCGTCTTGGATTATTTCTTCATCATTCTCTTCTCCTAAGTCGACAAGCTCGGAAGGTAATTCCCACATAACTTATGTCTCCACAAGATAAAGAATAGTCCTCATCGAATCGAGAATATCTCAATATGATCATTTTGGAAGACAAGAGGAGGAGGATATCACACACATGGTCAAAGTTCCTTGTGACTCTCTCGGGATTAGGACAAGGTCCTCAACACTAGACTTTATGAATTCGTCCGATTCCTTTTCGTGAACAGTGTCAAGATGCTCGTCCCCATGTTCGAGAGAGTGAGTGGGAGCTTTGGGTGTGATGGCGGTTGCTTGAGAATGAATCTCAGCTGCTTTGGAATATCCACCGATGAACTTGATGAATCTTTATAAAATTGTAGGATACCAAGTGCATCCTCATCATCACCGTCATCGTGAATAAAGCGAAAAAGAGAGCTAGATCGGCTGCTTTTTCTTTTGCAATTGATTCCTAATAGATTTTCAAAGGCAATTTGAGAATTTATTTTAGCGACTGCTTCTTGACTAGCAATTCTTCCATGGATTTCTCATGTGAATTTTGAATGATAGGACATTGTGGGAGTGGAGATTTGTCATAACCGGAAGGTTGACATTGATAATCATCATGAGGACCCCACAATATACACAAGAAAAGCGGGAACATTATTAAATGTTGTTTACTCAACTCCTCGGTTCTTTTCACCGATTCCGAAGCTCTAGATAAGTGTCTTGTTGGGTTTCTTGAGGAGTTTGAGTCATTTGGCTTGTGGAGGTTGGTCGTGATAGTCGTAATTGTTACAAGGAAATGGATTCTGTTTGACAATCGAGTGAAATGGGGACCTCCAGTTCTCAATGAAGAAGCTGCTGAGCTTGGATTGGTGAATCATATGGATATTGGTCATAACCAAAGTTACGAGCATCACCGAAAACTGTTCATAGACAAACGTGTTTCGGATTGACACTCAAATCCGGGTGAGGACCTCCACAAAATTCACAGCAGTTATGTTGATTATATGAAGATAAGTCGGTGTGGTGGGTAATTGGAAAAATTTGAGGGTCGTTAAATGAGTTTGGATTAGGATCATAATCAAATGAATTCCTCGAACCACAAAACAAACAACTCCGTTCTGAATATCATTACCACACTGTACACACGCACACCAATGACATGGTGAACCAAAAGAGGCTCACCACAACCGACACAAGGAATAAACGATTCTATTTGAGAGTTATGAGAAGGAATCGGTTCATTCAAAGAATCAACAAAACCAACATGGTGATCCGAATGACTATTAAGATTCAAAGAACATTTTGAAAAATGCGGAGGTGGGACAAGTGGTGTGCTCGAGAGCTAGCAATTTCCACCACTTCCGTTATGGTCTCCGGTTACGGTTCTTGAGAAGCGTGAAGATTAGGCAAGTCATTCTTGCTAGTCACCGGTCTAAACTCTGCATGTTTGCTTTTAACCGTAAATCTTGAAAGTGTAGGATCAATTTTAGACGGCTTAGGAGCAATCGAGGGGTTAGATCTTTGGATAACCGTAGGTTGGACGTATTTAGCACCTTCATTATCAAATGAAAGTACCTGGTCCTTTGTCACCCCGGCTTCTCGTTCCATTTCCCTACGCAGAATTAATGGATCATCATGGACAACATGAATTCTTGACATTTGTGATAAAGTAGGAAGTTTTTCAACTTCGTTCCATAATTCGTCGTAGTCGAGAGATTCCATGAAAATAGAAGAAGTTAGAATCAAATGGATAGAGGGTAAAGGAATAAAGAATCAAAAAGGGTAAGAGGGTAAAGATGAATATTTTTGGATTTTTTGGATAAACATTTTGTTAAAACAAAGAATGAAAATATTTTTCATGTTGTTAACACTTTAGGAAAAGTGTTAATGAACTTTTGGATTTATGATAACTTTACAAAAAAACTGTTTACAAAAAGGTGGTATATGTGCAAGCACAGGGTGCGGAAATGCTTAAAACACGCTTCTGACCTCCCGCAATGGCGCCAAAATTTGATTGGTGCAAAACCGTCAAGTTATCTCACGAAGCTAGCCACATGAATGACCAACCGAAGAAACTCAAACAGTTCACACACCAATGCAATTTAAGATCGGAGGAATATAGTGGATTCACGGGTCGTTAAGTCCCACGGAGGATGAATTGGTGTTAAACAACTTCAGATGTCGAATAATCACTAAGGATAGTGATCAATAAGGTTTTTGAGAAATTTATACCTAAAGAAAAGATTTACAAATTATAGTGACTTAAATGCAAATTAAGAAAATTAAAAAATAAAATATATTAAATAAACGCTATCACTATTTTTACAATGATGAACGTTTAAAACCTAAAACGTACGTTTAAATAAAATTACGTAAACGTACAAAATAAAACGTGAGTTTAAAGAAATAAAAGGCCTATAAATATGAAAATGATATTTTTACAATCCTAATAATAAAAGAAAATTATTAGAAAAAGAAAATTATTTTTACAACTATTTATTTAATTATTATTAATTAAAAACTATTTATTAAGTATTTAAAATGCACTAAAATATAAGAAAATACAAAATTAACCCAGAAAAATAAAATTATAACTTAGAAAATCTAAAATATGATAAAACTTATTTTAAAACTGAAAATATATTTTTAGACTGTTTATGTATTTATTATTAATTTAATACTATTTAAAACTAATTAAAATGCTAAAAATACTATTTAAACCAAGAAAATTATGGAAAAATACTTTTATGACTTTTATATTTATCTTAATCTATGAAAATTGAAAACATATTTTTTTAAGCTTTTTCTGATTTATTTGTATTAAAAACTATTTAAAAAGACTTAAAAACTATTTTAAATAAAGAAAAATACTAAACAGTGATGGAAAAATCTGAAAAATTCAGGAAAACACTAAAATATTATTCTTAATCTATGAAAAATATAAAAACATATGCTTATGTGTGAGAATAAGAAGCTGCAGTGTAACTGCTTATTAATAAGCAATTCAAAATAAGCTAAAAGCCACAAATGACCACCAAATAATCACAGAAGCTAAGTTATGCTATATTAACTTAATACTAACCTATTCCAACCATCCTAAACTTCTGAAAAGTAGATTAAGCCAAAAATTTAGCAAAACAAAAACTAGTTTTATTCAGAAATGGGACAACATTGGGGCTGATCTAAGAGTGGGGTCCACAGAGCTTAAGCTCAAAAGATTGACTGAAATGGATAGTCAGCTGGGTGGTGAGTGATAAGGAACCAAGAACCACCAGTGGGGTCCACTGGTGTGGCCTGTGGGACCCACCAAAGTGGTGGTGATGCCCACTGTTGTGGTGGTGCAGGGCTGCACAGAACATGTTTTCAGAGAAGGGGTCAAAAGAAAGCTAAGAATAAGGACTTTATAAGCTAAGTGGTGATGAACTACTATTTTTCTAATTTAGTTGAGCAACTAAAGTTTACTATCCCAAAAGGATTTAAACTAAATCTTAAAATTGAGTCCTACATAAAATTATTCATTTTATTCAAAAACTGACCAAAAGAAAATTTGACTTTTTTATTTACAAAGCAGTTTGACTTTTATGAACTTTGGCTTGATTCTAAGTTATCTAATTTGATGTATTAAGCTATTATAGGACTGAATTAAGTTAAATAAACAACTTCCAAACTAGAATGCATGATTATGAAACATAATTATCTAACAGTTATGCATTAGGACAGAATCAAGTTAATTTTGACTTTTCAAGGAACAAGGACTGAATTTTCTTGTTGAAATGAGTTATTAGACTCTAAGGTAACATGAAGAAAATACAAACAACAACTCAAACATCCTCTAGCACAGTTAACTAATAATATCCAAACACCTTTTTTTATGACTGTTTTGATGAATTTCAAAGCAACTCAAAGATTAAGGCCATAAAGTTGATTAAGGAACTTATAATATCAAATATTAAAGCTAAATAGGCAGTAAACAACAACACTTAACAACATAAAACTAAGAAATTATTCTTATGCTATTGTGACTGTGAAAATAAAACTTTTATTAACTATAAATTAAAATGATCAAGCTAACTGTTATATTGTTTAATTATACTTAAATATATCAAAGAAACATGAACCAATAGAAATTTAAGCTAATTAATGGCTTAAACAGTGAAATACCAAAATGGATACAAAGGGCTTACAAGATTGATTTGGCTGAAAACCAAGAACAAGGACCAACTATCACCCCTATTAGCTTACCACTAAGCTTCTACACCAAATTCAATCCAAAATCAGCACTGCTTCAACCTCTTGCACCATTTTCCATAGATTTTTAATTTTAGAACTAATTTATTTGTATTTTTTAGAATTTTTCTTTTTTTTTAAACTAAACTGAATTTTAAATGTTTCTAACAACCCATAAGCTTTTTCAAGAGCTTATATAAGCTTAAGAAGCAATAACAATCACTAATAACAACAATTGAGTGTTTTGAGATTTTGAACTAAGAAATAAGCATAAACTGGATTTGTAAACTTTAACTGAAATTAACACTGAAAATAAGTTTTTATTACAATGAGATAACTTAACAAGGAGCTTGGAAATTTTAACATAAACTGGAAAACTTAAAAATAATTAAAACGACATAAGGAAAATTAAATTACACTACTTAGTTTCTCATCTTGCTTCCTCTCTCTTATATGGATGACCCAAATGTATCTCCCCACGTTCCTTGCTCTTTCCCAAGTCTCAATTTGACCATTGATGCAGTCAAAGTGATCCTACCCGTTTTAATGATTTTGGCGCCAAAGTCCAAAAGGTTGCTTGCAGCCTGATATATTTCAATTAATGCATTTAGGATTGTAGTAGAGGCTTAGGGAACAAGTATGAGAGATATTTTGGCAAGTTGGGAGAGTTTGGAAGAAAACAGAGGTTTGATGCAGCTTTGGAGGAAAAAGTAGTGTGGGTTGTATTTAATGGAAAGGTGGGGTGAGGTGGTGGAGGAGTAGGTTGGTGGAGTAGTGGTGAGATGGAGGTGAAGAGGTGGCAAAACCACGGTATGGTGACCGGGTGGTTTTGGAGAAGATGAATAGTGAAGGCGGGATTGGGTTTGTTTGACCGTTTGACCCGTGGTTTTATTTATTTAACATTAATTTGGGTTGTGGTGTTGGGTAAGGGTAAGGTGGGGTGGGTAGTGTTTAGGATTGGGTTTAGTTTGGATTTGGTAATAATAAGGGTCAGGTTGGTTTTATTTTACACAAGGATCATTTTGTAATTTGAGCAAAGTTAAGGGTTAAACTTGCCACCTTTTCAAACATCCTTCCAAGGGCCAAACCGCCAATAATATAAACACAAGGACCATAGTTGATAATTATTCATTTTAAACTTAAAAGGACCTTAATTGTCATTTTGGATTTTGAGGACTAAAAGTGTAATTTCCCAAAAGTTATCAATATGTTCCAAATTTTCAATCATGCATAGTACAAGGGTATATTTTAATAAATTTCCATTTTGAATACCAGGACTAAGTTTGCCAATTTTGAAACTTGAGGGTAAAATTGCCATTTTGTGAAAACTTTCATCCGAGGATCATTTGTGAATATTTTGGTTTCCCAAGGACTTAAGTTAACTTTTCTTTCATTTTAAACATTTAGGGACTAGTTTTGACATTTTGTGTAACTTCAGGGACTGAAAATGACATTTGTGTGAACTTTGCGCATTTTTCACTTGTTTTTCAATCTTTTGTACCTGAATCACATAGAAACACATTTCATTGATATTTATAACATTTTGTGAGTCATTTGTTTGTTTTTGGTCATTTTTGTGGGTTTAAATAGTATAAAAGATATGTGTAATTAGGCACATATCAATTTGATTCTTGTTCGGCTAGAATCAAGAAAAGATAATGGAAAAGTCTACAGACTGATAAATCATATTCTTTTATGTTAATTAATTATTCGTTAATAAATCCTATACGCTTCCGCTTGAATACTTTGATGTTTTGTAGTTATTTATTTGAATGTCATGTTATATAATTCCAACAGGATTTATAAAAGATAATGGAAAAGTCTACAGACTGATAAAAGCTTTATACGGTTTAAGACAAGCACCACGTGCATGGAACATAAAGTTAGACAATACCTTGAAGTCCTTAGATTTCAAGAAGTGCGCTTTGGAACAAGTTGTCTACACGAAGAAATCAAAAGACTCATTACTTCTAGTAGGAGTCTATGTGGATGATTTAATCATCACTGGCACACCAGAGAAAGAAATAGACAAGTTCAAAGCTCAAATGGAAGAGAAATTCGAGATGAGTGACCTAGGATTACTATCCTACTACTTAGGAATTGAAGTCACACAAACTCGAGGTGACATATCAATAAAACAATCCGCCTACGCAAGCAAGATCCTAAAGGAAGTTGGGATGCTAGACTGCAACAAAACTTTAATACCTATGGATCCAGGAACAAGACTAACAAAGAACACTGAAGAAACAACGGTCAACTCAACTGAATACAGAAGCCTGATTGGATGCTTACGATATTTGCTACATACAAGACCCGACTTAAGTTATTTTGTTGGATTACTTAGTCGTTTTATGCAAGAACCGAAGCAACCACACACGAAAGCTATAAGGCAAGTACTACGCTATGTTAAAGGAACAAAAGACTATGGAATCACCTACAAGCACAACGGAAGAAAACATATACAAGGCTATAGTGACAGCAACTACGGAGTCAACACTCAAGAAGGCAAAGGCACTACTGGAATTATCTTCTACTACGGTGAATCACCAATCAGCTGGAGTACACAAAATCAAGCCACGGTAGCTTTATCATCATGTGAATCTAAATTCATTGCAGCAATAGCAGCAGCAACACAAGCATTATGGTTAAAGAGATTAATTAGCAAGCTTACACACACACAAGAAGAAAAGGTAACAATACTGGTTGACAACAAGTCTACCATTGAACTAATGAAGAATCCCGTATTTCACGGAAGAAGTAAGCACATTGATATAAAATACCACTTTATAAGAGAATGCGTCGAAAGAGAAGACCTACAAGTCGAATTCATAAGTGGAGAATTTCATAAGGCTGACATACTGACAAAGGCATTACCGAAGATCAGATTCCTCACAATGAGACAACTAATTGGAGTCAAAGATCTGAAACAAGACGATTGTGATTAAGGGGGAGAATATTGGGTTAATCACCATCGACCCACTCTGACCCATCACAACCCACTATGACCCGGTCAACGAAAGTCAACCAACTAAAGTCAGACTTTAAAAAGTCAATAGAAGCATTTATAAAATGGTTACATAGCAGTTATGAAATAACTGCCATATCCCCTGAACCAACACAATGGTTCACTAGTACCCTTTCATTCATTATATATACTTTGATACATTTTATGTAAAAACATGATGACAGATTAATACAAACATATTTACAGTTTCATTTAATCCCTGAATTTACTTGGTATACTTGTGATTAACGTTAAGACCATAGATCCGTTTCAATAATAAGGCCAACATTAAGTGCGTTTGGGCACCTTCTTTAGTAGCCTTTGCTGTTTTGTTAGCTTCTTTTGGGCTTATACTTAAACTAATATGATTTTCTAAAGAGCTAACCGGATGCTAGAGAAGTATTAGCTTGAAGTAAAAAACTGATTATAATTTGCATTCCAAAAAGGTACACCAGTGATCTTTTTGTTTTTGCATCGGTTAAAATCTATCATCAATAAAAAAAAACTTCTCCGGCTCCCTCCCTCCCTCCCTCGTGATCTTTTTTAACCCTAAAACCTAACAATCATTCTAGCAATTCCTATCTATCCTCGAACGTTAATTTGTATTTCCTAGACGCTACTGTCTTTGATTAAGTCTCTTTTTTCAAAGATAAGTCTCGTTTATTCAGTGTGATTAGGGTTTTTTTTTTTATCACTACTACAAAATGAGGCTAAGCCATCATTTTTGAAGCAACACTTGCTAAATGTGTCACTTTTTTACAACATTGGTTATAATGCAACATTTTTCATATAAGTGTTGCATTTATATATCTAATGCGATACTTTCATATAAGTGTTGCAAATTTTACATGCTTGTGCAACATTTTTTAGAAGTGTTGCACATCTAAAAATTTAAAGGCAACATTTAGCACAAAGTGTAGCAGATTTGTAATATTTTTAAGTTGTATGTGTTCTTTACTGTACAAGTACATATAGTTTTAGATACTATGTTTTTGAAAGATTTTATAAACATCGACATTTAGTGGCAACTCTAAAGGACAATCTTTAATTTTGTAGCATTATATATTTGTGAATTATAAATAATTATAGGGCAAATTGCATAAAAAGGTACATATCTTATGTTATATTTCAATTAAAACTACTTCCTCCATTCCAAAATTATTGTTCTCGTTTGACTTTTTTGGTCTATTTTTTACAATTTTGACCTTAAGTATTTTTGTTTGTGTTATATAATACTTGATGAAAAATATATGAATGAATTGTGTTTTAAATGTATTTTCATCGGTATAATTTTCATCTCCTATTGTATAACACAAACAAAAATATTTAAGGTCAAAGTTGAAAAAGAAATACCAAAAAAGTCAAATGGGGACAATAATTTTGGGACGGAGGTAGTACTATTTTTCTTTTCTCAATTTAAAGTACCCGACTTTTTTTTTGGGCCGATTTAGGTTTTTTTCTAACTTCCGTTAACCATTTCGTTAGTAAATTACATGTTTGGTCCTTAAGTTTATATAGGCATTTCATGTTTGGTCTATTTCCGTCCGTTTTTATACGCTTGCATACGTTTCCGTCCTTTTTTATACGTTTTCGTCCGTTTTTACACGTTTTTGTTCGTTTTTACACGTTTTCGTCCGTTTTTTCACGTTTTCGTATGTTTTTGCACCTTTTCATCCGTTTTACACGTTTTCGTCCGTTTTTCCACGCTTTCGTCTTTTTATGCACGTTTTCATCCGTTTTACGTTTTGTCGGTTTTGCGTTTTCGTATGTTTTGCGTTTACATCTGTTTTACGTTTATTCCGTTTTACGTTTGATCTTTTACATGTTTTAAATCTGTTTTGCACGTTTTTCCGTTTTACGTTTCGTCCCTTTTACACGTCCGGTCCGTTTTGCGTTTTCGTCCGTTTTAACGTTTTACGCGTTTTCATCCGTTTTACGTTTTCGCTTTGTTTTTGCGGTTTCGTCCATTTTGGATGTTTTCGTCATTTTACGTTTCGTCGCTGTTTTGCGTTTTTTGTCTGTTTTTGCGTTTTGTCCGTTTTACGTTTTACGCCTTTAACACGTTTTAAATACATTTTGCGTTTTAAATCTGTTTTGCGCGTTTGCATTCGTTTTTGCGTTTACGTCGTTTTGCGTTTTGTCCGTTTTACGTTTTTGTCCGTTTTACGTTTGGTCCGTTTTACATGTTTCGTCCATTTTGTCGGTTTCGATGTGCAAAAGCGAACAAAAACATGGAAAATGATGGAAACGTGCAAAACAGACGGCTGTCGGCGTAAAAAGAAGAAAATGTCCAAAGCGTGTAAAAATTGACGGCGTGTAAAACGGACGAAACGGCAAAAGCGGATGCAAGCGCAAAAGCGGATGCAAACGATGCAAAAGCGGATGAAACGTAAAACGGACCAAACGTAAAACGGACGAAAACGTCTAAAAAGCGAAACACGCAAAAGCGATTTAAACGTAAAACATACGAAACGCAAAAAGCGAGCAACTGTGTAAAGCGGACGACGTGTCAAACGGACAAAAGCGTAAAGCGAATGGCGATGTATAAATGGACGAAACGCAAAACGGACAAGCATGCAAAACGCGTAAAACGTGTAAAGCGGACGAAACCGTGCATAAGCGGATGGCGTGTAAAAGAAGAGCGTGTAAAACGGACGAAAACGTATAAAAACATATTGAAACGTGCAAAAACGGACGGAAACGTGAAAAACGGACGAAAATGTGTAAAAACGTGAAAAATCATACGAAAACGTGCAAAAAAGGATGAAAATGTGTAAAACGGACAAAAATATATAAAATTTGGACGAAAACGTATGCAAGCGTGTGAAAAGAGACGAAAATAGACCAAACATGAAATGCCTATACAAACTCAAAGACCAAACAAATAATTTATTAACGAAATGGTTAACGGAAGTTGGAAAAAAAACCTTAATTGACTCAAAAAAAAACCGGGTATCTTAAATTGAGAAAAAAAATAATACCTTTAATTGAAATTGTACGTAAAATAAGTACCTTTTTATTCAATTCTACCATAATTATATGCAAGCTACATTTATTTGAAGATCGAATGTGAAAATATGACGCCACATTCTCTTCGAGTCCCTCCAACTTTGGATTTTAAGAATTAAAACCCAATCACTAGGAGTATTTTGGCGCCACATCTTACATAAGTTCCCTCCATATTCCCAATTTTAATAGAATTGATGTATTTTGCGCCACATATATCCCTCCATATTCCCAATTATAATATATACTAACCAGGATTTTTGAACGGGCCAAATAGTGATTTTTTAAGGGGTCCGTTCTTTGTCCGTTATTAGTTAATTTGGCTCTTCATTGGTGGATTTTTTATTACCAGATGAACATTAAGTACCTACAGTAGCATAGTGGACCAACTGGTCTATTCTTATTGGCTTATATGTGTTTGCCATTTTCCTGTTCATGTACGGTTTCCCGTGATTACCCCCGTAATACAAGTCCTAAGTTGTTTAACATTGGTTTACATCACTTGATATATATACGAATCTCTCGTTGTATCTTTTCCAACTTTCTATTATCTCCTAGAAAATTCCACCCCTTTGATTCTTCTTCTCCATCTCATTAAAGCCACCAACCTAAAATATTTTCACCAAACAAAATACACTAACTTAATCATCAAAAGGGCAAAAAAACACGCACTACAACACAAATCCAAACATCCATCAATCAATTTTTATTCGATCAAAGCCACAAAAAAGATCGGGTTTCTTATATTTGATGGGAATCAGAGGCGGGGGTGTAGCAAGGATTCCGGCGGGGTCAAGAAAAACGGTCCACATCCTAATAAAGCTGGTAATTGCAATCCTGTCGAATGGTCCACCTTACTTTATTAGAAATAGAAATTTTTTATGTTCAAAGTTTGTAGTCACAACTTAGTATACTTTTCATCTGTTGTTTTGAGGTTGAATCAGAAGCAAAAGAAGACATCACTGATATTACACACTTTTGTTTTTCTTACACAAAATTGGAAAAAAAACTATTGGGTCGGACTAAACCGACCCAAACCATTTCGACCTGTATTAAAGTTCTAAGCTTGATACTGCATTTATGAATCACTAAATTGGATTATGTTTGCACTAAAATAGTAATATGTAACCATACTCATACCCTTGATTTGATGTGGTTTATTTTGGTATGCTTATTTTAGCATACTCATGGCCTAATGAGGTGCCATCTCGGATCATTTGAGTGAATCATGTAGTTGTTCGATTATGTTTACTAGCGTCCGTGTTCGATTTGCGGGCTCATGACATAATATCACGAATACTAATGCTCGCTTGGTAAGTTCGACTTCTTTATTTTAAAACAGCAGAGTCGGCTGGAAGTGGTACGACGCTTGGTTTGTTGTTCACGAAAACAGTGAGTTGGAAGTTTTGTGGGACATTTGCGTAACTTTGAATGGCTGCTCATTTGTAAGTTAATAATTTTAATGCTTGACATTGGAATTTTCATTTTGTAAAAATAAAAGGGACACTTAATACTTAGTCTCATTAAGTCGGTAAATTGGTAGGTTTTGGTTAACGTTGAAACTTTTAGCTACTGGACATTTTCGGTATTCAAATTCAGAAAGATGACAGGATTGAAGCTAAAGTAGCAATGTAGGGATTCAGATACGGAAATGACAGAAGAAGGAAGGGAGTTGGTTTTCATAGCAAGGTGTGAATTTAATAATAAGGGTGGAATTGGTCGCTACATAATGAACAGGTATGGAAACACTCGGTTTGTGTTTTAGAAGTCAACGTATAATGATATGGTGTTGGCACTTGAATTAGAGGCGATATTGCAGGCACTACTACAGGAAGTTGAGAATTTGAAACAACTCTGATATGACGATTAAGGGCGGAAGATGTCGTGAGGAAGATTTGCTGCAACAAAATTTTGTGAAGGTTGAACGTTGTTGCTTTTTTTTCATAATGGGGGAAGGTGGATTTCCATAGCTGATTCTCTTGCAAACTGAGGATTGATCAAATGAGTCCAAGATGTTATTTTGGAGGTAGTCTGTTATTCCAAGTGAGTATTACAACATTACAACTTACATATGAGTATGTATCATGTGAAATTGTTATTAATGAAATCTGATTGTCCTTATAAGAGTGTTTCTACGGTTTGTGTATACATTTTTTAGTAATTTGCTATGTGTTCTATCAAAGTTTTCTTTCACTTTTTCAAATATGCTTTCCTTTTGTTAAGTACTGATTTTTAAATGTGTCTCATATCTATTCGTTTGTTAGGTACCGTGACTACCCCATTGCTTACTCAAAAAAACGTGAACATAATTCTAATAAACATAAATGCGGCCGCCCCGCAGCAACGCGCGGGCAATGCCGCTCGTTTTAATATAATTGTTGTATTTTGGCGCCACATTTTATACACACGTTCCCTCCATATTTCCAATTCAATCGAATACCAATTCAATATAACCACAATAAATTAAGCGGCAATTTCATATTTCCCTTATTTTTAGTTGGAAATTTCATATATACTCAAACATGCATTAAAAACATTGTACATTATGCATTCAATACTTGCACTTTGGGTATATATGAAATTAATCATGAAAGTAAGATGATATATGAAATTAATCCATAAATTAAATTAATTAACTCTAAGACTTTATTTCATGAAGGGTGATTAGGGGTAACAATCGAGTCGTGGTCGAGTTAACCTATTTGAGTTCGCGGATTGCTGGGTTATAATAACCTCTCCTCAAATACGAATCATTTATTATTCGTGTTAAAAAATTCAACCATAACCCATACCTGCATAACATGTGTAACCCGTTTAACCGGTTTAATTAAATATGTCAAGTGGTGAATAAAGTTGATGGTTTGTTTATTTAACTAGTTTACATAAAATGATATGAGGAACTTAAAACTGATAAGAATTATATACAGATAACTATACGGAAATTTCAATGATATCTAAGTTATAATCATAATTCACTCATATTAAGTATATAACAAAATACATTTAATCTTAATCCCACATATATAATCCAAGTTATATATCTTATTTTTAGAGGCTTATATATTTAAACGGGATCATGTGTTGACATGTTTAATACTTACTCAACCCAATTACGGCCCGTTTATTAAACGCATTAGACAGGTTGACCTTTTTTTAATTTAGACTAAAATACACAGTTGGTCCCTAAATTTGTCACTGCGCTTCGCGATGGGACAAACCTGGGCATTATCATCGTGGGAAGTCCAAAACTTGGGTTTTTAATGCCAAACTAGTCCCTTGACCAAATTTCTGTTAGTCAACGTCTGTTAATTTTCTCATGTGCCTTGCACATGAGGGTAAAATGGTCATTTCATTGTTTTGGTTAATTCCCCTTCATCTTCATCTTCCTAATGTTTAAACCCAGATTCCAGCGACCTTAAACCCAGAATCCGGCGATGTATTTTAGACAAAAAAACCTAATGTAACAATGACAGAGTGTAATTGTTTCCCTAGCGAAAGAGACGTCATTATGTCAGTGTCTTCCAGGTTGTGCTTCAACTTTTCGCCAGGTTTTGCTTAGAAAGGAACATGTGAAACTTGTTTCTGATTTGGTATCTGATGTACATCTTAAACTTATAATGTGTTGTGTTGGAGTGGACCTGGTAGAGGGAAAAATGGAGTCAAAGATACAGTCAATGATGTTATTAATCTATTAGCATTTCCATTTGTGGCGGTGCAAAATGTTGGAAACTTTAGAAGGTATTGTTGGTAAAAAAAAAGAACATAAGAAAATAGGCACCTGGTCATGGTCAATAACATTTGAGATGGTTAATGTGAGATCAGCGGTAAAGTCGCAATGCGAAAGGTTGTAGGTCCTCGGGATAATTCTTGTGTACTTATCTTTTCTTCTCCTTGAAAATAACTTCAAGTTTTGAGTCATCAAATGTTCTTTGGAGGGCCTATAAGTTTTGCGACTGTTCATAGTAAATATAGAAAGAAAAAAACCAAATTAGCTTTATGCATATAAACAAACTGTATATCATGGATTAATACACTTTGTATCCCCACATGACCCATATAGCAAAACTTATTAATTTTAGGCATGCTCACCTGTTAGACATTATAACCTCAGATTTGCCGGTTATCAGCATCTCGCAAGAAATTATAACCCAAGCCAATAAGTACAAGTATCACGTTTGAAAAAGCTACCAAGTAACAAAATTTTAAAAGCGATCATGGTCTCTGACTTTGGCGCTCTATCTAAATCCATGGGGTCTGAATCTAGTGCCACACAAACTTGAAATGGGTGAAGCTCTCCCAAAGGGAAACTGGCGTGACAACACGATGGTTGTTTTAATTCTTTCATTGTACTAGCCAAGTTTACCCCATGCAGATAACCAACTTCACACCCCTTGGTGGTTAACTTTTCACGAAATTGATTACATCATATTGTTAGTTGCAGTTGCAGATATGCGTTTATAATTAATCTAAAAAAACTACCACCAACCCAAAACCAGAAACTCAATTATTCATTCCGAGAGTAACTTGCTAAAAGTAACAAACTAACCACTTAAAGTATCTCTATCTTAGAGGGTGTTTGGCATTGTGTTTTGAAGGTGATTGTGTTTCATAATGTTTTCATAGTGCTAAAGTAATATCGATTATCTAACCATACATGCTCAAATAATCAGATTTAGATTGTTAGTTTTGTAGTAGCCGGATAGCCACAACAATACAGATCTGTTGTCTAAAGAGCCAGAGAACACAACTCTTGCATACTAAGAAACATATACTTGACCCATTTGACACGTCTAATATATTTGAAAGTTTGATATAAAAAATAATGATACACATGATATAATTCTTGGTCGTCGGATTCTGTGTTTAAGGTTGGGTTTAAACATGAGGAAGATGAAGATGAAGGGTGATTAACCAGAACAATGAAATGACCATTTTACCCTCATGTGCAAGACACATGCGGAAATTAACAGACGTTGACTAACAGAAAATTGGTCAAGGGACTAGTTTAGCATTAAAAACCCAAGTTTTGGACTCCCCACGATGATAATGCCAGGTTTGTCCCATCGCGAAGCGCAGTGACAAGTTTAGGGACCAACGGTGTATTTTAGTCTTTATTTTATTTTATTTTTTAACCTAAACCTATATATCTTCAACCCAAACATGTTAACTTCGTGTCGGGTTTGTGTTATTTCGTGTCGTATTGAGAATTGCCACCCCTAAGGGTGATGGATCACCCTTATGGTGACTTATCACGCGTCACCACACATAAAACACCCTTTTCGGTATTAGAGATACCAATCAAGTCGTGTTTGGGTTCGCGGGTTAGCTGCTTAGTGTAACATCTACCAAAAAACGACCTGTTTATTAATCATGTCAAGAAATCAACCCTAAACTTGACCTGCATAACACGTGTAACTTGTTTAACCTGTTTACGTAAATAAGTCAAGCGATGATGAGTTAATGAATTTTCAATTCAACTAAATCCAAATGCAACATAAAATCCTAGTTTATTTATATTAAGTACATAACAAACTATATATGTAATCCGAATACAACATAAAATTCAAGTTATATATTTTAAATAATTAAACAGGTTCACCGGTTGATGTGTTTAATACTTACTCAATATAAAAACGACCCACTTATTAAACGGGCTAGACGGGTCAAACATTTTTTTATACCAAAACTTGTTTATCCTCAACCCAAACTTGTTTTACTTCGTGTCAGATTTGTATTGTTTATTGTGTCGTGTCGAGAATTGTCACCCCTATCGTCACGCGCAAAGCAAGGAAAAAAGGAGATAGACGTGATCACCATCACCTCTCACGAACCAATAAGAAAAGCGGTAATGTTTTTGTGGGCCCCTTACCAAACGGTCACATATTATAAAATAATAATAATGTTACCATTTTATTTACCTATATATACCCCTATACCCATAAGTTGTATACACAACTTTTCATTCTATTTATAAATTTATAAATATTTTTATATTTTGTGTCGTTTTAAGTCACACCATTTGTGACTTCGACATGGCTCATAAGGCATGAGGCTTAATCATGGTCACATCACACCTCACGCTATTTATAACCTTGATAATAAGTTATGATCAAACAAAAAGAAAAATTGAAATAAGAAGGATGAGTAAAAAACTCAACCTAATATTTCAAATGCATCTAATAAATAAATGCATCTCCTCTTATAATCCTCTATGTTTTAATCTCCTCTTAAAATTCTCTCAATTTTTTAAAACGTGAAGTTAAAATCTTTTTTATTATTATCAATTAAAATTTTTTCTATGAGTCGAGATCAATATAGATATCATTTTTGTCATAAAACTCAATGAACTAATCTTAGCCATCTATTTTTCATCAAAACTAATAAAAAACTATTTTTCATTTTTTGAAGCAAACATATTTTGCAAACGATAAATCTTCAAGTTACGAAAAATAAACTATCGCGACGAGAATTAAATTATATTTTTATAAATATGCATTTCTATATACTTTCGATGAACTTTTTTTTTAAAATTTCCGACTAGAAAAAACACATGTGATTCATTCTAAAAATCACATGTGATTTTTGTAGGCGAAAATTAAAAAAAAAATTAAAAAAAAAAAATAGTCGAAAGTATATATAAGTGTATATATATATATAAAGATAATTTAATTCTCGTCGCGATAGTAGGATTTTTTTCGCGTTGGTATTATTTTTTTCGCGTAACGATTAACAGTTTGCGAGATATTTAATTTTTATAAAAAGAGTGAAAGTTTTTTATTTTATTTTATTTTATTTATTATTATTATTTTTTTTGATCGAAAAATGAATGAATACGATTGGTTTATTAGAAATACGAGTCATTCTGACCCGTGCGTTGCACACAGGCTTATCTAAATGTGGAATGCGTAATGCTTACGTTAGTATAATTTTCGTTTTAGTTTTGGGTATTTGATTGGACTTTGCAATTATGTAGTAAATAATGATTATTTAAAATAGTCTTTTCAATTCCATTTTTTAAATTTGCATAGGTTACATAAGCGAATATTTTCCTATTTATTTGACACTGTTATCATGCTTAGATGTGAAAACTTGTGTATTTTGATATAATGGCACAATTTCAAATGCTAGAGAACCTGATTACTCTTTCTGGTTCTTCTAAATTGAATGATTCCATGCGCATGTGGTTTATTCAGCAGGCTGGCGAAGATGATGCGTTGTCTAAATTGCTTGTTGCTAATTGTGAGCGTTTAAGTAGGGTAATGGCAAGAAACCGAGGTATGATTGCGAACATGGAAGCCCTAGGTAATGATGTGGTTGCTTTGGATGTGGTTGAAGCGCTAAGGAAAACACAGGAGAGACATTGGGAATTACTTCATATGTTAGCAAACCTGGTTTTTGCAGCAAAGGCCAGTGCTCGTGTCGAAGAAGGAAATGCTATGAAGATGAATGAATATAATTAGATGTTTGTTTATTATCATTTTTTTAAAAATAAGCTTAAATAAACCTTTAATTGAATAAATGTGCGATGCATACAGGTTGTATTTAAGGGTTGTTCATAGTGTATTATTGTTTGTGTAATTTGTTGGGTTCTTAGTATGATTTCAACGCCTATATAGATCAATCTATAACTCGTGCTTTCTCGTGCCAATTTTTTTTCTTGTTGAAATAATTTTGTTATTTATACGTCATATAGAATCAATTATATGTAATGTACTAACTTAATAATTTTTTAGGGATAAAAACAATTATCCAACAAAATACGTTATGCTTAACCAACAAAATTTATTGCCCTTTAACATAATACTGTTTACCGTCAGCATTACTGAGTTCACTCTTCTCACATGAAAATACTTAAATGCCCTTATTCCCATCATCCAACATTTCATTCAACTTATTATCAATGATTAAATCATATTGGAAGCTTGTAAAATGTTTGAAATATGCTACTGATGAAAACCCACAAGTTAGATTTGAGTATAATGCAATAAATTTAAAGAATTTGAGTTTGTAAAGGCTAACTTTGTTACTTATGAAGCCTTAGTACCATGGTAATTAAAAGGTTGAATGAGTTATATTATGTTACTTATGAAAAC
Source organism: Chrysanthemum lavandulifolium (assembly GCA_022545495.1). Classification (NCBI taxonomy): domain Eukaryota; kingdom Viridiplantae; phylum Streptophyta; class Magnoliopsida; order Asterales; family Asteraceae; genus Chrysanthemum; species Chrysanthemum lavandulifolium. The sequence goes on along the minus strand of CM040244.1, from coordinate 159,914,593 downwards.
CCATATGTTAGTTTTGTTTTGAAGATAAAGAAGTAAACTTTGGAATTTTGGTTATGTTTGATTAGTGTTTACAAAAACTTAATTTTATATGTCACAAAAACCATTATGGTAATTTCGAAATTAAAAGCTTATGTTAAAAACTCACATATTAAACCAAAAAAATCGTGTTTGTTATGAATAATTATGATTGTGGCTATCCATATACCTTAACCCCTCAAACCTTTTATCTTTCATTGTACTAAATACTTTGATTATGAGAGTCCTATAAATTGAGGATCATTTGTAGTTTGTAAGATCAATCTCAATAAAAATATATTGGTCTCGATTATCTCTATTTTCTTCTTCCATGCATTGGTTATGTGCTATTGCTATTAGGTCGTTGTTTCACAACACGTTATCAGCACGAATGATTTTAAAAAAGAGATCGATATGGACCAAGAAAATAAAAGACGATTCAAGCCTTTTCATGGAGGACACCAATCATTACTAAGATAAGTTTTATCTACCTTTTTTATTAATAATTAGAATTGCATTATGAATCTATGATAGATCAATTTACTTGATAGTTTAAATAATTTAATAATATGATATATACTTGTTAGATAACATCATATATAATTTAATTGAATCAGCATCATAGTCGATCACTTATATGCATGATAGTTAACAAAGAAGGAGAGTATATGTAATATGATGACAACATGCTATAACTTTGCTAGTGTTGCCCTATAATATTCTGTGTGATATATTCTGTTACAGTTTTTATTGCTTATCAATTCGTTGCTAAAGTTTTTTATTGTTTAAGAATATTTGATAATGAAAATAGGCTAAATATATTATGTACAAAAACATTGTGTAAGGTGAACAACTTTAAGTTAATTTAATTGTATTGCGTTGTTTTTAATGATTTTATAAAAGAACAATACCACTTGTCTAATTTTATTGCAAATATATTTTATGCGATTATGTGATGAAGCATTGGTTTAAGTAATATATATATTGATTTCGTATATATTTAAGGAACATGAAAATATGGATTCTCATATAGCTACATGTCATATGTTCTTTAGATGTGTTAATGTGGGCTTTTACTTGCTAGTCTTTCTTTCGCTACGTTTACTTTTTCTTAATGTAAATGTGTTTGATCCATGTGTTGTAGCTAATTGGATTGTATCTTGGTCAAAAACCAAGTTCGCTGGTGTTATTAGTATGCATTGCATAGGCAAGTTTTGTTGTTAGTAACTTACGGGTGTTATACACGGCGAGTGAAATTTATTACTAAATGTGCATTGATGTTATATATCTTGTCATCATTATTAACTCTAATAATGGTTACTACATTATAAGGAGCATATGCTTAATCTTGACAGTTAATTAGTTAAACAAATTATCTCATGGTACTCTTAGAATTACTTAATCAAAATAGAGAAATATGTTAAGAAGACGTAATTTAAGCAAAGCACGTATATATGGATTCTTGAACTTGACTAAAAAGAAATGATTATCACTTCTTTAAAGTGGGTAAATATGAAATATTATTGATTGTATGGAATAACGTGTAAATCTTGTACAATAAGAGTAATTGCGCATGAATGGTTTCTTGAAACGAGTTGGTTGAAAATATATGTTTTACAAAAGTTTTATGAAAAGTTACTGAGCTATTCCTATGTATCAATCATGTGCTTTGAGCTTTGTGTATATGCATGTAATTCCAACGTTTCTTGAGAATGCTTTGTATAGTTTTTCCTTTTATATGCCAAACTTATTTCTACGAGAGTAGTCTTCAGAACATGATGACAAAGAAACTAAGGCATGCGGTATATATAAATATGAGTTATTTACTTGGGATATTTGAAGGTAAGTATGTGACACAATTTATGGTCGTTGGACCATTAGTAGTATTAAGATAAGGCAAGACTAAACAAAATATAACAATGTACAAAAGATAAAGGTAACATTGGAAAATATACATTATCATTGTTAATATGAAAATCATTTTTCTCTAAAAGTCGGAATTTATTAATTATTCCTCGTGGAGTAAGGAAAAGATGTAACGATCAAAATTATTATGAATGTTGATGAAGAGAATAATGAACGAGTTACATATTAAAATAAGATGTCTTCCTTGACTAGAAATTGCGCAATTGAGTTTGTCAGTTGACTTACTATATCATGTGATGTTATGTATTTGCATACTAAATTATTTTATTTGTATGCAACCACTAGTATAGATTATACTTTATGACATGATAATGCTATAGGTAAATGTGAATGTTATACTGAACCGTGTGAAAGTTATAAAAGAACTTATTTATGGGAGAATGATATGATGTCTTAAGTTCTTCATATAGTCAAGTGCAATTGAAGAACATGTGGTCATAAGCCATAGTTTATGTGCCAAGATTATTGAGTGGCATGACCGGTTGAACCATCCCGAGTCAATGATGATGCGAATATATAGAAGAACCATAAGTTTCTTCAAAGATAGATTTAATTGTTATCATTTGAAGTTAATTGTTCATCTATCACCACCAAATTAAAGTAAGGACTTTGTTCTATAAAGTTTTGGAAATAATATAAAGGGCATGTATGTAGGCCTATACATGTGCCATATGGATCATTTTGATTTATAAAATCGATGCATCGTCAAAATGATCATCAAATACGCAACTTAAAGTTGCATGATTAGTGGCTCGACTTATAAAATGCGAGCATGGATTTCCAACGTAAATTATTGAGAATGGTGATAAATACTTTTATATGTTGGGCGATTACTTTATATGTTGGGCGATTACTGGAATAAATGTTGAAATTCATGCATCTCATGTTCAAATGTGATTGCTTTTGTTGAAACATTTATAAAACATCTTCGGTTGATTACAAAAGTAATAATTATGAGAACAAAAACTCTTAGTTTATGGGGCATGTTATAAATACGAATTCGCATCTTGCCAACAATCTATAATGAATTCTCCCCATTAGAATGGTTTTGGTCACGAACCATATGTTTCCCAAATGTGTGTAACTTGTATTGTAAATCCACCACAACGCACTCAAGGGATGTTGAAGTTGATAATTCATTCAGGGGGAGAATGAGCAGCAAGAAATATGGAATGAATTATGATATAAAAATGTTGATCCTCACATTAATGAAAATGAACTTAGAATTTAAGGAACAATTTACATTCCAGATCTAGTAGTTGCCAGACAAATTTTGTGACCTAAATAAAGTGACTAGATCATACATACGCTGCTAATGCTCCAATTAAAATGTGTGTCCCAACATTAAAACCAATGATTGATAGTAAGTCTATGGCACGTCTGCAACGTGATAGACTAATCGATTTCAAATAAAAGTCCTCGAATGAAAAGATAAAATGGAGCAATAAAACCAAGATGGTCGAATCGAGGTAATAAAGTCCCCATAATAGTCTCTTAAAGAGAAACTAGACATGAAGGTTATTGAAAACCCCGGGTACATGAAAAACTTTGAGATCTCAACAAATGATAGATTATAATGTCTAGTAAAGTGTGGAATCGAACTAAAATGAATCGACGTCGATAGTACTATTGAGTATAATATTGCGCAAGATAATGATAATAATATAGTGCTATAATAAGATTGAGGATCTTGAAAACAAACTTGCAAGATGATTGGCCAAAATGTAAAGACGCAAGTAACTAATGAAAAGAGTTAAGTCTCTTGTGATGAGACATGGTTACTGGGACTTGAAGTCCGTACATATGAATGTGTAAAATTATTGGATTTGTATCAATCTTTATGAGAAAGTGAAATTAAAGAATTGAAATTTTCGTGTTTAAGGCATAACTAATGGTACACAATATTTTTGTAAAGACATGAAAATAATCATAAGGAGATATGTTCTTATGTGGTGGATCCAATAATGTATTTTGTTATTATAGAAGTCTGGCAATGTAAGAAATAATTGATGTGCATCTAAAGGATATATGAATAGAGCTTGTCGATTTTGAATTTCCATAAGAAAATTCTCGAGAATACAAGTAGATTATAATTGGATTCAACGATATGGTTTAAAACAAATATGGGCATACGTGTGACGATTGCATTAATGTATACTTGTTGATGAGCCTTGAAAAGGAATAAGTTTCTCATAAAACTTTATAAAGTATCTGGATTTTAATATGTTATAAGTTTTGTATAGTTTGATTATTTGAATATCGATGGAACTTTAGGGTGTTTACAAAGGCAATTGAGTACTTATAAAATGAATTTGACTTGACAAACATAATTCGTCATAATATATGAGTTGAACATAATAAGGATTAAATCCTTAAGTTGATAGATATACTTTGGTGGATAAATGATACTCATGTCTATGAGGTCACATGTTGCAAGGCCCCTTCAATATACAATGCTGATGATCACAATATTAGTTTGGAAGTGTCAAATTTAAGCGTATAAGAAATAATGACGATTCTTGCTCGTCATATATGATATAATTAATCATTCATTTTGAATTTGTTTCAAAATAAAAGAATGTACAATGAAAGTTGAGTCCTCATATTGGAGGTATGAATCACAACTGGTGAAAATAGTATTTAACAAATTTTTTCATGCGAGACTCGACCAAATTTATATATAAAAGACACTGGCCATGAAATTATATAAGATATTGGTTGTGCCAACTTAAGGAATTCAAGTGATGTGATCAACAGGGGGAGAGAATATACACGTTACACTCTTTTTCCCTTTTCCTTGTTTTTTTTCCCACAGGGCTTTTCAGCAAAGTTATAATAAGGCAACATCCCCAAGCGTATGAAGAAGTTATGTACTCTTTTTCTAGTACTGACATTTCATGGCGTTCCGTAAAGCAAACAATGAGTGTGATACAACATATTCGTGAATCATGTGGTATTTCTTCATGCCATAAAGCTCCAACAGTCGTACATGAAAATAGTGCAGCATACATTGCTCAAAGGACTGCTACATCAAAGGTGACTGAAGCAAGCATATTCTACCGAAGTTCCTTTTCACCAATGATTACAGAAGAGTGGCTATATTATTTTCCATAAGGTTTATTCATGCAAGAACCTAACAGACTAATATATCAAGGCACTTCCTACTGCAACATTTAAGAAGTTGGTTCAGGGCATTGGAATGCAAAGACTCAGTAAACTTAAGTGATCTAATCATCAGAGGGAGAATATACGCGATGCACTCTTTTTTCCTTAGCTATGGTTTTGTCCCACAGGGTTTTCCAAGCAAGGTTTTTAATGAGGCATCATATCTAAGCGTATGAGAATTAATGATGGATAGCCAAGAGGGAGTGTTATGAATAATTATGATTGTGGCTATCCATATACCTTAACCCCTTAAACCTTTCATCTTTCATATTCCCCCAATTATGATTGTACTAAATACTTTGATTATGAGAGTCCTATAAATTGAGGATCATTTGTAGTTTGTAAGATCAATCTCAATAAAAATATATTGGTCTCGATTATCTCTATTTTCTTCTTCCATGCATTGGTTATGTGTTATTGCTATTAGGTCGTTGTTTCACAACAGTGTTCAATGTCTTAAAAAAACTATTTTGGTGTTCTACAAATAGGAAGAAGATGAAACTGTGAAATGATGAAATTACCCTCAATAAACAATTTTAAAAGTGTAGAATAACAATATGCAAAGTTCATTAAGCATAATAAGTTATTGAGGATAATACACATAATACTTTTAATTTTTACTTTTTTTTATTTGATCACATCAACTGTTATCACTTTATATGTAATTGTTACATAGCCTATATTTTTAAACTATTTATAAAAGTGATTAAACAACTAAAACACAATTTCTAATTCTGAAAATACTTACTGAACCAAAATTACCAAACAACCATTATAAAAAAAGCTAAAATATATAGTACCAAAATTATCAAACTAGACTTACGAGTATAAGATAAAACATCTAATAACAATAATTTTTATTATATATATATATATATATATATATATATATATATATATATATATATATATATATATATATATATATATATATATATATATATATATATATATATATATAAAGTTTATTCTAAAGTTTTTTACGACATTTTATTAATAACAAAACTAGCAAGATGCTATATAGAGAAACAAAAGATTAAAACATAGGAATACAATCTTTTGTTTAAAACATATCAAAAGATTAAAACATAGTAACGCCATCCTTTTTTTTTGGTAAAAGCGTTACCTCTGGTAAAATATTATTACTCCAAAAAATAATTAAGTGTAACAGATGTTGGTGAATCTCACACCTCATCCCAAAGGAGGCAAATCAAAAGCGCCTACAGTGCTTAAGACCTAACAAAGCATAAGAAATGACGTGTCATACTTATGCAAAACAAAATAAAAATAACCTATCCAATCTGACCACGAAGATTAATGTCATAAGCATTAGCAAACTTCAATTGAAAATCGATCAGACCACAATCATCAAACTCATCATCATCATAAGGGTTTTAGTCATGTGTATCTTCCTTCCATTGATCCAACAAGCTCCTCATGCCCACTTCACTACCACCTTTAGAACCGTCAAAAGCCATAAAACTAGAAGTTTCATTGAAGTCCTCAAGGATTTCATCATCATCACAATCCGAGATAACAAGATCACCAACCTTAGAAAATTGATTGACAACCCTTTTTCCTTCTTTGACCATGTTAGGATTGCTCTTCGAAATACAAGGAGGAGACACATTAGACGAAATTGGGATGCTTGCATAGTTTTCCACATTAGCCTTTTGCATAGGAAGCGGCTTCCCATCATCACCCAGGAATACAAAATTTTCCTCAATTAATTGATTTTCAAGCTTATTAATCTTTTCAACAAGAGGTGCAATATTTGGCTGCCAAATGAATCAATTAGTAGCACTTTCCTGTTTATCTATGTTCTCAAATCTATTATCAAAATCCGAATCTTTACTAACAATAGGATCCTCATCCAAATCACCAAGAGCGTCAAAATCATTAGACGTGTTAACCACTTCAGTTTCCTTACTTGGTTGTTTAGACGTATACGCCTTCTTAGTAGAGTCTTTAGGAGGAGAAACCTTTGTATTCTTAGGAGCAACGACTGATACTCCATTTTCTTGGTCCTAGAAACCCTAAAAACCCGCTTATAAGTGAGACCCTTTCGCTTGATAGTAGTAAACCCATTATTCGAAACCTCCTTAGTAGCTCCCAAAATCGGACCTTTGCCTTTATTACCCATCCCATGAACCACACGTTTAGGAGCGACTTTAGGACAATTATCATTCAAATGACCATAAAGCAAACATATACCACACCGAGGTGGTTCCTACTCGTATTCAATGTGAATAGTTTCCTTAGTATACCCTTCCCCTACGAGTTTAGGTACAACCAAAACTAAATTTTCATGGAAATCATTGGAAGCATTGATTTCAATCAAAGCTCTCGCGTAACTACTACGTCCCCATAACTTTAAACACATAGTATTAGTATAAGAATCAAGCATCATAGGAGTATCAATTTTAGAAGCAATCAAACTTAAACCATCTAGAGTATAAGCAGCCATAGGGACATCATGGAACTTCATCCAAACTGGAACACATGACAAATCTTTTCTAAGAAGACTTACAAATGGAGACCACTTGTTGAGAGCTGAAAGATGGGAATTCCACGAATCATCGAAGGTTCATCTCTAATAATAGCCTCAATATCTTTTAGAGACGGGAACTTAAAGAAGAAGAAAACGTTCACGTTCATTGTAACTTTTTTAAGACCATATTTACCCCCATTATTACGCACAAACCATTCAACGTCAAGAAAAGCAAGTGTCTTCCCAATAAAATACCCATAAAGAGAATTTTTCATCCGCTCAACCTCCTCAACCGAACCAATGGGTAAACCCAAATCATAATCAGCCTCCTTAGGTACCGTCTTATCATGAATCGAAAATTAGCTTTCTTAGAAGACAAAAGGCTAATTTTAGAGGCATAAGTCGATGGGCCATCCACATTAGAATTAGTTGCTGGTGTTTTATCCACATTATCATTTGAAGGTATGGAATCATTAGCATCTGAAACACCATGCATTGCCTCCTCAAAAGTTGTACACACAGCTTTTGTAATAGAATCAATAGTGACATTCGTACCATTAACTTTGTGACTTAAAATACACACCAACATATATTTTCAAAGAAGCCAAATAAGTATTATCATTCTTGATAGCTTGAGTGGTGTTAGCCTCCTGTTCAGTAGCATAAACTACCGAAGAAGGATCATTAGCCTCGTTATTCCTAATAGCCTTTCCATTATTCCAAATAGCCTCATTAGTATCTCCAACAACCTGGTCAACATGCAATCTCACTTGTGTTACCAACATCAACATCGGTACCAGAAGACAACTTACTCTCGATATTACGAACCCTAGACGCCAGTTCACTCAATGTTGGAAATCTTGTATTCAGGTAAACGCAACGGATCGATCACTTTGAGACGTAAACAAACCACCAAAGTTAATCTCTTTTTTATTTTTCTTCCTCTCTCCACCCCCATCAGTATAAAAAAACCATATTTCATATTTCATTCAACCATAAACAACAATGAAAAGTCAAAACTTCAAGATAAACCCTAATGTGAAAGTCAAAACTTCAATCAAGTTAGGATAAACCCGGATAATGTGAATTAAAGTTTACAAAAATTTTATAAACATTTTGTTCATCCAGTTCGAACGATTGTACACTAAAGTGAATGTTACTTTGAAAGTTAGGATAAAAAATAACTCGGACAAACACGGATACAAAATAATAAAATGAATAACTTTTTACTATAACAAAATAATAAAATGAATAAGAACAGTGGAGACTAGAAACCCAATGATAAATAAACCCCAAACCGAACCAAAGCCTATCTTCCAAAGATAAAAAATCATAATATAATATGATAAGGGTAATGTAAGAAAATAATAATTAGCGAGGCCATGTTTGATTATGTATGAAGCAATATAAAACGATCATATCACAACCAGTAATGTAGAAGAAATTTATGAAACCCTAATAAATATGCATGTCACCAACCCTAAAATCGAAGTAACAACAATAAATCTGACCAAAGGTTGTGAATAACAAATTTAAACACTCCCTTTTACAAATTTATGCAAGAAAACAACAGATTTAGAAGAATAGATGAAGGCACGATTGTAAGAAAGGGTTTTCAAAAAAGTTGCCTACTGAGAGAGAGAAACTAGGGTTCTCGCATTAGTAATACCATCTTGCCACATAGAGAAAAAAAAAGATTAAAAAGTAGAAACAAAATATTTATTCCTAGATGGTATCCTTTCGTGGTAACTTCATATCAAATCAAACCCGGTTTCTAAAATCCAAATAATCCAAGCCGTAGTTTCAACAACCAAATTAAAGCATACTTTTTGTAAGATTACCAAAATTGGTTGTGTCTTCCCAAGAGACTAGAGTCGGTAAGAAATTAGGATTATCACTAAGTCTCCACCACGCCATAACCAAACTCTAAAGGTTCGTTGCTATAAGGCAATCAAAAAATAGATGTCGACTAGTCTCGATGGCCCCATCACAAACAGGGCATCTAGTCGATTGAACATCGATCCTATGATAATCAAGGTTATATCTAGTAGGTAACCGATCTAAACAAAGTCACCAACTGTGAATGTTTACCTTTTTAGGGAGAACATAGTTCCAATGAACTTGATGTTCAACCTAGAGAAAGGTTAAAGATTCAATATTTTTTTCTTCGTAGAAGTTCAATTTCTGCTAGGTGCAATGAACTTGATAGTTCAATCGAGAGAAAGGTTAAAGATTCAATATTTTATTCTCCTAAAAAAGGAAGGTTTTACTCAGTTTGAGTTTGTGTGGCGGTGTGCTCAAACTCCGTGGATTAGTTGGCCAAAATGTCGAAAACCATAGTTTACCATAAAAAAAAAAAGAAACTTGATGAGTTTAAGAGGTAGTCCCGTATATTAGGTCTGAAAGAGGGGTTTGAATCTTAATTCAACACCACCCCTTATGGGCATGCGCTAATTCCAAGTTTCCCTTTTTGGCCCATTGGAAAAATTAAATCAGAATAAACTTTGCGGTGTTTTATCCATTTCCAATACAAATAGACGAGGGAACAAAGATTTAAGGCAACTATCACGCAAGAAGGCAGTAGAGAGTCCATCACCAACATTTTTAATGAAAACATCATGTAGATTGAGACATTGAGTTGTGGTTGTGGGAGGTGATTATTTAACTTAAGAATTGATTTCCAAAGGTTGAGGGAAGGCCAAATGGTAGAGTGATTCACAACACCTTGATAACGCTACACGCGTCGTTCAGGGTAAAAGGAACTTCCTTTTCGTCGAGCAAGTTTTTCAACACCCTAGGCAGTGAACCTAATCGTTGTAGTGTAGTATTAGGGTAAGCCACGGGAATTGATATCGTTCTATAGGGGAATAGGAATGCTAGTGAGAAGTTACTACGCTAAGGTTGGGGTTGAGGAAGATTATTTTTTTATCTTTTTATGTTTTTTTAGGAAATGGAAAGGTACGAATTTCGGGGTATTTGATTTGGGGGTTGGTATTTCTACCGATTACTCTATTCATCTAATTATCTAATCTAAGGTGTATGTAGTCTATGTCTAATTATTTGTGTGCTCGTATGATGATTTAAAGATGTGTTTACTTATGTTTTATTACTCCTTAATTATCTCCTATTGATGGTTGAATTGTCACGTCCTTATTCTTAATCGCGTTGTGTGTCTAAGGTCGTAGGGTATGCGTTTATCCCTAACTCTTCGAAACTACCAAAGGGTCTCGTCTACAAAATCTCTAGGATTTATAAACTCTAACTCTAAGGTACTCTTTGGATGGTTTAGCCTACAACTACTCTAGGTGTTATAGTCTAAGGCTCACAAAGATTAATCAAGCATTAACTACACAACGAATGACCTATCGCATTACTAGATCATTAACAATTAAGATAAGAGACAACCAATCAATATTCAATAGTTAAGTTTCATATTCCTAAGCAAACACACAAGTAAATTAGCGGACATGGAGAACATGCAAGCATACACACAAGTAATTGAAGACATAATTAAATTAATGAAGTAAAACACTTATCTTGATGTAAGATAGGGTTTGGAACCCTAAAATCTTGTACAAGACAGCCTTGGTTCGGTTTAGGTTTTACTCCAAAAGACTACACACTGAAAACTAAAAATTCGGATTCTATATATTAGATTACATTCGCGACGGCGTCACCTTTTAATTTGTGACGCCGTCGGTCGCCGATATTAGAGTTTCGTCTTGGCCACGTTAGTCTTGCGACGGCGTCACCTTATGCTTGTGACGCCGTCCTCTTCACCTCTAACGCCGTCTCGGATCAAATCTAGGCCGTCCGAGTTGCGACGACCTACTCTTTTAAAGCGACACCGTCACTTGAAAATAAGCAATTTAGCTCTTGATCGTCACAACATGTGCTCCGACGGCGTCGCAGATAACACCGACTGTCCTCTTATGTTTCAAAGACTTGAGTGTCTCGATTCTTGACTTTGGCCATTTTCTTCGATATCCGCCTTTTCGTCCAAATAAGTGCCATTCAAGCAATTTGCCTTCAAGAGACCTAAAAAGTGAAAAGGAACGATATTACGTAATAACGGATACAAAAGTGATCAAATAAAGGCTTAAACGACCCCTCAAAAAGGTACATTTTAAAACCTTATCAAATATCCCTACACTTGGTATTTGCTTGTCCTCAAGCAAATGTCCTTTTAGCCAATTAATTTATAAGTTGGGGGTCATGAAGCATTAGTTTAAAACAATCCACAACAAATATAAGCCCCGCAAAAGTCATAACAAGCACATAAATTATATACTAGCACCTCACATGGGGTGTTTGGATAGTCACATCTCTCGGGGTGTATATGAAATATAACAAGTTGGAAATGGAAGATAAACACTCATTAACCGGTCCTAGTACATAGATTACCATAGGCTTGAGACTAGATCAAACCTCCATCGCTTTGGCGTAAGAACCTAGGAAAGACTATCCAAGAGGACTTTTAAAGGGTTGTAATGTTAGGCTTACGGTAGGGAAACAAAGGGTTTGGTGGGATAGGCTATTTAGTGGTAGCAAGTCAAAAATCTTTTTGTTACAAGCATGCGAAGAATGGCGTTGCTAAGCCAAGACTCGACACTCTAGACTCTAGATAACTGAAATAAACAAACATAAATTAAAGACAGATATAGGATGGTAGTTTTTTTTTTTTTTTTTTTTTTTTTTTTAACTCTATTTTTTCTTTCTTTTCTTTTTCTATTTTTTGAATTTTATTATTATTTTTTTCATACACTTTTACTCCACCATCCTCTATGATAACATCAAAATGATAGGGATTTATAGGCACATCCCTACACTTGAGTTTTTATTACTCTAACACTAATTTGACCCGAATTGAAAAGATCAAAACACTTGGAGTACATTATTACGCAAATAAAGGGAATTTAAATTTAACGTTCCCTTCCCGTCATTTCATAAACTTTAACTTTTCCCACGAGTCCCAATCGTCCCAAAACTATGTACAAAGGATATGACTCGACTTAGCAACTTATGCAAGCAACTAGATAATTGAACTAAGGGTTTAGTGTGATAACAATAATGCACTAAAAGTGAGTGCATACAAGGTAGGCTAAGGCGATTTGGGTGTACATTTGAGGGTGGGGTGTAAAAAATGCTCTTCATTGATATTCCGGAAAACCGAAACATCACGAGAACCGCGAAAAGGATAGGCTCTGAGGGGTTAACTAGGGGTATCGTGTACTAAAGATGAGTACAACACAAAGGTGTGGGGGAATTACTTAACCGATGTGGAAGAAGTAATTATATTACGGGTATAAAACAAGGGTTATCCTAATGCCTCTTATCATTTAGTTATTCCTAACTACACAAGTGTAGTCTTACTAGCGATCTCGGGATGCATCACAAAACAAGTTCTAGAATCTATTATACTACCGGTTCACACACTAAGCATTAAATATGAATGCTTTAATTGCACTAATCTAAGGGCGATCCTCACATTTTGGGTGGAATTTAAGTGGTAAAGGGTTTTGTGCTAGTCATATAATTTCCTATCCATGAGGCGCTTTATTAAGACTAATGGCCCACTCCTATATGTCATGAAAAATTTTAAATTTGGTGCCAAAATTACCCTAACCGACATTTTCTCATGGTTTATTACACAAATGCAATTGGACAAAGCAAAAATCAAGGATAAGCATAGTTTCAAAGTTCCGTTTATTTTCCTCCCTACACTTAAACCGAACATTGTCCCCAATGTTCCCGAAAGTATCAAAGTTATGATAATGGAATGTAATAAAAGATGAAAGAAACTAGTACTCCCTTGATTAGCTCGGTAGGATCCGTGTAAAGTGGTGGTTATATTTTTCTTCAAGAAGAACGTTTGCGTGAAAAGCTCCTTCTCATCTTATGTATCTCCTTCTTGATAAATTAAACCGCACATTTGAAGAAAACAAACGAAACCTTCGGGTAAAATCAGCGGTAATAATATATATAAGACTCTACTAAACTAGGATATAATGCTTGTGGAATGGATGTTTCTGAATTTACGGAAAATTAAGACACGAAAATTCCAAAAATTATAAGTAGCTCGAAAACGAGAAAAAGTAATCGATTATTTTTCTCCTTCCGACGCCGTCAGTTGCGATCTGACGCCGTCGGTTATCGACAAAAAGCGGTCTGCGATTTTGGAAAAAATTCGGAAAATTTACATCTTTAGAATCTGGAAAAACTTCCTGCAAAACATCCATTATGCCTCGATACAAGCATTTGACTCGAACAAACACACATGTATATCTTTTAATCAATTGAAATTCTCATGTTTACGTTTCTTTTGAAAACGTGTGTAATCCTCCCTACACTTATCCTTTATGTAAAATACCTTTATACGTAATTAAGACGAGGTTAAAAACAAAATAAAGCATTTTTACAAATTAAAACATGAGAATTGATGAGTGTCTAAATACTCATCATTTGTGTTCCTTCTACACTGCAAAAACATTTAAAAACACTCAGAAATGCTTCAAAATATGTTAAAAATATCCTCGGAGTGTGTTTTGTGTCTTGCAGGTACAAAAAGATTGAAAACAGAGCGAAAAAGAGAAAAATCGAGCCAAAATCAGAAAAGTGCTGAAAAGCCGGTGCCAGGATGTGATTTTCTACGATCATTGATCAATTGAGGACCGGACACGTTTTTAGAGTGGGTTTGGGAAAACCGTCTTAAAACCTTCCCCGAAACACTAAATTACCCTTCACCAAAACCAAAATACATTTTACTAAAACCTTTTAAATAAAAACGTTTTTAACCTTCCCTATACCTCTTCCCCAAAAACCAGATAACAAAAAAAAAATAATAAACCCATAAACCTAACCACCCATTCCCTTTTTTCTCCTTTATCCAGGAACACAAGTAACCTTGCCCATATCCATCTTCCCACCTCCATCACTTTTCCATACTCCCAGCACACTAACCCCATCTCTGTCAGGCATTGGAAGCAGCAAAAAGCCAGAAGCCAGAAGACTTCTTTTTTTCCATTCTTGTATAAATTGCAGATGAGGATTAGTGTACAAGTAGTCTAGAACGAGTTTTCTAGCTCAGTTTTAATTTTTCATTGCCATTTTATGTAATCTTTAACTTTCAAGTTAATGCAATTTCTAGTTCCATTTTAAATTCAGTCTTTGCAGCTTATTTTACTTTTTTTTTTGTTCAATTGATTTGCATTTTTAATATTATAAGGTCTGTATAATTTGTGTTGAAGCTATTTTTGAAATCAGTTGTGTGATTTTAAGTAGAACATGTTAAGTTCTCTTGTTTTTTTTTTTAAAATCACTGCCTAAAGGGCTGTTTGGTTCAAGCTTTTAACTGGTCAAAGTAGCAGCTTTTACCCGTTTCACTTACCAAGTCAAACTCCTTTTAGAAGCCTTAGATTAGTCACAAAGGTTAAAACACACTTGGATAAGTTTTGCTCAAACTTGAGTGGGTATAAAAGAGTTTTTCTGGTTTTCCAAATTGTGTAGAACAGCAGCATTACTGCTGTTCCTAACCCATTTTTATAGCTTATTTGGTAGTCAACGATTGGAAAATTTGGTTTTTCTTAAGTACTTGTATTCCAAACTCAGCATATGACCATTTTAATTGTATCTTGGTCGTCTCTAGCATAATGTATTTTCAAGGTCTCTATTGTGATAACTTGATTATTCTGTTTTTCTTGGCTTGGGAAGAGCTTTTGGTGGCTTAAAACAAGCTTCAAGGGCCTCATTAGTCGTCTTGACTGCACATTAGTTACATAGGTCAGTTACTTTTCAAATGCTTATCAAGTTTTAAGTTAGCTTTATTTTGATTCATTAGATGCCCACTTAGTGTATTAAGCAAGTAGATGGTTATAGCTTATTAGTGCTAATTTGTAGCTTTAGATTGCTTATTTTCCCATTTTTCCTAGCTTTAGGATTCCCTAGCTAAAGCTTATTCCAACTGCTTATCCCCTGTTTTCTTAGCTTACTTCGTTTAAATTTAGCTCATTGTAGTTTCTTATTGCTTAATTATCACTTCTTTGTTTATTCAACTGCTTATTGTGCTCACTGATTGCATAAGGTGTTTTGTTTTGTAACTGTCCAAAGCAGTGTTTACAGCAGCTTCTGCAGCCATTTAGAAGCAACATATAAGCTCCCCATTAGCTCCAAGTTGGTATCTTGAGAAGCCTTTAGTCCCAAGTTTTTGATGTTGTAGCTTATTAGGACTTTGAGAATTAATCTAGGAGCTTATTTTTAGGCTTAAAACTTACCTAGTGGGTGTTTTACACTATTATTACAAAGAAGCCTGAGGTCTCTTTTACTTATTATTAGCTTATTTACTCTTTTTGTTATTGCTTATTTTTAGTTCCCTTCAGTTCTCTTAGGTAGATTTAGTTTGTTTGACACTAGGTTAAGCTTATTGTAGCTTATTTGGTTCCTTAGTTGCCCATATCCCAAACAGTCCGTGAGATTTGCTGCTGCTGTACATCAGTTTGTTTTCAAGCTTTTCCATGTTCTAGTTTTCTATTAAAAAGTCTTTGTTTAGTCCTAAGTTAGTTTGGTGAAAGAAAATCAAGAAAAAAAATAACTTGGCAAAAAAAAAGGGTGCACAGATTCGAACCTGTGACCTCCTGCACCAGGTCCACGCACACAGATCACACCAGCCAAACCATCTGCCCTTGCGTCAAAGTGTCAAGTCAGTTTTTTGCCAAACTTTGTGGAATTTTCACAGATTCGTTATAAGTCCATTTGAGCTGAAATTTGGGATACAAGATCTTTGGTTGGTGATCTCTGACTAGGTATTTTTAATTTATTTTGTGATTTTTCTAGATAGCTTAATATAGTGCTTAAAGTAGGGCCTTAAAGTAGTTTGGCATATAGTTATTAAAATCGGTCATGAGTTTTTTTTCGTAGCTTGTGCTTTTACTTCCCAATCAGTTGCATTAGCTCATTTTAGGTTAGATTTAGGCTTTAGTAGCTTATGGTAGCTTATAGTTAGCTTTTAGCTTATTTCAAGTGCTTATTCAAACCGCTTATTTGCCCAATTCAACTTATTAGTTGGCTTATCTAACTTTTATATTTTTCCAAGGCTTAGAATAATATTTTAGATTTTCCTGTAAAGTATCATAATTTTCTTGTTCATTTGTTATTTTTGATAATTTTAATTAGTTTAAATTAGTTTTAATTAATAATAATTATTTAAAAGTCTAAAAATATATTTTCAGTTTTAAAATAACTTTTATAATATTTTAGATTTTTCTAAGTCATAATTTCACTTTTCTAGCTTTATTTCATATTTTCTTATATTTTAGGTTATTATTAAATAGTTAAAAATAGTTTTTAATTAAGAATAATTAAATAAATAGTCATAAAAATAATTTTATTTTTCCAATAATTTTCTTGCATCATTAGGATTGTAAAAATATATTTTTCATATCCGTAGGTATTTTACTTCTTTATTTTTATGTTTTGTTTCGTACGTTTACGTAGAATTTTAATTAAACGTACGCGTTTTTAGATTTTAGACGTTTCTAAGTATTACGCTTTCACGTACTTGTTCTCATAGCTTGTTTAAGCTATTTTATTTTATTCCTTAGTATAAATCACTCAAAACCCTTTTTCCATTCAATATCACCCGATCACAGATTCGTTGTATTACAGTGTTCACACCTCGTTGGGACTTAACGACCCGGGGATACATTAAACTCCTCTGGACTCAATTGAATTGGTTCTAGACTGTTTGGCTTTCGTTACGGTTGACCATTCACAAGTGGTTAGCTTGTGTGATAAAACCTGACCGTCTGGAACCGAACCAAATTTTGGTGCCGCTGCCGGGGAGGTGTGCTGCGTTCTACGAATTTGAAGCATCAGTGATTGTTGAATATAAACCCATTGTATATTTACCATCTTTGTCCATATTTCCTTATTTTCATATAAAACCAAAATTATCGTGAAGTTAATTCGTTTGACTAATCGATTACCAAAAATATTTTCATTCTTTGTTTTTACAACATGTTTTTCAAAAATACAAAAAGTATTCCTCTTTACCCTCTTACCCTTTTGATTCTTCATTTCTTACCCTCTGGAACCCTTTGATTCTTTCTATGTCTTATCTCCACCTTCTTGGTTGTCAATGGTGTGGTGGCCCTCATAATGATGATAATTGTCTCAGTTTTAGCATGGTAGAGTCAGGAAATGGGTCATCTATAACCAAGAACCCTATTCTTACCATGACACAACTAATTTATTTCATCACTACCACATCATGAGATTCGATATACTTGTGTGAATTTTGTGGAGGTCCTCACCAAGGATTTGAGTGTCGGACCGAGACACGTTTTCTATGAACAAATCTCTAATAACACTCGAACTTTGGAAATGATCAATATCCATGTTATTCACCAAATCATCGCAACAATCATTTTGTTGTGAGAAGCTGTGGAGGTCCCATTTCACTCGATTGTCAAACAGAAATCCATTTCCTTGTAACAATTACGACTATCCATATCACGACCAACCTCCACGGTGCCAAATAACTCAAACTCCTCAAGAAACCCAACAAGACACTTATCTAGAGCTTACGGAGTTGGTGAAAAGAGTCGAGGAGTTGAGTAAACAAGATTCAAATGCTCCCGTTTTTCTTGTGTATATTGTGGGGTCCTCATGATGATTATCAATGTCAACCTTCCGGTTTGACAAATCTCCACTCCCACAATGTCCCGTCATTCAAAATTCACATGAGAAATCCATGGAAGAATTGCTAGTCAAGAGCGGTGCTAAAATAAATTCCCAAATTGCGTTTGAAAAATCTATTAGGGAATCAATTGCAA
Organism: Chrysanthemum lavandulifolium; assembly: GCA_022545495.1. Classification (NCBI taxonomy): domain Eukaryota; kingdom Viridiplantae; phylum Streptophyta; class Magnoliopsida; order Asterales; family Asteraceae; genus Chrysanthemum; species Chrysanthemum lavandulifolium. The sequence goes on along the minus strand of CM040244.1, from coordinate 159,896,167 downwards.
AAGAAAAGCAAAGATCTAGCTCTCAATTTCGTTTATTCTAATAGCGGTGATGATGAGGATACACTTGATATCCTTCAATTCTATAAAGATTCATCAAGTTCATCGGTTGATATCCCAGCAGTTGAGATTCATTCTCAAACAAGCGCTATCACACCCGATATTCCCACTCACTCTCTAAACATGGGGACGAGCATCTTGACCTTGTTCACGAAAAGGAATCGGACGAATTCATAAAGTCTAGTGTTGAGAACCTTGTCCCAATCCGAGAGTCACGGGAACTTCGATCATATGTGTGATTCTCTTTCCCTCTTGAGTGTTCAAAGATCATTTTGAAACTTTCTCCGATTTTAGCGACGATTGTACTTCTTATGGAAACATCGGTATGTTGAGGCATCACTCCACGATCGATGTCGATCATCTTCTTGAGGAGTTCACCGATGAACTCACTCACATCAATCCACTTTCATCGAAGTAATGATAGTCTTTTGATTTCAAAGCCGATCCGGGAGACCGAAAGTCTCCTTGATAATGATCGTTCACTCACTTCTTATCCCAACGGTCCAATAGAGAATATTAATCACTTTGTTCTGAAGCATTCAAAACAACTCTCACCAATCCTCTATTTGAATTCGAATCGAATTCACCTTAATTTCGAGAATCCACTCTTTGATACTCGGTTGAGGATAGTGATGAGTCTGATGGAACAAGAATTCACGATTTACATCTTGTGATTGATTCTCTTCACGAGGAGTTCGCCGGTGAACTCACTCATATCATATCTCCGCCGGAGTATGATAACTTCCACTTTGATCATGACACACCGGGATTTGTCTTGATCACGTGAGCTTAAATGATGAGATTCATAATTCGAAATTATGGATTCTCCTATGGATGAAGATGAGTTAGTCATGATTTTCATCATGACTTTCTTTCTTTCTTCACCTATCCGTGACTTCTTCTCTTCTTCACTCATTCGGGAGTGAAGATACCATCTTGACCCGGCATTTCCATGTAATATTATCTTGAGCCGGAATATATCTCATTGGTGTGGAACTTTCACGTGCGTCAAATGTTTGTCCAAACATCTTGAATGAAAGTCCGATGGAGATTGTCTCTTCCACTTACTTCCCATGAACAAATTAATTGGGTCGAGTCAAGCTAGCGACTCGGTAATCAAAAATGATAGTTAAACATGGGTTTTCACCCGTGTGTACCACCCTAGTGTGGGGAGTTGCCCCATTGTTGTATATAAGTTTTCATTCAAAAAAAAAAAAAAAAAAAAAAAAAAATAAATTTTTTTTTTCAAATAATGGCCGTAGTATTTCCTTTACGTTCTTTGTTTCGGCATAACCGCGGTACTTTGAATATTGAGGGCAATATTCATTTCTAGTGTGGGGGAATTCTCACGAATTTTATCATGTAATTATACCACCCAATTCCCCATTTTGGCAAATTTTTTTTTTTTTTTTTTTTTGGAGTAAGTGTTTTGCACTTACTCAACTTACGGTTATCAGTCCGCCATGTCTAATAAACAAAAGGATTGGCTAATCCAGGAGCAAACGGCTCTTGGTAAAGATATCTCAAATCCGTTGATGGCTTGCAATTTGCCCAAAATTGTATGGTATTCGACTCACCATATCTTTAATTAGTGAAGAGTTGGCTAGCCCGCAAGTTTATGGCTTGTGGTAAAGGCAGTTGGAAAACCATAATTGGTAATCGACTCACCAAAGATATTTTATCTAAGAGTTGGCTAGTCCGAAGCAAGCGGCTTCGGTAAAGACAAATCAAAACCGTTGAAAGTCGGTGATTTGCTCAAAATCATTTGGTTATCATTGTACCAAGGTTCTTACTTGAGCTGAAACATTTGGCTACTCCGAGTAATGGCTTTTGGTAAAGAGATTCAAATCCATTAAGCTTTCTCAAAAGATTGCTAGGGACTAGCAATAGTTTAGTGTGGGGATTGATGAGTGTCTAAATACTCATCATTTTTGTTCCTTCTACTTTGCAAAACATTTAAAACACTCGAAATGCTTCAAAATATGTTAAAATATCCTCGAGTGTGTTTTGTGTCTTGCAGTACAAAAGATTGAAAACAGAGCGAAAAAGAGAAAAATCGAGCCAAAATCAGAAAAGTGCTGAAAAGCCGGTGCCGGGATGTGATTTTCTACGATCATTGATCAATTGAGGACCGGACACGTTTTTAGAGTGGGTTTGGGAAAACCGTCTTAAAACCTTCCCCGAAACACTAAATTACCCTTCACCAAAACCAAAATACATTTTACTAAAACCTTTTAAATAAAAACGTTTTTAACCTTCCCTTTACCTCTTCCCCAAAAACCAGATAACACAAAAAAAATAAAATAAACCCATAAACCTAACCACCCATTCCCTTTTTTCTCCTTTATCCAGGAACACAAGTAACCTCACCCATATCCATCTTCCCACCTCCATCACTTTCCCATACTCCCAGCACACTAACCCCATCTCTGTCAGGCATTGGAAGCAGCAAAAAGCCAGAAGCCAGAAGACTTTTTTTTTTTTTCCATTCTTGTATAAATTGCAGATGAGGATTAGTGTACAAGTAGTCTAGAACGAGTTTTCTAGCTCAGTTTTAATTTTTCATTGCCATTTTATGTAATCTTTAACTTTCAAGTTAATGCAATTTCTAGTTCCATTTTAAATTCAGTCTTTGCAGCTTATTTTACTTTTTTTTTTGTTCAATTGATTTGCATTTTTAATATTATAAGGTCTGTATAATTTGTGTTGAAGCTATTTTTGAAATCAGTTGTGTGATTTTAAGTAGAATATGTTATGTTCTCTTGTTTTTTTTTATAAAATCACTGCCTAAAGGGCTGTTTGGTTCAAGCTTTTAACTGGTCAAAGTAGCAGCTTTTACCCGTTTCACTTACCAAGTCAAACTCCTTTTAGAAGCCTTAGATTAGTCACAAAGGTTAAAACACACTTGGATAAGTTTTGCTCAAACTTGAGTGGGTATAAAAGAGTTTTTCTGGTTTTCCAAATTGTGCAGAACTGTTGTTCCTAACCCATTTTTATAGCTTATTTGGTAGTCAACGATTGGAAAATTTGGTTTTTCTTAAGTACTTGTATTCCAAACTCAGCATATGACCATTTTAATTGTATCTTGGTCGTCTCTAGCATAATGTATTTTCAAGGTCTCTATTGTGATAACTTGATTATTCCTGTTTTTCTTGGCTTGGGAAGAGCTTTTGGTGGCTTAAAAACAAGCTTCAAAGGGCCTCATTAGGCTGTCTTCAGCCTGCACATTAGTTACATAGGTCAGTTACTTTTCAAATGCTTATCAAGTTTTAAGTTAGCTTTATTTTGATTCATTAGATGCCCACTTAGTGTATTAAGCAAGTAGATGGTTATAGCTTATTAGTGCTAATTTGTAGCTTTAGATTGCTTATTTTCCCATTTTTCCTAGCTTTAGGATTCCCTAGCTAAAGCTTATTCCAACTGCTTATCCCCTGTTTTCTTAGCTTACTTCGTTTAAATTTAGCTCATTGTAGTTTCTTATTGCTTAATTATCACTTCTTTGTTTATTCAACTGCTTATTGTGCTCACTGATTGCATAAGGTGTTTTGTTTTGTAACTGTCCAAAGCAGTGTTTACAGCAGCTTCTGCAGCCATTTAGAAGCAACATATAAGCTCCCCATTAGCTCCAAGTTGGTATCTTGAGAAGCCTTTAGTCCCAAGTTTTTGATGTTGTAGCTTATTAGGACTTTGAGAATTAATCTAGGAGCTTATTTTTAGGCTTAAAACTTCCCTAGTGGGCTGTTTTTACACTATTGTTACAGCAGCCTGAGGTCTCTTTTACTTATTATTAGCTTATTTACTCTTTTTGTTATTGCTTATTTTTAGTTCCCTTCAGTTCTCTTAGGTAGATTTAGTTTGTTTGACACTAGGTTAAGCTTATTGTAGCTTATTTGGTTCCTTAGTTGCCCCTATCCCAAACAGTCCGTGAGATTTGCTGCTGCTGTACATCAGTTTGTTTTCAAGCTTTTCCATGTTCTAGTTTTCTATTAAAAAGTCTTTGTTTAGTCCTAAGTTAGTTTGGTGAAAGAAAATCAAGAAAAAAAATAACTTGGCAAAAAAAAGGGTGCACAGATTCGAACCTGTGACCTCGCACGAGTCCACGCACACAAAGACACACCGTACCAAACCATACGCCCTTGCGTCAAAGTGTCAAGTCAGTTTTTTGCCAAACTTTGTGGAATTTTCACAGATTCGTTATAAGTCCATTTGAGCTGAAATTTGGGATACAAGATCTTTGGTTGGTGATCTGACTAGGTATTTTAGTTTATTTTGTGATTTTTCTAGATAGCTTAATATAGTGCTTAAAGTAGGGCCTTAAAGGTAGTTTGGCATATAGTTATTAAAATGGTCATGAGTTTTTTTTTTTACGTAGCTTGTGCTTTTACTTCCCAATCAGTTGCATTAGCTCATTTTAGGTTAGATTTAGGCTTTAGTAGCTTATGGTAGCTTATAGTTAGCTTTTAGCTTATTTCAAGTGCTTATTCAAACCGCTTATTTGCCCAATTCGACATTAGTGAGCTTATCTAACTTTTATATTTTTCCAAGGCTTAGAATAATATTTTAGATTTTCCTGTAAAGTATCATAATTTTTACTCTTCATTTGTTATTTTTTCTTAATTTTAATTAGTTTAACTTAGTTTTTAATTAATAATAATTATTTAAAAAGTCTAAAAAATATATTTTCAGTTTTAAAATAACTTTTATAATATTTTAGATTTTTCTAAGTCATAATTTCACTTTTCTAGCTTTATTTCATATTTTCTTATATTTTAGGGTATTATTAAATAGTTAAAAATAGTTTTTAATTAAGAATAATTAAATAAATAGTCATAAAAATAATTTTATTTTTCCAATAATTTTCTTGCATCATTAGGATTGTAAAAATATATTTTCCATATCCGTAGGTATTTTACTTCTTTATTTTTACGTTTTGTTTCGTACGTTTACGTAGAATTTTAATTAAACGTACGCGTTTTTAGATTTTAGACGTTTCTAAGTATTACGCTTTCACGTACTTGTTCTTATAGCTTGTTTAAGCTATTTTCTTTTATTCCTTAGTATAAATCACTCAAAACCCTTTTTCCATTCAATATCACCCGATCACGATTCGTTTGTAGACATGGTGTTCACACCTCGTTGGGACTTAACGACCCGGGGATACACTAAACTCCTCTGGACTCAATTGAATTGGTTCTAGACTGTTTGGCTTTTGTTACGGTTGACCATTCACAAGTGGTTAGCTTGTGTGATAAAACATGACCGTCTGGAACCGAACCAAGAATAAACAATCAATAAAAGATATACGACACACAAATAAAAATGAAAAACAAATACACATGGGTTGCCTTCCAAGAAGCGCTTGTTTTTGTTCGAGTCACGAGCCTGAATCTACCCTTATTTAATGGATAAAGGGGAGGTTTTCCCTACACTTAAGCTTAAGTGCGGGTGATAGTAGTGATACACACCCTTAGGGTGGAAATTTGCTACGTGAGGAGAGGGTGATGGGTGATTTATATGCTCAAAGGAGTGTGCTCCATTCATTATAACCTTACCTAAGTATATTGGTGTAGCGGGTGAATCAAATCTCTCTCCTAGAAATGGATCATCTTTTATCAACTTCAAAAGATTTTTAGTTAAGGATCCATCTTGACCTAATAAACCCGGTTTAAACCCATAATGTTTCTTGTTATCAACCATGAATGGGTGATATAAGTGTGTAAGGTCATGGGTTACTCCTATATTAGCTTCCACTCTACATGGCCTAGAGTCTACCACCTTTATCAAGCAACTACCCGGATTATTTATTTTGATGGGTGGATTGGGGCCTAATTCAATTCCGAAGATTCACATCTAAAGAGGGAAGATTGGGTAAGGTTTTTGGTTGAAGCTCCGTTTTATCAAAATTAGGAACTTCCCTAGGACTAAGAGAGAGGTCATGACAACAAGCATATAAACCTACATTCTCTAGTGGCGTTTGGACCAAAGGTTCTATATCAATCGGGGTTCCTATAGTCTCTTCTACTTCTCCCGGGTAATTTATAGGCGATGTGTGTTCCTCAAGTGATGGTAGGGCTTGTGGGCTTGGAGTTTCCACCTCATTCTCCATTATGTCTAGATCTCCTAAAAGTTCATCATGTGTTTTAGTATGATCTAACCCAAATACACTCCTAAGTATCTCAAATCCTTCTTTAGCCATTTCAAATTCTTGGTCCGATTCATAAGAATCATTCTCAAAAATTTGATCACTATGTTCTATTTTCCTAAAGGATTCCTCACGCGTGTCATATGTTTTGGTGAAATCTATCCCACACATGCAACTAGGTAGTTCAACTATAACCATCTCACAATCTTGTTCGGGTTTAGGTTTCATGTTCTTAAAACTAGGTCTTTTTATCATGATGCCTAAGGTTGGATAAATCCTCCTTATCCATTTCCTCAAGTTGTGACAAGCGATAGTTTATACTTAGGAGGCTTTTCTCAAAAATTTCGGAGGGTCTCACTAAAAGGAGTTGATTCTAACAATGATCGTTGAATAGAAGCCACACAAGCACAAAATTTATCAAATCCATCCAACCTTACACCGTCTCCTTTTGGATATCTCTAAGATCACTCACAAATTCATTAGAACAATAAAAAGCAATCCAATCTACGAAATTCAATTGTTCCTCATTTGTTAATGATTCAAATGCAACTTCGGTTGCCATAGCGACAAATGAAAATGGTTTCTGAACACAAACACAAAGAAGGGGATAGACTACAAGGAAGCTAAAATTGAGAAAAAGCTTACTTGATAGGAATCAAGCAAGGAAACCAAAATGAGGTGGACTCTAACTAGCTATTCTATTCCCGGCGTGGCGCCAAAAACTTGATAACGCTACACGCGTCGTTCGGGGTCAAAGGAACTTCCTTTTCGTCGGTGGTTTTCAACACCCTAGGCGTGAACCTAATCGTTGTAGTGTAGTATTAGGGTAAGCCACGGGAATTGATATCGTTCTCTAGGGGAATAGGAATGCTAGTGAGAAGTTACTACGCTAAGGTTGGGGTTGAGGAAGATTATTTTTGTATCTTTTTATGTTTTTTTAGGAAATGGAAAGGTACGAATTTCGGGGTATTTGATTTGAGGGTTGGTATTTCTACCGATTACTCTATTCGTCTAATTATCTAATCTAAGGTGTATGTAGTCTATGTCTAATTATTTGTGTTCTCGTATGATGATTTAAAGATGTGTTTACTTCGGTTTTATTACTCCTTAATTATATCCTATTGATGGTTGAATTGTCACGTCCTTATTCTTAATCGCGTTGTGTGTCTAAGGTCGTAGGGTATGCGTTTATCCCTAACTCTTCGAAACTACCAAAGGGTCTCGTCTACAAAATCTCTAGGATTTATAAACTCTAACTCTAAGGTACTCTTTGGATGGTTTAGCCTACAACTACTCTAGGTGTTATAGTCTAAGGCTCACAAAGATTAATCAAGCATTAACTACACAATGAATGACCTATCGCATTACTAGATCATTAACAATTAAGATAAGAGACAACCAATCAATATTCAATAGTTAAGTTTCATATTCCTTAAGCAAACACACAAGTAAATTAGCCGGACATGGAGAACATGCAAGCATACACACAAGTAATTGAAGACATAATTAAATTAATGAAGTAAAACACTTATTTTGATGTAAGATAAGGTTTGGAACCCTAAAATACTGTACAAGACAGCCTTGGTTCGGTTTAGGTTTTTACTCCAAAAGACTACACACTGAAAACTAAAAAATTCGGATTCTATATATAAGATTACATTCGCGACGGCGTCACCTTTTAATTTGTGAAGCCGTCGGGTCGCCGTTATTAAAGTTTCGTCTTGGCCACGTTAGTCTTGCGACGGCGTCACCTTATGCTTGTGACGCCGTCCTCTTCACCTCGACGTATGCGGATCAAATCTAGGCCGTCGAGTTGCGACGACCTACTCTTTTAAAGCCCGACACCGTCACTTGAAAATAAGCAATTTGGCTCTTGTATCGTCACAACATGTGCTCCGACGGCGTCGTAGATAACACCGACGCCGTCCCCTTGTGTTTCAAAGACTTGAGTGTCTCGATTCTTGACTTTGGCCATTTTCTTCAGATATATCCGCCTTTTCGTCCAAATAAGTGCCATTCCAAACAATTTGCCTTCAAGAGACCTAAAAAGTGAAAAGGAACGATATTAGGTAATAACGGATACAAAAGTGATCAAATAAGGGCTTAAACGACCCCTCAAAAAGGTACATTTTAAAACCTTATCACACCTCCATACTGTGAACCATGGATAGATTTGAATGCTTGCTTCCAAAGTTAGTTGTTTTCATCACGAAAACGCAACTACCACTTTGCCAACATAGAAGTATTTAAGGTTTGTAGACTACGAATTACAAGACATCCACACCTCCTAAAAACATTCTGCCTTAGTTTCACAAGATAGATGATTACACACTTTGGAGCTTTGAAGAGATAGAAAGTTAAGTAAAGTGTCCTAAGAACCGACTTCAAGAGGGCAAGTCTGCCACCATATGACAATGTTCTAGCTTTCCAAGAGGTGAGACATTTTCGAAACTTTTCAATGATAGGCTTCCCGATCCATGCTTTGGACATATTGGTACCAATTGGAAGACCAAGATGAAAGCAAGAAAGGTTTAAAGGTTGACAATATAGGCCATATGCTAAGTTTTGTTTGTAAAATAGATCTAGCTTCTTTCCGTAAGCTAAATTTCTAGACTTACTTTCCATCTAATTGATTAGTCTTGTTAACATTGTTCCCATGAGCTTTTGATAAGTCTTGCTATAGTTTTGTGTGGGTTGTGCGTACGTATATGCAACCTTGTACCTTACAAGTATATAAAATTGTTGGGATTTTAGAACTAAGTTAACCATTAACCTCTACGAGTACGCAGCGAATATTTGATCTAGTTAATGCAATTATGTTAAGCACGTAATTAATAAACAAATAATTAATACAATATTAATTAATTAAAAGGGATATAGAAAAGCTAACCTTGCTTGGCAATTGATCTCTAGTAACGGAACAAGAAACCAAAACGAAATCTTAGTATCAAAATTAGATACCTCGAAGAGTATCACACACAAACCCGATAACGTATACGTTCGATAAAAAACGCTAGTCGAGAACATATTAAAACCCGTTCAACAAGTGAACTACTTGAATATTACTTGAACAACGAAACCACCTAAAAATCAAAACTTGCTTCTTATCCACAACCCTTACTGCTCGATGAACAGTAACAATAACAAATCCCCGATATCGGACAAGACATGTCCGATATCCTATCATGTATTCTGTCTGAGATAAACCCCACGACCAGAAACAAAAACCCACTCCTTGCTGCTGCGATTCAACTGGGAAATCATGTAAAAGTAACCTCCAATGGATCGACACCTAAACACTTGACTACTTTGCAAGTTTAGGGATGAGGAAAACCAAACAAACCCCAATCGACTTTGTACAAAGTCGACTGGAATTTCTAGCAGTAAACATGGATTGTTTTGGGGTATTAGTCATATTAGATAATTCGTGAGTTTGGAATGGAATATATCTGCTTTTATACAAAACCAAACCATCCTATGACTTGGGCTATGACTTGGTCAACAAGTCAAAAACCCAAGCTTCCCATTCTCACGTTCTGCCCGATCAGTTTGGTGAATCAAGGCCCAAGGCAATTCCTAAAGTTCGACCCAATGTCCAACAAAATAGTTCATGGGTCAATAAGCTTGATCGGGTCAAATCATGCATAATACGGGTATGTAATTCAAGTATCAAATATGTTCAACATGTATACTCGTGTTTATCGTGTGTGTCCCCATTGGCTCACACACTTCTAGTCGTTTTGTCGTGTTTATAACTCCCACAAACCAACAACTCCCACTTGGGAGTTGGTGTGTCAAATGGCACACAAAACTAACGACGGAAACGCCTAGCAAACGCTCTCACTCGCTTTTTAACTAAAAGTGTCTGAGAGAATAGTTTCGTAAAAGTTTCTCAGTAGCATGGTCATTCCATGTCTTGCTCTAATCATCCTTTGTTATAGATACCGTTAAACCATGGATTATGGATCTCAAATCATTCCATATAGTTTAATCATTTAGAATCTCGTTATCGATTTTAATTCAGATATACCAAATGTAATCAAGAATCATCTTGCATTACCCTTTGGGTTTGGCCAAACAATTATCTGATTAAATGCGGAGGCGCCATGGTATCTTTCGCACATATCAAGTGGAGTAACAAATCCTTTATTGACTACAAGTGTTGTGGATCTTGTTTCACATCACTCCGAAATATAGCTTTATAACTACCTTGTTCAGATAGAGTTTTGCGTATACTTACAAAAAATGATATCCACACATAACAGAACTTGCTTGCATCTCAAGTCTAAGGACGAAGATAACAAACCACTTTCAATATTTTACTTATGACAAGGATCCAAAAGTAAATGTTTGAAAGTTGGGGAATCCAATATGCATCTCTAGTGAATACATATGAGTTTGGCGGGAACAATCCACATTCTCGTTAGAATATAACCAACACTCACATTTGCCTTACATAACAATATTCCCATATTGTTAACCGATAATGGACATATTTAGAATAATAAAATTATTCAAGGATTAAACATGCAAATATAGGATAACAATTATTATATGAATGAATAACAAATACCAAGTATCTTTATTCATCATAAAGTAAAAATTGTCTTTCAATCCCAATTATCCAAATACTAAAATAGATATGCATGAAACTCATTTAGTAAGTTGAACCCTAATGTTTCCAACACTTTCAACCTTTCTTTAAAAGAAAAACTAAATAGTCATCTGAGTAAACTTTCCGAATACTTGTTTCAAATTTCACTTATAGTGAGTGATTTGAAATATAAGATGAGTGTCTTATCTCATATGCTCATACTATTGCAAGAGTTATAGTATGGAGATGTCGTCTTACCTTGCATGAGGTATTAGAAATCAACGACATCTTGTGATCATCTTCTGATTTCTAAAAGTGTAAAATATTCTCATTCCTTAATGTATAATACAACAATGCTCTCTGTTGAGCACAACTAGTTAGCAGATTTATCATAAAAAATAAAATCCTACTACAACCAGTATTAATAATCCTTGATCTCGTGAAAAGTGATTGGTGAAAAACAAACACAATATCAATTTATCAAATTAATCATGAAATTCGAAAAATCAACCTTTTAGGAAAAGGGTTAACGTGCCAAAGCTCAAAAATGTGAATAAAGTGATACCGGGAAAGTGATTTCCCCGGGTCGTGTCCCAAGAGGTGTGAAATTGACGATTTCGTTGAGTTTCGTGATTAGAACTTGAATTGGTTTAATAAATTTTGGATTTTTGATTACGTTATTCTACAAATTAAAGAACTGGAATAAAAATAAAGCATTTAAAACAATCTGAACACTAATTAAACTACTACTAAGCCTAAGGAACAATAAAACTAAGCTAAACTACATCCTATGGTGTAAAAATGCAAAAACGCGAAAACCCGAGCTAATCCCGAGCCCCGAAAGTAAAAAAAATGCAATTTAAGTCCTACGAGTGCAAAACTAATTTTCCTACATTCTAATTGACTAAAAATAATTTTGGGAAAAAGCCGGGTATTTTTTCGACTTTTAAATTATTTTGTACGAATTAAAAACTATTTTAAAAGAAATTAATTATTTAAAAATATCTATACTAAATGAAAAATTACAAGAACTTGCAGAAAAATATCTTGAAAAAAAATACTGATTTAAAAAAAAATAAGAACTTTGTAAAAGCAGTTTAGAAAAAGGCAATTAATAAGCAAATAGCCAATTAAGCTTAAAACTAAAAAACTGCATAAAAGGAATTAAAAGGGAGTAATGGTACGCAATACCTCAAGGAGCTCAGATGGTAAGGTGTTGTGTGCGTGCAAGGAAGAACAGGAGGTCCTTGGTTCGATTCCCACTTACTCCCTTCTTCGGCAACTTATTTTTTTTTTCTTTCTTTTGGCAACTAATCTAAGGACTAGAACAAGACTTTTTTTATAAATAAAAAACTTAACTTGAAAATGTTCAACATCAGTTATAACAGCATGAATGCTCACAGAAGACAAAAATTTGAATGGGTCAGTTTGGCTCTAATGGTACGGCAAAGTGAAAATAGAACTAATAAAATATCAAATAAGCTACGGGGCAACTACACTAACTTACATCTATTAGCCACTACTTAATAGGTCTAATAAGCTACAAGTAGACACTCAATAAGCACAAAAACAAAGAGTTGCAGCTGTTGCAGTGGGTGAAACAGCCCCACAAGAGGCTTTTGAGGCAAAAGTTAAGCGCTTAATTGAACTCCAAAATCAACAACAAGCTAAGGTAGCTAAATTCCATACTAGAGTGATTCTAAAAAACTAATCTATAGCTAAAATGGACCTCATTAAGGGCAAAAAAAAAAACTGTTAAAACTGGTTTATGGGACAATTGGTGTCTGCTTGATCAGAGGCATAAAACAGCCTATATGGGGCTTAAATAAGCAGCTATAAAAGCTCTAAATACAAACTAAAACATAAAATCATGAAAACCATAAACCTAACTACTAATTGCCAACAAAATATAATCCTAACTCTAACCTAAAGCTGACTAAATCTAAGCTAAAAAGAAGCTATTAGCTGCTGCAGTGACAAAACAGTTATAAAGAGTAAACTTAGAAAAACTGTTTTCCAACCATTTCCACTTGCAATACTTGTAAAAGAACTTGTGAAACACAACACCAAAAACTTTTTTAGAATCCAATATGGGTCAAAAGAAGCTTTAACCCACAACTAAGCTTATTCCAAACAGCCCTTTTGGGGCAGAAGTGATAAAAAAAAACTGTCGAGGTTTTATAACTGAAGCAATTTATCCTAAAAAGATTTCAAAATGATTTTAAATCAAGTTAAGAATACAATGACTGGATTTCAATAACATGAACAAAAGGTAAAACTGCATAAACTACAAAGACTGGAATTTAAAACAGAAACTAAATGGCATTGACTGAAATCAAAATTACATGTAAATTAAATTGCAAGAAAGTAAAAATGGGACTAGAACAATAATTTCTAGACAAGTTTTTTTTCTTTTTTTTTAAGCTTCTATTTATACAAAAAGTAAGAATAAGTCTTGTTCTTCTCTCCTCTGCTTCTGTGTTGTGCTTTCTGTGTGAGATGAAACAGGCAAAAAACATCATCTCTGCTTCTTTGATATAATCTCAGCCGTCCAATTTCTTCTTGGGAACCCACTTGAGTCATCACAGCCATTGATTGGCTTCTTATCTTTGTGCTACAACTTGGATTGATGACATGGCATGGGAGACGTGTGATTAGGGGAAACATGTGACTATGTTTGGGTTTCTGGGATTGAGTGTGTCAGTGAGATGGGAGGGAAAAATGAGAATGGCGCCAAGGTTTTTGTTGGTTTAGTGGGGGATTGGGTAAAACTGAGGAACAGGTAGGTAAGATGGGTTGAAAGGGTTTAGGTTTTAAATAAAAGTAGAGTTTTATTACAAAAAGGATAAAATGTATATATATATATTTTTTTTTTTTTAAATTGAAAACTAAAATTGGTTTTAAGAAAAATTAAATTTTTACAAAATGGGTTTTGGGTAAAATCGGGATTATTTGGCTTTTTGGTTGTTTTCCCCCCTGATCACTCTTAAAACGCGTTTCGGGCTCTGAAAATGTAGAAAATCCATTCCTGGTTCCGTCTGTCTCAGCACATTTCTGATTTCGGCTCGTTTTTGCCCGTTTTCGCACTGTTTTCAATCCTTTTGTACCTGCAAAACATAAAACACACTCCGAGGATATTTTTAACATATTTTGAGCGTATTTGGGTGTTTTTGATCCTTTTGGTGGGTTTAAACAAGGTAAAATATATGTGTTTTTAGACACATATCAAATCCCCCACACTAAACTATTGCTAGTCCCTAGCAATCTTTTATGAAAATTTAATGGATTTCATCTCTTTACCAAAAGCCATTACTTCTGGAGTAGCCAATTTTTTCAGTTCAAGTAAGAACCTTGGTACAATGATAACCAAATGATTTTGAGCAAATCACCGACTTTCAACGGTTTTGATTTGTCTTTACCGAAGCCGTTTACTCGGACTAGCCAACTCTTAGATAAAATATCTTTGGTGAGTCGATTACCAATTATGGTTTTCCAATCGCCTTTACCACAAGCCATAAACTTGCGGGCTAGCCAACTCTTGATAATTAAAGATATGGTGGTGAACACCATACAATTTTGGGCAAATTGCAAGCCGTCAACGGATTTGAGATATCTTTACCAAGAGCCGTTTGCTCTGGATTAGCCAATCCTTATGTGTGTTAGACATGGCGGACTAATAACCATATCTTTGAGTAAGTGAAAACACTTACTCCAAAAAAAAATTTTGGCCAAAATGGGGAATTGGGTGGTATAATTACATGATAAAATTCGTGAGAATTCCCCCACACTAGAAATGAATATTGCCCTCAATATTCAAAGTACCGCGGTTATGCGAAACATAGAACGTAAAAGGAAATACTACGGCTATTATTTTGTTTTGATATATACACATTTTTTTTATATTGAAACTTTATATACAACAATGGGGCAACTCCCCACACTAGGGTGGTACACACGGTGAAAACCCATGTTTAACTCATTTTTGATTACCGAGTCACTAGCTTGACTCGACCCCGAATTAATTTGTTCATGGGGAAGTAAGTGGAAGAGACAATCTCCATCGGACTTTCATTCAAAATGTTTGTATAAACATTTGAAGCACGCGAAAGTTCCACACCGACGAGATATACATAGACAGACTCGGCTCACAAATGGTACATGGAAATGCCGGGGTCAAAGATGGTATCTTCACTCCCAAATGAGTGAAGAAGAGAAGAAGTCACGGGATAGGTGAAGAAAAGAAAGAAAGTCATGATGAAAATCATGACTAACTCATCTTCATCCATAGGAGAATCCATAATTTCTGTATTATGAATCTCATCATTTAAGCTCACGTGATCAAGACAAATCCGGGTGTGTCATGATCAAAGTGGAAGTTATCATACTCCGCGGAGATATGATATGAGTGAGTTCACCGGCGAACTCCTCGTGAAGAGAATCAATCACAAGATGTAAATCTGTGAATTCTTGTTTCACTGTAGACTCATCACTATCCTCAATCTGAGTATCAAAGAGTGGATTATCAGAAATTAAAGTGAATTCAGAGTCGAATTCAAATAGAGGATTAGTGAATGCCGTAGCAAAAGGTTCTTCGGACACAACAAGAATATCTTCATCGTCCGTTTCAAAATCAGTGTCCATATCAAGATCATCGTGATCAACATCTCTCACTTCTTCCAAGTTGGCGAGCTCAGAAGGTAAATCTTCCACATAAACGATGTCTCCACAAGATAACGAATCATCATCATTAGAATCGGAGAACATCTCAACATGATCTTTTGGGAAGACAAGAGGGGTAGGGATATCACCCAAATGCTCGAGAATTCCATGTGACTCTCATGGGATTGGGACAAGGTTCTCGACACTAGACTTTATGAATTCGTCCGGTTCTTTTTCGAGAGCAGTGTCAAGATGCTCATCCCCATAATAAGAGAGTGAGTGTGAATCTCGGTGTGATAACAATAGGCGAGGAGTTGAGAAATATTATCTTTAAAAGGATAAAACTCTCCTCGTCATCATCATACATAGTGCCTTAAGAAATTGGGAGCCTTAGAGTCGCATGCTCTAGGACTAATAATTCTTCCCTAGATTTGCGAGCCTCTTGTTCTTGACTAGCAATTCTCCCATGGTTTTTCATTACTCACTTGATTCTTAAAGTTTTGAATCATATCATCAAGTGTTTTCATTGCGGTTTCAAAATCTTGGGAAATTTCTTGAGACAACGGCTCAGGTAGAGTTTGAACCGTATGTGTGGAAAACTAGAAGGGGGGGTTGAATAGTTTTACCAATTAAAACTCCCTTTTAAACTATTTAGATCGACTTATGTCAATCTATTTGGTTGTGTGTGTTGGATATTAATAAACAAGCATATAGAGATATGTAATGAAAAGATAAGAGTAAGAAGCACAAAACCACAACGCGAGTATTTATAGTGGTTCGGCTACAAGGACACCTTCCTTGCCCTACTCCACTCCCGAGTCACCTACTCGAGAGTTTGTAATCACTACACCAATCTCCTTATGGCGGAGAAGCCTTCACAACGCCGCAACCTTTTTCCGGTACAAAGCTAAATACCGAGTTCTTTCACACCGAGGTGAACCACACCTAACACAACGTCGCCTACCCTTTATACGGTGCTAGGCTAACCACCGAGTTCTTTCACACCTTAGGTGAACTACACCTTCACAACGTCGCCTACCCTTTATTAGGTACTAGGCTAAGCACCTAGTTCCATTGCAATGGAGGAACTACTACCACACTACACCAACGACTAATCCCAAAGGAGATCTACTCCTTTACAACATCATCAAGGACATCAATATCCTTGGATCTAATGCTAGTCTATCTAGTACATCGAAACACACCATATCGAATGTACATCTAAGGCACCTTTCACTAATGCCTTTGATTAGATCTATAAGACACCTTTCACTAATGTCTTTGATTAGATCTACAAGACACCTTTCACTAATGTCTTGTGTCTTCACTTCTAAGCACCTTTCACTAATGCTTCTTGTCTTGACTTCTAAGCACCTACCACAAGTGCTTATCTTATAGACGATAGATACCCTTCACTAATATCTTCGTCTTGACACTTGAGACATCTTTCACTAATGTCTTTAACACTACGCTTCTTTGAAGAAAGAAAGATATCATCAACAAGAGGACTTCAATAGCCTTGATGATGAGAAAGCTTGGCAACTCATGGACTTGAGCTTGCTCGACTTCAAAGGTGGTGATCTTCCCTTTAAGAGGAACCTACAAGATCACACAGAAACAAAACTACAAACATAGATCTCTTGAATCTATGGTTAGTGAGATTTAACTCGGGAGAAAGTATGTTGGGAGGGTGAGATCTAATGAAGAAATGGCTCACTATTTATAGAGGAAAAACCTCTGTTTCCCGGATCCCACGGATCCTTCCACTTGGGATCCGGCTAGCACAAAGCTAGGGATCCGTGGTCCGCTCCTCTTTGCCCATGGGTATTTTGGGTTATGGGTCATGGGTCAAATGGTTATGGGTTGATCCATGGTTTTCAATCTAGATACAATGTACCTTAAGGATACATTGAACTTGTGTAAGTGGTATATATAAAACCATGGGTTATGGGTCAAAACCATTTGCTAGTTTTATCTTTTAGTATATACTTACTTTTACCCATTTTAGTATATACTTGTTTTTACCCATTTTAGTGTACTTAATATAAGTATGTATTAACCCAATATGTAAACACTAGTTGTTGTACATATGTATCTAACTCATATAGTTACTTAAACTTGTTAAGCCAATATGTAAACACTAGTTGTTGTTCATGTGTATCTAAAATATAGAATCACTTAATCTTGTTATAGTGTTTTATGTGAAAACGTAAGTGTGTTATAAAACTATTAGTTCAAACCATTTACGTATTTTATTTGTTTCGTTAATATGATTTTACTTTTGTTATCGACAAAACAATAGAAGATCGTAAAATATAAATAAACGTTTTACGCTTATTTGTATTAACAATCTCCCCTTTTGTTGATGACAAAACATAAAATTATTTTAAGGAAAAGCTAAAATTGTAAACATTTGAATTTGTAGTTTTACTTTCTTCTCCCCCTTTTTGTCGAAACAAAAAGTGTTTGAAGAAAAGCAACACATTGTTTTTTAAAGAAAAACATGTGAAAGAGAAAAATAAAGAGTAAGTAACGGGAATAGGTCTCGTCTTACTCCCCCTTGATGAGTCCATCCCTAAGTAAGGGCTTCAAGAAAGTAATTCTAATCTAGATCATTTGCAACTAGGTTTGCTCCCCCTAGATGATTGCAATTTTGCAATGGGAAGTTATGAAAAGTAAATCTAGTATTGCAAGTAATTTGCAAAGTATTGCTTTGACATAAAGCTCCCCCTAGCTTTAGGATGTCAAAGTCTTCATGAGTGAATTGAAATACTATAAAACAAAGGTTAGAAAGCAAGTATAATTTACAATTCCTGCAAATGTGATAAAGAAAAACATTCTGACTTCACGGATCCCACGCTTCCCTTCTAGTAGGGATCCGTCTAGCAATATCTTGAGGAATCCGTCCGGTCGATGACTAAAATCGCAAAGGTGATATAACAAGTAATGTTATCACACAAATGAGATATGAATACAAAGTAATCATATGCTCAATGAAATAACAAGTAGCATGTAATTCCATTTAATAAAACAAGAGTTATGATATACATGACTCAAAAATAAGAAAATAGACAATACATAACTAGGAATTTCTTAGACCAACTAACGCTTGAAGCTTAGACACCACTATAATCCTCTAGCTCAAGTTATGTTTAGGTTTAATCTCGTCGAAACGTTCGAGGAGATGATAGAACATGAAACGTTGGTCTTCTCGTGCTTCATGTATCAAACTTTCAACATGTTGACAATGATAGCAATCTTTGTCATGGCTAGGTAGTGGTGGTGGATGAAATGAAGTGGCTATATTCAAAGGATCAATTGAAGTGGGTTGAGGGCCTCGAATGATGGAGGGATTGGTGGAGGTCCATTTAGGAATGGTTCGATCAAGAATGATGATGGTGGTAAAGATGTGTCAACTTCCATAAGGTCGGGTGGTTGACTTTGGTGATTTCTTATAATCCAAATAGGATTATATGATTGAAAGCAATGAAAAGGAAGCGGAGCAAGTGTTGACTCAACACCTTGATTTTGAATCATTGTTCCTCCTAATGAGGAGAATGTTGTCGTGAGCGGATGAGACGGCCTAGGTGGTAAGTCCTCTAAATTGTAGAGGTGAGGTCATGTTTGTGGGGATGTGAAAGAGATAGCTCTAGGAACCAATGGAGATGGTTTAGTGGAGATGATATTGTTTGGCCTAGGAGGTATGGTGGTGTTTGGCATAGGTAATTTTGTGGGTACTAACCTTCTAGGAATTGGTTTGATTGGTTTGACCGGAGATGATTCGGTTGAAGAGATTTCGTGTACAACACGAGCCCTTTTGATGGGTGGTTCTTTGGTGGACAGGTTGTTACTTGGGGTTTTTCTCATGATGAGATGATTTGAAGAGATTGCAAAGGCTGAAGTTAGGATGTGAGTGATGACTATGGAGATCTTAACAAGGTGGTTTATAAACCAAGAGATTTGAAAAGTGCATTTAAGCCTTAAGCCACTAAGGTTCATTGGAATGTGATGATTAGCATGCACAAGAGTCAACTACGAGAGGTTGTCTTGTTCTAGGAACTCATTTAAGATGAGATGGAGTGTTTGAGTTAGGAAGATGAGTTGAAATGATTGTTTTACCAAGATTTGTCATAGGCGTCATCCGGATCCCACGGTTCCCTTCTCGAGGGATCATCTAGGCTAGTTCTAGGGATCCGCGTTCAGCAGTTTATGAAAGAGTGAAAATGATGTTTCTAAGATCCTAGACCTACATCACCTTGAGTGTTTCAGTTCTCCCAAGTGTTTTAAATGAAGGGGTGCTTAAGTGTTTGAAGGCAATGAGTGGTGTAGCTAATGATTGTTATTTATGAAAGGATTTGGAACTAGAAAAAAAATACCAATGGATGGCCAAGGATGACATTAAAGATGTCAATTGAAGTTGAATGAAACTAAATGATCCTAGAGATCAGGTTGTGTCTTAGGATTGTGTTTTGGAAAATATCCTAATGGTTTTGAGATGGGAAAAACTAGGATTTGATCAACTTTGATCAATTTTGAGGTGAGGTTGATTAATGATCAATATTGTCATAATCGAAGGATTTCTAACTTAGTTGTGAGGACTCAAGTAAAAAATGAAGTGTGAGTTTTGAGAGCGGAAGAGTGATGGGTTTGAAATGATAGATCTAACAAAGCCTTAGAATGTGATCTATGTGAGTTGGAAAGAGTAGGAAAGGTCAACTTATCTTGATAAAGTCTTGATCAATCTTAAGACACTATGTTTAGCTTAGTGTGGGGTGTTCTAAGTGATGTGTTTGACATATAATGCTTGCAATTGCATTTTTTGTTTTGCCGGATCCCACGGTTCCCTAGATGTAGGGATCCGTTTAGTACAACATTTGGGATCCGTCTATCTGCTAGACAGAGCCTTTACTAAAGGTATGCAATGATCATGACAGTGCATTATATTC
This sequence comes from Chrysanthemum lavandulifolium, assembly GCA_022545495.1. Taxonomy (NCBI): domain Eukaryota; kingdom Viridiplantae; phylum Streptophyta; class Magnoliopsida; order Asterales; family Asteraceae; genus Chrysanthemum; species Chrysanthemum lavandulifolium. The sequence continues at coordinate 159,875,769 of CM040244.1, read as the reverse complement.
CAAGTTTTGTTTAAAGGAGTTCTAAAACTAGGATATCAAATGTAAGATGTTTTATTTCATGAAAGAGATAGGATTACATTGATAACAAAGGAGTAGAGTAGAATAGATCCTATATGACTATTCTAGGTTCCTTGAGTGTCTTCACTAGGAGGATCATTATGTGATTGATGGGTATTGGTGGAATCATGAATGAAGAACGTCTTCATGAGAGATATGTTTAGCGGTTCCATCATCTTGTTCACAAGCACGCATAACGGACTTTGAAATTGAGGATGGAAGTGCATAACATTGTGATAGAGGCGTGTCAAGAACATTCCATAAGGAATGAGTTTATTCTTGGAGCCTTGAAGATTTGCAATTCGCCTTGCGAAGAAGTAGGCGAAATTGTATGGTTGTTGTGTTAGCAAACAAGACAACATGTGAGCACAACAAGCGGGAAGAATATCTCGATTTCCTAAGACTCCAAACATTTTCACGTAGAATAAGAGCAAAGAGCTTATACTCTTCTCGGATATCCCGTGTATGGATAATGTTTGGATTGGAGTAATATGGTCGAGGTTTGCATATCATGCGTGTTAATTCTTCGGAGAGGGTATGTGTGAACAATATGGGCTATTTTCTTCACGAAAATTGAAGAGAGTCAAGAGACCAATCTTGGTGAAGGCACATTGTCCATGGTTTGGAATTCGGAGGATGTGAGCAAAATGCCCAAGGCTTAAAGTGAATTTTTGGTTTTTGATGAGGTATTGATACCTTCTTCAAATTGTAGAGAGGTGTCTACAGTACGTCCTTCATGGAAGTGACGGTTTTCGAGATTATTGAACCCACGGACATGATTGCCAGGTGTGTTGGGCTCAAGGGAAATGATCGGGGTGTAGACGCTAGTGAGTGAAAAATCAAACTCGTATTCATGCGTCATAGTTGAACCTATAGAGGTGAAGGGTTAATAGGAGGTGATGTTTATGATCAACCTATAAGAATCTAATGTTTTTACTAGATTTTATTAACAATAGTGTTTAACACTTAACTAACTCAAGGTTTTGAAATTCTAGTGGATTATTACTTTTAGAAAGATAGTGTTTTTTAATCTTGCAAGAAAACTGTTTTCCAGTAGGACGGATCCCACGGTTCCTTTACAAAAGGGATCCGGCTAGTATATCTTCCGGGATCCGTGGATCTGTAGTAACAGAAACATATTTGATAAAAACATAGGTTTTAAGGTTATTTTCCACGAAGTATGTTTTATCCTACATTTTCTTTTAGCATGCATACATGACATCTAATGTATCACGAAAGAATATAACACATATAGATCAAAAGAAATGAAACACACATTATAACACAAATATCCTAGATCAAATAGATAATCAATAATATTGCATTTCAATGCTAAGGATGATACAAAGGATTGGGTATATGACCCCAATATAGATTAACAACACAAAGTAAATGTCTCCGTATGTGAACTTCATCATAGGGAACACAAGTGCGATGAGTGTTAGGGCAATGAGCACGAGTGCGATGTAAACCATGTTGATGACGGATCTTCTTGGTTTAGGAAGAGATGGTATGAGGAGGAAGATGAAGTTTTTGAATGAGAGAGAATTTTTGAAATTGGAAGATTTGAAAGAGTGATGGATTGATGAGATGGTCGACGGTGGGAGAATAAATAAGAAAAAAAAAAGGGAATTTTTGAAATTCGTGTTTTGTTTTATTATTGGAAAGAAATAAAACATAAGTTATATATATGAGAAATGTAACACTTATGTGAGAAAAAGGCTTCCTAATGAAGCTATATGTAAATCATGTGTAAACACAAAAATCTACTCAAATAAATGCCTAACAAATAACACTTATATACTAAGCTAATATCATTTAGATATAAGTAGAAAGTCATACCTCGAATGCACTTAGGAATGTCTTTACAAATGACAAATGTCACTTAGACGATTCTCGCTCCTTTGCGTCTAAGATACCTTCTTAAGGAAGGTATTCTTGTTACCAAGCAACTCCTAAAGCTTGGTGGGTATGAGCTTTGACTAATCAACATCACAAAGAAGATTAGTGCAATTAATGTGAAAAGATAAAAAAATGTTGTTATTAAATCAACATCCAAACATATCGCTTTTGAAAAACATGGTGTTTGTTTTATGAAAACCTTCTTTGTAGTTTTCAATTAACTATGGATCGTATCAAGTTTTTAAAGTACAATATACTTCAAGAAACTTGGTAACGAAGCTCGATGCCAATTGTGGAAAACTAGAAGGGGGTTGAATAGTTTTACCAATTAAAACTCCCTTTTAAACTATTTAGATCGACTTATGTCAATCTATTTGGTTGTGTGTGTTGGATGTTGATAAACAAGCATATAGAGATATGTAATGAAAAGATAAGAGTAAGAAGCAAAACCACAACGCGAGTATTTATAGTGGTTCGCTACAAGGACACCTTCCTTGCCCTACTCCACTCCCCGAGTCACCTACTCGAGAGTTTGTAATCACTACACCAATCTCCTTATGGTGGAGAAGCGTTCACAACGTCGCTTAACCTTTTTCCGGTACAAAGCTAAATACCGAGTTCTTTCACACCAAGGTGAACCACACCTAACACAACGTCGCCTACCCTTTATACGGTGCTAGGCTAACCACCGAGTTCTTTCACACCTTAGGTGAACTACACCTTCACAACGTCGCCTACCCTTTATTACGTACTAGGCTAAGCACCTAGTTCCATTGCAATGGAGGAACTACTACCACACTACACCAACGACTAATCCCAAAGGAGATCTACTCCTTTACAACATCATCAAGGACATCAATATCCTTGGATCTAATGCTAGTCTATCTAGTACATGAAACACACCATATCGAATGTACATCTAAGGCACCTTTCACTAATGCCTTTGATTAGATCTATAAGACACCTTTCACTAATGTCTTTGATTAGATCTACAAGACACCTTTCACTAATGTCTTGTGTCTTCACTTCTAAGCACCTTTCACTAATGCTTCTTGTCTTGACTTCTAAGCACCTACCACAAGTGCTTATCTTATAGACGATAGATACCCTTCACTAATATCTTCGTCTTGACACTTGAGACATCTTTCACTAATGTCTTTAACACTACGCTTCTTTGAAGAAAGAAAGAGATCATCAACAAGAGGACTTCAATAGCCTTGATGATGAGGAAGCTTGGCAACTCATGGACTTGAGCTTGCTCGACTTCAAAGGTGGTGATCTTCCCTTTAAGAGGAACCTACAAGATCACACAAAACAAAACTACAAACATAGATCTCTTGGATCTATGGTTAGTGAGATTTAACTCGGGGAGAAAGTATGTTGGGAGGGTGAGATCTAATGAAGAAATGGCTCACTATTTATAGAGGAAAACCTCTGCTTCCCGGATCCCATGATCCTTCCACTTGGGATCCGGCTAGCACAAAGCTAGGGATCCGTGGTCCGCTCCTCTTTGCCCATGGGTATTTTGGGTTATGGGTCATGGGTCATGGGTTATGGGTTGATCCATGGTTTTCAATCTAGATACAATGTACCTTAAGGATACATTGAACTTGTGTAAGTGGTATATATAAAACCATGGGTTATGGGTCAAAAACCATTTGCTAGTTTTTATCTTTTTAGTATATACTTACTTTTACCCATTTTAGTATATACTTGTTTTTACCCATTTTAGTGTACTTAATATAAGTATGTATTAACCCAATATGTAAACACTAGTTGTTGTACATATGTATCTAACTCATATAGTTACTTAAACTTGTTAAGCCAATATGTAAACACTAGGTGTTGTTCATGTGTATCTAAAATATAGAATCACTTAATCTTGTTATAGTGTTTTATGTGAAAACGTAAGTGTGTTATAAAACTATTAGTTCAAACCATTTACGTATTTTATTTTTTTCGTTAATATGATTTTACTTTTGTTATCGACAAAACAATAGAAGATCGTAAAATATAAATAAACGTTTTTACGGCTTATTTGTATTAACAGTATGGTGCTGTGGAGGATGGAAATTGTCAAAATCGGAAGTATAGTAATTTTGATTCCACGGTTGACATTGAAGATTATCGTGAGGACCTCCACAAAATTCACAAAGATTATGTTGATTATATGAAGATAAGTCGGTGTGGTGGGTAATTGGAAAAGTTTGAGGGTCGTTAAATGAGTTCGGATTAGGATCATAATCAAATGAATTCCTCGAACCACAAAACAAACAACTCCGTACGAATATCATTACCACCTGTACACACGTACACCAATGACGGGGTGAACCAAAAGAGGCTCACCACAACCGACACAAGGAATAAACGATTCCATTTGAGAGTTATGAGAAGGAATCGGTTCATTCAAAGAATCAAAAAAACCAACATGGTGATCCGAATGACTATCAAGTCTCGAAGAACATTTTGAAAAATCCGGAGGTGGGACAAGTGGTGTGCTCTCAGAGCTAGCAATTTCCACCACTTCCGTTTTGGTCTCCGGTTCTTGCTCTTTTCTCTTAATCACAAATCGCGAAAGATTTTGATCAATTCTGGATGGTTTGGGCTCAGAGACAATACAAGAAACATCGGGTTGTGGCGGATGGTCGGAAAAACTTGGAGAATCATCGATAACAATATTTGCTTGCACCCATCCTTCCACATCGCTTGCATAAACAATCTGGATTCTGACAATAGAGCTGATCCTCTTCCATACGGCTTTTGCAGTGGAAACAACGATGATAATCGAACGTTGCCATGAGAATTAAACATGTAGAGGGTTAAAGAGATAGAATCAAATGGTCAAGAGGAATGAGAAGAATATTTTTGGATTTTTCGAAGACGAGTGCACATGCACTTTCAAAAACAACACATTCAATTAAAACAAGACCGAGGCAAAACACAGTGAACTTAAACCAATAATCACAAGCGTATTCACGCAAGTGACACAAAGGCAAGTTTTAAATCTTTTGTTCGAGAACTTATAATGATAACACCTCAGTTGAGAATGTTATATTGATTGTGTGTTCTTTATTATTTAAAACAACAAGGAAAATCTTTTTGTATTTTTATCTTTTACATATATATATAAACAAAAGAAAAATATTTTTGTATTTTTGTATTTTTTTATAAAAACGGTAACTTCACGATGAAGGTTCTTCAAGTCACTAATCGCCAAAAACTTTACGATATTGTCGCAACACACCTCCCCGGCAGCGGCGCCAAAATTTGATCTCGTGAAAAGTGATTGGTGAAAAACAAACACAATATCAATTTATCAAATTAATCATGAAATTCGAAAAATCAACCTTTTAGGAAAAGGGTTAACGTGCCAAAGCTCAAAAATGTGAATAAAGTGATACCGGGAAAGTGATTTCCCCGGGTCGTGTCCCAACGAGGTGTGAAATTGACGATTTCGTTGAGTTTCGTGATTAGAACTTGAATTGGTTTAATAAATTTTGGATTTTTGATTACGTTATTCTACAAATTAAAGAACTGGAATAAAAATAAAGCATTTAAAACAATCTGAACACTAATTAAACTACTACTAAGCCTAAGGAACAATAAAACTAAGCTAAACTACATCCTATGGTGTAAAAATGCAAAAACGCGAAAACCCGAGCTAATCCCGAGCCCCGAAAGTAAAAAAAATGCAATTTAAGTCCTACGAGTGCAAAACTAATTTTCCTACATTCTAATTGACTAAAAATAATTTTGGGAAAAAGTCGGGTATTTTTTCGACTTTTAAATTATTTTGTACGAATTAAAAACTATTTTAAAAGAAATTAATTATTTAAAAATATCTATACTAAATGAAAAATTACAAGAACTTGCAGAAAAATATCTTGAAAAAAAATACTGATTTAAAAAAAAATAAGAACTTTGTAAAAGCAGTTTAGAAAAAGGCAATTAATAAGCAAATAGCCAACTAAGCTTAAAACTAAAAAACTGCATAAAAGGAATTAAAAGGGAGTAATGGTACGCAATACCTCAAGGAGCTCAGATGGTAAGGTGTTGTGTGCGTGCAACGAAGAACAGGAGGTCCTTGGTTCGATTCCCACTTACTCCCTTCTTTGGCAACTTATTTTTTTTTTCTTTCTTTTGGCAACTAATCTAAGGACTAGAACAAGACTTTTTTTATAAATAAAAAACTTAACTTGAAAATGTTCAACATCAGTTATAACAGCATGAATGCTCACAAAAGACAAAAATTTGAATGGGTCAGTTTGGCTCTAATGGTACGGCAAAGTGAAAATAGAACTAATAAAATATCAAATAAGCTACGGGGCAACTACACTAACTTACATCTATTAGCCACTACTTAATAGGTCTAATAAGCTACAAGTAGACACTCAATAAGCACAAAAACAAAGAGTTGCAGCTGTTGCAGTGGGTGAAAAAATTTCACAAGAGGCTTTTGAGGCAAAAGTTAAGCGCTTAATTGAACTCCAAAATCAACAACAAGCTAAGGTAGCTAAATTCCATACTAGAGTGATTCAAAAACTAATCTATAGCTAAAATGGACCTCATTAAGGGCAAAAAAAAGCATTAAAAGCGGTTTATGGGACAATTGGTGTCCGCTTGATCGAGGCATAAAAGCGACCTATATGGGGCTTAAATAAGCTGCTATAAAAGCTCTAAATACTAACTAAAACATAAAATCATGAAAACCATAAACCTAAATACTAATTGCCAACAAAATATAATCCTAACTCTAACCTAAAGCTGACTAAATCTAAGCTAAAAAGAAGCTATTAGCTGCTGCAGTGACAAAACAGTTATAAAGAGTAAACTTAGAAAAACTGTTTTCCAACCATTTCCACTTGCAATACTTGTAAAAGAACTTGTGAAACACAACACCAATAACTTTGTTAGAATCCAATATGGGTCAAAAGAAGCTTTAACCCACAACTAAGCTTATTCCAAACAGCCCTTTTGGGGCAGAAGTGATAAAAAAAAACTGTCGAGGTTTTATAACTGAAGCAATTTATCCTAAAAAGATTTCAAAATGATTTTAAATCAAGTTAAGAATACAATGACTGGATTTCAATAACATGAACAAAAGGTAAAACTGCATAAACTACAAAGACTGGAATTTAAAACAGAAACTAAATGGCATTGACTGAAATCAAAATTACATGTAAAATAAATTGCAAGAAAGTAAAAATGGGACTAGAACAATAATTTCTAGACAAGTTTTTTTTCTTTTTCTTTAAGCTTCTATTTATACAAAAAGTAAGAATAAGTCTTGTTCTTCTCTCCTCTGCTTCTGTGTTGTGCTTTCTGTGTGAGATGAAACAGGCAAAAAACATCATCTGTGCTTCTTTGATATAATCTCAGCCGTCCAATTTCTTCTTGGGAACCCACTTGAGTCATCACAGCCATTGATTGGCTTCTTATCTTTGTGCAACAACTTGGATTGATGACATGGCAGGGGAGACGTGTGATTAGGGGAAACATGTGACTATGCTTGGGTTTCTGGGATTGAGTGTGTCAGTGAGATGGGAGGGAAAAATGAGAATGGCGCCAAGGTTTTTGTTGGTTTAGTGGGGGATTGGGTAAAACTGAGGAACAGGTAGGTAAGATGGGTTGAAAGGGTTTAGGTTTTAAATAAAAGTAGAGTTTTATTACAAAAAGGATAAAATGTATTTTATTTTTTTTTTTTTTAAATTGAAAACTAAAATTGGTTTTAAGAAAAATTAAATTTTTACAAAATGGGTTTTGGGTAAAATCGGGATTATTTGGATTTTTGGTTGTTTTCCCCCCTGATCACTCTTAAAACGCGTTTCGGGCTCTGAAAATGTAGAAAATCCATTCCCGGTTCCGTCTGTCTCAGCACATTTCTGATTTTGGCTCGTTTTTGCCCGTTTTCGCACTGTTTTCAATCCTTTTGTACCTGCAAAACATAAAACACACTCTGAGGATATTTTTAACATATTTTGAGCGTATTTGGGTGTTTTTTATCCTTTTTGTGGGTTTAAACAAGGTAAAATATATGTGTTTTTAGACACATATCACTCCTCTATCATCATTTGTACTTATACAACACTATGATTTATAATTCGTAAACATCTATATTAACAATAATCTAAACTCTCTCAATTAGATATTGTTGTTGTCAGCTCATTTTGTTCTTATACAAAAGCAACAACTAGTCTTATACACAATATAATATATACATGATGAATCCTTAGTTAAAACAACATAAGGTTTCCATCCATGTAATAAACTACTCCAAGTGAAATATACCATTTAAGACTTGCTTGAATGATATATTGCATTTTTGTTGGACTTAATTTTCCACATTTGTTGATTCCAAATAAACATTTATTCCAAGGTTATTTGTTTTATTCCCTAAATTCCAAGTGAAGTTTCATTCCAATCTTAAGGATTATATCTAGCTTAATTAGAATGATATCTTCAACATGTAAAATTTAAGGAAAAACACAATGCTCCCAGTCAATGTCAGATGTACTCAAGAGTTGTCTTAATTTAATCAGAATCATGTTGTAATTAAATCCAAGATCTCAGCTTTTAGATGCATGATCCAATCTAAAACATGGATTGCATAAATATTGTATACTTCATAAAGATTATATAGATTCATAACCCTTTTGATTACACACCGTCCTCGCACAAGGTAATCATAAAGAAAGAGTTATAAAATCTAATTGTCATATTCAACATACAAATCACATGTATGACAATTAAATTTCTTTATATAATTAATGCACATATATATAAGAAAATCTAATCACAGTCAATTGCTTAAGTATGATTAAAAACTTCTTATAAAATGTCATGCATTAATATGTATATAATTTTTTTCTTGCGAGTCTTTCTTCAAAAGAAACTCATTCCAACCTCATAGGTTAACTGTTAGGCGAAATAACCATCAAGCTCAAAACTCGATTTGCCTTTTAAGGACTGCATCTTATCATTCATAGTTCTAAAACATTTATCAGATTCAAGATGTGATAATATATTATAGTAGTTAGCTGATTTACAATAATCTTCTAACTTATATCCCTCAGCATTGATATAAAATATCACTCAAGTGATGAGGCATTCTTTCGGATTTATGAATGAGAGTAATCATTATACTTAGGTCAACATTTTCATGAATCTTAGTATGACATTAATAAGTGCATTTTAGAAGGTTAAGTATTTTGTTCTCAAAAACTTTGAGATTTGTATATACTCCCACTTACTTTTGTAAGTAGAGACAATTCTCTAAATACTAAGTATTTAAGAAACAATAAATTGTTCTTTATAGAGAACCACAAAATACATTTTAAGTTCTCATCTCAAGATTTGTTAATAAAATGCTTCATAAGATTTTAACAAACTTCGAACTTAAATCAAGACATAATGGAATTCCTTCCAACAACTCAAATTAGGGTTTATAGAAAACTCTAATTTAGTATCACTCTTTAACCAAAAGTTCTAGCAATAGTTTTGTGTTTCGTCAAGCTAGGAAGAACACCAAAACTACAATCTTCAAGCTAGGAAGTGTAGAAAAATCAAAAATCCAAAAGGGTTTATGATTCAATTGGTTTGAGTGGTAAACCTCAAATCCCTAATGAATTAGGGTTTTCGGTTATGGGTTGTCTTGAATACCTTCTAGGTTTGAACTATATTGAGTGTATCCATGACACACGCAATTTTTAACCTTGATATGTTTTTGGAGGTAGAGTAATTAAAGCTATCAGGAACCAAACAATATGAATAAGGTTTGATCCAACACATTAGACATACCATAATGAAGTGGTATCCTATGAGTTATTAGAATTGTGAAACTATATCAGAATTCTATAGACAACTTAATTCTTTTTGGAACAAATACTTGTCAATT